>JBAJMU010000002.1:19744135-19754150 GCA_037952995.1 Hyposoter didymator
TTTTTTTTTTTACAGAAATGTTGATCGACCCCGTACAGTTTTTAATTCCCGTTCCAAATATTGGATCGAAGATGAAAGTTTACAAAGAACCATAAAAAAATGGGTTATAGCGAAATTTCAACGCGATACTATTTTTGCAAGAGAATTAATCAAATTCGTCGGAATAATCGGGAAAATTTAAATGGTTCTTTCGATCTTATGATTTTTATGTAAAGTTCGAAACTCTAATTCTCTCAGCGCGTACGCCTGTCATGAATTTTATTATACAGGTGAGGGTTTTGCTTGTGTTTCGTACCCCAAAGAAGAAATGCAAACATGGGGTATGTCCATTCTGAATATATATATGTGCACGTGCATATAGTGTCTCGTACACAGATACGAGTCACGCATACGAGGACGAAATACGATGAAGAGACGCGATGAACCGTTATAGCCACACGCCCGTGAGCACAATGAGAAGAGAAGAGATGATGACGAGGAAGGAGAGTGGGACCTTTCCCCGAGAGAGCGTTATAGTGGGGGTGTCCGTTGGAACACTCTCACTTGGTTTACAGAAGAGGGCTAGTTAGTTAGTCAAGGGGATGAAAGCGTGGGTGACGGTGGCTAGTAGTTGTAAGGTGGACAACCGAGTTCAACCTTAAGAAACGCGTGGATGTAAATTAAGTGACGTTTTCGTGACGCCGCCACCAAACTTTTACGCGAGAGCCATTTCCATCTCCGTGAGAAAAGCGCATGGTCAGTCGGACCCACGGTCCACCCACAAACTCCACGTGTTCGTCGAATCGTCAAACTTGCATATTCGCTGTTGTTGGTTGGATTGAGTCGGTGATTGAAAAAAAAAGAAATTTTTTTTTTTTTCAATAATCCAGCGGAATTCTTAGTTTTCGTCAGAGTGCAATTTAACTAAATACTGTGATGATTTTTTTTATGAAGTCTATAAAAAGTTGATTCGCGTTTTTTCAAACTATTTATGGTCGAGTGATTTTTCTCCCCGGCATAGAGACGTTTTTATTTTAACACGAGTGGCCAAATCACGGAAAACATACATTTCTCGATAAAAAGTCGCCAGAGCTCCTGAAAAGTGCTCCGATCAAATTATTGTTTATTGGTGTGTGCACCGAAAACATATGTGATGCAAAGTGCTTCCTGTGAAACGAATATCAGGAAGAATATCAAGGTCGATCAGTAAACCCGACAAAAGGAAGTTGAAAATTTATTGGTGTGAAAAAAAGCAACGACGCGGGTGAATCGAACGACGGAGAAGTGCACTTTCGATAATTGCGATAGCGACACATATCGAAGGATTTTTTCGTTATGCGAATGTTTTTTTGAATTCAAAAATATTGACTGCGTAACATTTTTATAGATAGTGCAGTTATCGATCGGAGATTTGACGAGAAAACGTCGAATTTGCATGGCGTGAGCAAGTGCCTGTCAATTGCTCCAAATGGGATGGATCGGTGCAATAATGCAACGTTCCATGATAATTGGTTTGTAGACTCGTAGGGTTGTGGAGTGGAACGAGTGGGATGAAGTTGAGTTAGTACGAAGATGGCACTCGGACACGTCCCTCGATCATTCTGACCGACGATGAAGATTTTCTAAAAAAAAATCCAGATTTTTCGAAGTTGGTCGAGACTTAGAGCCTGCGAAGATTTTTTCATCGAGCACACACGAGATTTTTTGCAACGTTTGAATAATGACATCGAAAAGTTTCAAAGTGAGGCTGAAAGTGATCCCTTAATGATGTTCTGGTTCATGAGTGCCGACCAACGACGCGAAACAAATGTTGGATTTTTAATAAGAACTACGAGTGAAGAGCCGTGTACGATTTTCAGTAGTAACTTCCGCTTGTAGACGGACACGAGTTTCTGAAATTCGATTTGCGCAAATTGGGGAAAAAACGTTTAGCCGCGGATTTGGATTCTTAATTTTGAAAGCATCGCGGATCAACACGTGGCAAAAGTTATACGCATGGTTTCGGGATCTATGAATGAAAATATCTCACCAGGTTTTATATACCAGCGGGTCTTCCAAGCCATAAAGGTACTTTCTGACACACACTTTATATATATGTACATACGTACATACATACATATGTATATATGCCTTATATCCACGTGCACGCAGCTCTCTTTCAGTCATTCATAAAATTGCCATTCCCACTGCTATCGCGATACCATTTTTGAATTTTTATCTCTTTCATCTCTCGATAGAATCATTCCCTCGAGATTAATCCCAGAAATATTCGCCTCGAGTCGTTTGGGGGGCTCAACTGGCTGGAAAATATCGCTCCCAGTTGTGCAGTGATTTCCAATCGTCCCTTTTGTTTGCAACATTCAATACATTTTTATTGATACATGATCGTGAATAGAAACGAATACAGAACGATTTTCTTTAAGCTTATAATGAAGCGAGAACAAAATCAAAATTTCGATCATGCGTTTAATCATTCAACTTCAAAATGCTGATTTTTATGGGACTTTAGTTACGAACGTTTCGAGAGACACGGGTACGCGTGTCGTGTGCTCCTCCGTCTGTTTGACGATGGAAAATATAAAATGCAGCGTGTTTTGTTGGAAACTTCTGGTTATATCGCAGAATGATTATTTACTATTGAATTTATTTTTGATTTCTCGCGTACGAGGATGTCGAAATACGTGGACATTGCACTATCGCTACTTTGCCACCCGAGTTCCCGGGGTGCTCTGATTTTATAAGAAGGCGGCACAATATTTTCTTCTGGATACTTTACAATTTATTTTGAGAAAATTGAAAAAAAAAAACGATGATAAAACGTCAACGAGGACGACGACAGGAAAAAAAAAGACGAAAAATTCGTGCTGATCAAGGATGTTATTATAAATGAGAAAAGAATGAGGAAAAAACATTGACGAAAATAATAACTGAAACGCAGCAAGCGTTTGCCCGAGTTGTGTTAATTTTGAATTCTATCTTTTCAACCCTCTCCGGCATCCATTTTATCGGGTTCTCCCACCACCGATACTGGAGGGTAGCTCGATGTATACAGCTCGTATAATATTTTCAAGTGAAATTGAGCGTGTACATACCTTGTGGATTCGCAGAGCAATGCACGGTTACCAGGACGACCGAAGGGGCTGGATCAGCGAGTCTCCATAAGAGAGCAAGGGAGAGAGGGAGATAAAAGACAATAACGAGAAAGAGAGGAAGAGGAGGACAGGGAGATGCTGTGAGAGAAGTCGTCTCTCTATCGCTTTATAGAAGCCAGAAGGCGAGGGTGTTCGAGGGGGTTTTACCGAGGGAAGCTGCGAAGTAATATATTTCCCAGAGATGGAGTTTCTGCAGAACCACCATCCGGCGAACAACTCGGAGTCGCCGTATACCCTCGGCTCAGGTGAGTTATTGACGAATTATTTTATTTCACTCCCCACGGCATTGGTCGTGAAAAACATAAACAAAGTTCACAATTAGCAATAATATTTTATTTCTACTTTTCTGATTTCAACTGTAGACAGAATTTTTAGAAACTTGTTAAAAAAAAAAAAAANAAAAAAAAAAAAAAATGGCAACTCGGAAAATTATTTTTCAGTATAGAAATGCGATGAATAGACAGAAAAATATATTTGAATATATTTGACGAGAAGTTAGGGAAAAAAATCGTCGTTTCGTGACACCAACCGCGGTCTGTCGTGAGACTTGAAACGGAAAAAGGAAATAAATGAGAATAAAATTATTCAAATTCAATGGCAATGATTTTTGGCGAACTGGATATTGCAAAATAATCGAAAGTGTGTGGAAAAATCTTGAGAAGCGAACGATGTTCGCGAAAAAATGAGAAGCAAGTAGAAAGGGTCAATATGCAGTCAGCCACGCCGGCCGAACGCCTACGGGAGACACGCGGATGAATGATTTTTATTTATTATTTAAAGTCGCAAGGGTTTTTATGATAAATTTGATTTCTTTGAATATATTAATCGCGACTTTGTGCACCAACAGGGTCCGTCGGTAGCATCGAAGCAAATATTCCAGTATCTGGTTTATGCACCGGTTCGCTTGGTGTCTTATCGAGCGATGACACTTTGACGGATAACCAAAACGAGGAAGCCCTGAACGGTCTGCAGAGCAGCCTGCGTCTTCAGGATCTTCAAAATTCTCCTGATGACATTAACGCCGATCAGAACCAACAGTTACAGAATACTGGACAGGGACAAGTCGTGAGTGAGTTTGGAGCCAGTTTTTGGGTCGACGATATGGCCGGGTTTCCGCTTCCTCCACTCGACTTGGATCCTCTTACTCCTGGACTTTTCAGTCCCTGTTCCGGTAACTACAAGTGAGTCGCACGCTTTAACTCTATAAAATTTCAGAGAAATCGTGATCACCTCCAGTTTTTAAAATAAAAATTTCTCGGCTTTCTCTCTCGCACTCGCAGTCGCGAGATATGCTGACTGACCCCTCGCCACCTTAAGAATCAATCTCTCGTAAAACATTATCTACGCTATGATGCTCTGATTGATATTTGATATCCAGGTGATGGTAAAAAGTTCGATTTCGATCATTTGCATTTGTGGTTCAGTTGGGGCTGTACGAGAGGAGACTGCGTCCCTCGAGCGGGAAACCCGAATGGGGAAGGCGTAGCGGACGTTCTGTTGTCATTGAAACATGCGGTCGTTCACCCTGGAAGTCCGACCAATGGTTATTATTCTACGGGAGGATCGGCCCATCATTATGTCCAGGACTATGGACAAAATCTTGGCCCACCGGTGGCGCCTACTCATTACGCACCTGGACCTGCAATGTCCGTCAATGTTTCGATGAATATGACGATGAACATGAACATGCATCCCGGGTAAGCAAAAATTTCATTCGAATATTTTTATTGATAAATCTGCGCATGGTGGCAAATTGGACCGAAAATTTTCCCTCTTCATTTTTCCTCCGAAAGCTCCTTTCGCATCTTATGCCGTAGGCTGCCTTTCCAGGCAGCCATCGATGTTTTCTTTTTCGATATCAATTTTATGCAAACAAAAGCAATTTCGAAGTAAATTTAAAAAAAACTCTTTGAACAAATTATTTTCCAGTGTGGAGCAAAACTTCATTAAGTAACAGCAGAGAATTAATTAAAAATTGATGGAAAAATAAAATGACCAAAGTTATTTCGAAGTATCGTGACGATTTTCGCAGTTTTTTGGGAAAATATCGAAATAACAAAGTAAAATTTAATCGAAGCGAGATATAGAAATTTGCTCCCCGCCGTTAATGAATATAAGTGAAAAAAAAGTTCAATAGTTTCTAAATCCGAATTGTCGGAGAATCGATGGGAAAGAGTCAAAGCTCCAAATGCTGATCCACCATATTGCTTTGTTGGGATCAACAGCAGGGCGCGTATGGGCAAGAGGTTGAATTTACAAAGGTCGGTTGGGGTTTTGCAGGTACGACCAGTATACGTCGGCCTGGGGCGTGGAACCATTATTGAGTCCCGCCCCTCAGTACAACCCCGTCGAGGCACAGACGAGGGTGAACCAACCCTCGTCCAATAGTCTCCTAGGTCCACATCCACATTCCCATCCCCATTCTCGTTTGCAGTCCGGGGAGCACGCGCTCTGCATCGGAAGTGGTGGTGCGTCGAACGTTGCCCAGGACGACAATGGCAGACCGAATTTGTGCCGAATATGTGGCAAAACTTACGCACGACCAAGCACACTGAAAACACATCTCCGGACGCATTCTGGTGAAAAACCTTTCAGGTATATTTTTATGTTTCTTTCCTCGGCACAGCGAAAAGAATTGTTGCTTGATTGACATTTTTATTTCTACAATTTCGTAAACGTCTTTATCGATTCCCTAGAAATGCGCGTGTCGACAAAATTGAAAAATTACACACATCTCTAGGATATTCCCTCAAAGAAATATCTTTCCAAATCAGCGACCACGATATCGCGAACAACCGCGAGTTGACGATTGAGATTTAATTTCGTACACATTTTTGAATACCCCATCGAAGTGACTCGACAAAAATTTTACCCTAGAACTACAAACCGTGGTAGATATCCCAGGCGAACTTTGGACTACATTCCTAAGTTCGTTTTTCAGCACTTTTAGGTATTTAAATCGATTTTTCACCAACGAAACCTTCACGACATTCAAATTACTCTTCACTATTCTCTTTGGCATGAAAAAACAAAAAGATTCATGTACTTGTAAGTCAGATTACTGCTTTCAAAACGATTTTACGAACAAGAAACCTGTGGGGTTAATATTTACCCCGATTTGTAATTTAAGGTAATGGAGCAGTCACCCCGAATTTTCGAAATGAAAATTATCCGTTGTCGTTTGACTAGAAAAAGGCTCTGTCAGCGGACGTGAGACGATGGCAAAAATCCGCTGACAGGGGCTTGTTTTAATTGGTGAAACCATATCGAAAATATTTAATTTCGAAAATTGCAGCTATCTCTCTCGCACTCACGTGGGGAGAAAGCGACTGCTCCTTCACCTTAAAGTTCTAGGGATAACATTCCGCTGCAGGAGATTTCAATTATCGTTTACCGTGGGTTGATTCGGGGGAAGCAGCTGACAAGGGGGGATTATGACCGAGGGTCGGTAAAGCATGAAGCCGCGAGAGTTGTTGTTTCCACGCTGCTCCCAAGATCGTGCAGACCCTTCAAAATCGTTGTATCGCGATCGAGGATGAGATTAAAAATTGTTTCATCTCATCGCGGATGAAATTTAAAAATAGAGTCATCAATGTGCTTAAACAAAATTGAATCGAAAAACACATTTTTATTATTTTTCAAAAAAAGTTATTTATCGAAAAAAATATTATTGTGTTTTTATTTTCCTGACGAATATTTTGTTCTATTAATTTAGATGCCACGCGTGTTCGAAAGCGTTCAGTCAAGCAGCCAATTTAACAGCTCACGCGAGAACCCATTCTGGTGAGAAACCCTTTCGATGTCCAGTTTGCGACAGAAGATTCTCACAGAGTAGTTCAGTGACGACACACATGAGAACGCATTCGGGAGAACGACCTTACAGGTGAGTCTCACATTCCCATAATGTTCGGTACCGTTCCGCAATACTTTCAAATTTTTTTCAATATTTAAATATTCGATCTTGGCTGCAAAAAAGTTTTTCGCCGCTGTTCGGTTTTTATCGATAATCGTACCATTCCGATGCGTTGTCTGCCGTCTGAGACACTCGTAAAACCGCGAAATTTGTCTATATAATAAAAATGAACTGAAAAACGAAGAAAAATATTGAAAAATTGGTATGAATAATTTTCCCAGATGTAGATTCTGCAAGAAAGCGTTCTCGGACAGTTCGACCCTAACGAAACATCTGAGAATCCATTCGGGGGAGAAACCTTATCAGTGCAAGCTTTGCTTGCTGAGGTTTAGTCAGAGTGGCAATCTAAACAGGCACATGAGAGTTCACGGTGGCTCTTTAACGTGACACACCAGGCTATACCCAATGAACGGTGATACGATGCCGGAGTGCTGTCGTATACCAGTTATCCGACTCGGAACGAGCTTACAACGAAATCACTAGTAGATTAAATTAAACGTGAGTCAATATACAAAAAGAAAAACCTCGAAAAGAGACGACGAAAATGATATTGAATCAGAGATTCCCGATTGTCATCATCGATCCGCATGATTTCATTGATTTCATCGATAAACGAACAACAAACGTGAACGAAGCGAACGAAAATTATCATCGTTATGAATGTGCAAATGCAACGTTATAGTAAACGACAAATATACACATAAATATGGTAACAAGCGTTTTCATCCGACGACGAACTATCCACAGAACAATTATCCAATAAAAAAAAATCCCCTGTGGGCGATTAACCGTTCTGACATACTCTTGATCGATGAATCCACGATTACTCGATCTGTGATTCATACTCGAACTAAACTGCGAAAATTTGCTCCAAAAGGAAATGAATGTTACTTTCTTGGCTGAAAAAAATGCATGTGTGTGGAATGTTTTATCAAATGAATAATTACAAATTAAAATATAGTGCCATTGGAGATGAAATTTTGTTCGAAAACCCCGATATTTTGTTGAACACGATAAACTAAATATTTTTCGCAAATTTCAAAATCATCGTAATTTTGGCAGTATATTTGGTTTCTAGCGGATCGGGATGACAAAAAATTGCTTTCCAAAGAGATTTTCTAGAATATTTGTTGCTGCCGTGATCAAATTTTTGGAATTGTTCAGATTTTGTTGAACGCATCAAACGAAATATCGATCTGTCCGAACGAAATTTTGTTTTCGGTGCGGAATCTTGTTTGCTGAATTTTCGTCGGTTGTGTATGGATGTATGGTGCGATATGGTGCCGTATGGTGGCACATGAGTTGATATGGTATGATCCATGGTGTGATAAAATAGTTTATCAAGTGATAAGAATATTTATGATGTGGTTGGTGCAGTCGGGATGAAATGATGTATGGTGTGATGCAGCGAGTGCGATGGTAATCTGAATTGCGATGTGACGTTGATTCTAGGAATACCGAACGTGTACAGCTTACAAAATAGAGAATATTTTGTTCTGCGGAGATTTCGTCACGGAGATATGCAGTCGTCGGATCATATGTTACGTAGCAATAAAAAAATGAATATATAAAAAGAATTACGACAAGTAATTGTAAAACAAAGATACCGCGAAATTATCGAAAAGTCGGCTTCGTTGAAAGGCAACGAAAGATCTTCAGCTTTTGTTTATCGTTTCGATCATAATCACAAGTTGTTGCTAATTTTTCAATGTCCAGTCAAGTAAAAAGAAAAGTTAAACGTCGTCATCGGGAATATAAATGAAAAAATATATTGGTGAGATAAAGAAATGATAATTTGGAAATCCGGGCCGAAGGAACGCAACGAAAAATCTTGATTTGTTCTCACTGCGAAAACCTGCTTGTTTTTTTTTGTTCGATTAAATGGAAAAAATGTGTTGCATTTGGACAATGTAAATTCGACGATGATACGGAAAGAAAACAATTGACTGAACGAAGAGTGGATTGGAAGGTGAAGGAGATAGAAATGATCGGATAATAAGGTATCTGCAGCATTCACCACAGCACCGTTGATTATTGTACAAATATTGTATTTATTATAATTATTATTATTAATTATAATTAATATTAATGTTGCGGTTTTCACCACATTTACTTCTCATCTTGTGGTTGTTTCATTTTATTCAGTGTGTTCTTTTGTAAACCGTTTTGTTTGCATCTCTCATGAATCCTCATCAGTTAAATTCCGTATTTTTCTCTCAACTCGTTATTCCTTATTATTCATCTTTTATTCATTCTTGCATTTTCATTTTGTATAATCGTAGAATGATGAGGCTGGTTTCGACGCTTGTTCGAGGGAGAGGTATGGAGGTTGGGAAGGGCGTTAAAGGTCAAAGGATAATGCGCATACATGTATATAAGCATGCCACGCAAAAACACAAGTATATACATGTATTTATGGATTTTTATGAAAAATAATAGGCAAGTGATAAAAACAAAACGAATCAATGATAATGAGAGTTTTGTTCCTTTCGTTTCGTCAGTCCCACGTGTGAGGGGGGGGACTGTTTCATTCGCACGCCGGAAAAGAGGAGGATCATAGGGACGTCGGGGTAGGGAGAAAGGGGGAGACCTCGTGTGATCGTTGAATGGGTTTTTTTTTCTCGATGGACAGGATCATTTTGTTTTCTCCACGTACGTTCGGATTTCGCATAGTCACATTAATGTTTGCCTCTCTTCACAAAATTAAAACTATATAAGAACAACTTCATTTTCTCGACTAACGTAGCGTTTTTTTGTTTTTCTTTTTTTTTCCTCTTATTTTCTCTTTCTCTCGTTTTGTTTATATCATCCGTCAAAATGTCTCTTTCGCTTTTTCACTCTTGTGCACGCATCAATCTTTCTCTCGCTCTCTCTTTCTCTCGTTCTCTCTTAACATTAAATCGCTTTCTCTCTTTTTGTATATAATGATGTATTCATAAGTAATAATATTCTTGAAAAAAAAAAAAAAAAA
>JBAJMU010000002.1:19754159-19952296 GCA_037952995.1 Hyposoter didymator
AAAAAAAAAAAAAAAAAAACGTATGTATTATGTGTGGTCGTGTCGGTGTGGGTTTGTGTATGTGTGGGCTTTTTTCTTCTACGTTATGTATTCGTTAGGGGAAGTGCCGAGACAAATATCGCCCTGTTTTGCTAAAGAGTCGCCTAAACAAGCATTCAAGGGCTTCCAGACCATCTTTCGTCGTACAGCGACCTTTCTTTCTCTCTTTCACATGGTTTTCCATCCTCTCTGTTCTCCTCTTTATAATCTTTTATATTCTCTCATACTTTTGCAATTTTCTTACGTAGCGTTATTTCTATATTCGAATTTTTTCACTGCTCGCCTTCGTCACTCGGTGATTTTCGTGTTTTGTTTATTTTGTTTCGTCGTGTTACTTTTAATTATAATTTTTCCTTTTAAATATAAAAGTTTATTTGCTTGCGCAATGTTTCTGTGTGTCGTATGTGATGCATTTGTGTTTTAATTCGCGATCGAATGTGTTTCTCGCTTCCTCGTCCCGATCTCTCTTCGGATTTAATCGGCTGGAATGATTCACCTCCCTCTACTTTTTTCACGTCTCCAGTTAAGCGTTTCTCAGTTATTTTCAACGGATTTATCACACATCGAGGGATCGATTACTTCTTTTTATGATTTCTTTCGTATTTTCCTAAACTTTGCTCCTTTTTTTGTTTTATCATATCTAACGAGTTTGTCAACGCCGAAGAAAAATTCATAAACATTTATCGATCGGAACATAGTATTACTATTTAGAAACTACAACTCTCCACACCCTTGACTCGACATGGTCGGAAAACTTGTTCAATCGAATTCGTACTTTTTTCTCTCTCGCTTTTAATTAACAGAAGAAAAAACACGAGTTTGGATCTTCCTCCCCAATGCTTTTTCATTCGCTGTTTGTATTTCTTGCCCCTTAGTCTTGTTGCTTTTTTTGTATTTAATTACGGAGGCGTTTAACGAGGCTTCCGGAGATTACTGGGTTCCAGGGATGATATTTCGTTGGTACTGATCCCGAATGTGGTCGCGCGTGCTCACACATGCACAGATTCCTCAACTATTTACCGCAAAGGAAACAGAAAACAAATTAAAACGAGATTTAATAATAAGAAACTAAATCGATATGTGTGTCTCTAAAGTAGATCCTCTCGTCATTTTATTTCTCTCTCTCTCTCTCTCTCTCTCTGTCTCTTTCACTCGTTGTGGATCTTATCCAATTATAATAGTTTTCTTTATTTTTGAAAAGAAGAAATTTAAAAAAATTATATATTTTTCATTTTTCTCTCGCTCCCTCGTTCGCGTATCTCGACAACAATGAGCTCGCAGGTGACGGAAAAGCCCAACGGTCACCGAACATGCCAATCAACGTGTTAATGCGATAATTACACTCTCATTACGATTATCAATTAAGAAAACGTCTTTCATCTCAGTTTTCCAAACGCACGACACGCACACAGACACGCGCAAACATTTAAATCTCGCAAATTTCACAGTATTTAGCTGTTGTGTGCTTTTCTCTTTCTTCATTGAAAGTCAATTTACAGTTTCGAGTTGTCGAGACTTTTCTGCACTTTTACAATGGTCATTCGGTTCTTAGTCTAAACAGACGAGTTTACACGATGAATATTCAACAAGCGCAGAAAAGTTTTGGCAACACCGAAGTTGTCACAATTGGGACACGACCAACCGTATTTTCTTCCATTTTTACTAATTACTCTATTTTTTCCCGATTTTTATTTTTGCTCAATTATGATTTTCGGCTTACAAAAATAGTTGCACCAATTTCCGTGGCCTATGCCTGCTAATGATTTTCCAGCATAGCGACAAAACACTGCGTTCCAATTGCGACAACTTTCAAGTATTGGCGATTCAGATGAGAGTGCTAATTGCGTGACTGGAGCAACGACGAAGAATTGTTTTGCAGACAGCTCGTGATCGAGTCACCGTCAAAGTTTTCTTCTCCGTTGTTTCATCGATAACAATAATGACTGTGTTTTCGGCTGGTTTCGTGAACATATCGAGGGCGTTTAGTGTATTTCATTTGATAATCGTTTTGGGAAATTTCTAAATTGGCGCACGAATCTTCAATGAATCTTATCGCGACACGTGGCTTTGGAAACTTCTGATTTCCGCGGATATCGCTATCGCGATAAGAATCATTGAAGGGGAAACCGCGAATTCCTATTGTTCATTGTTTCGTTTTGTCTGGTGTGGAATAAGACGAAAGATCGAAGAGATTTCTGTTTCGAACAACGCAGAGTCGACAGTTCGGAGAGATTCGGGGAATGCTGCATCGAGTAACGTTCGCATTCCGTTTTTTTTGTGACGTTTCAACAAAAAGAAGTTCGAGAACTTTAGTAACGTTTTGACATTTTGCTTCATTTTCCTTTAACGATCGCGAGGCAATTGAATTCGTCGATGGGTTGTTTGTTTTTGCACGCTCTGTACAGCAGTCTATCTCTCTCTCTTTCTCTCTCTCTCTCGCTCTTTGACGAAAAATCGTTTTACACCCGCAAAGCATAAAGAAAAACAACAAACTTAGCCGTAACACGTGTGCGGACTTTTGACCAAAAAATGTCAATAACTGACGTAAAAAGCATCGAGCAAAAAAAAAGAAAGATAAAGAAAAAACGAAAAACACAAAGTGGATGGAGAGCCCAAGCGTATTCGATTCGCCATCGAAAAATTGACACTGAGTCAAAAGCTATTCTCTGATTTTCCGTCGTAACTGAATCTCGGAAATGATTGACGAAAAATTTCATTTTTTTCTTCGTTCCCCGTTTCTTCGGGTTGTTTCGCTCTCGAAAAACTATCGGTGAGCGAAAAGAAAACCTCGTGTGCGTGCGGTGGCGCGTGTCTGTATGCATGGGAAGAAAAAAATCACGTCGAGAATAAAATTTCGAGGAAAATTGATTTAATGAATTTTTTTTTACAAAATTACTATGAAAATTTGACATGTCGCTGCTTTTGGATGAGCGGGACGCGAGAATTTTCCAAGAGGAAACGAAAAGTAGGCAAAAGGACCGCGTAAACGAGAATTAAAAAATTGAGAGAAAAAAAACGTTTCTCTCGCCTCCGAAAGATACGACGATTCCAACGTTTGTTGGGAGTGGCGAGAATATTCTAATTTCCAAAGAGAAACAATGCGAGGAACGAAGAAAAGGAAATATGATGACGAATGTTGTGGAGAGAGGTGAGGAAAGGTATTGAGACAAACGGATGTACAGCGATGATGAGCATCGATACGAAGCATCGCACAAACGTCACATACCGGGAAACAGTTGAATCCCGAGGAGAAACGGAACCGAGAAACCATATGCGAAGAAAAAGCAGAAAAAACTTGACCCGACATGGTAATCTAGATCGAATGGTATTTATTGAAATCGAGGTACGCCGAGTGTTTCTCGAAAGAAAAACTTGATCAGCGAAGAACGCGTAGCACAAATTTCGATGGAACCGTGAAAAATAAAAAGGAAAAAAAGTAATACAACAATAATAATAATAATAATTCGAAACAGGTGTATCCTCGCTCTTAGTCCCAATTCACACTATTCTGGTACATAATCAACAATCTCTCGTCGTGTAATCTCACATGTTCGCAAAGTGACTTTCGCTCGTTAAACGTTCATTACTTTATTTATCTCTCGCTCTTTTTCTCTCTTTCTTTCTTTCTTGGGCGGGCGTTGGCACGCGCGCACGTATCTCGGAAGCAGCGGACAGATTTTGGAGCACAATAGTGCACACACGTCAGTTTTAATAATCGGCCGGTCGCAGTCGTAGTCACCGTAGACGGTTGTTTTCGTTCCCGTGTAATAGTAAACGCGTACATACGCGTATACGTTGAAAACATTTACGTGTATGAATGCGTGTACGTGTGAATGTGTATTGCAGGGATGTGTACAAAGGCGTAAACTGAATCCTCCGTATAGTTGGTGGTTCGGGTCGCAAACTCAAAGGTTGTGAGTGTCGCTCATACGCGTCGTATTTATTCAATCTTTTCAATTTTATACCGTGTGGATGTACGTGTCTGTGTATTCCGTCTGTATCGTATATTCCTTGTTGTTTGTTGTTGTTGTTGTTGTTGTAGCTTTGAGGTTATTAACTTGTTTGTTGTATAATTGTTAAATCTTTAATAGTGTCGATGCGTGTCTAGGGGTGTGTTGTATTTGTTTTGTAGTGAACAGGAGAGGGAGGAGATAAAGGGTTAAAGTTGATGAGGTACGGAAGGGATATTTGTTTTTAGGTCGAAGGTTGGTGCTTGGATTGGATGGTTAAAGGGTGAGGGGAGGGGGTTCAAGGTCAACGGGGACTCGGAGCAGGTGGGCTCGGCCGGGGGTCAGGCTCGCTCACTATGCTGTGTGGTAAACCCGGCAATCCGCCAGATGGTGGAGCCGAAGCAGGACCACCGGCCCCACCACCACCGCCACCGCCGACCGTTGGTCCCGAAGGTCCGGTCGGTCCACCCGCACCACCGCCANCACCACCACCACCGCCACCACCACCACCACCACCGCCACCACCACCGACGACCGAGTGACCACCTGGAGGTGGAGGCGCAGAATCGTGAGGAGTAGTCGAATGTGCCTGTTGAATCGGCAACGCTCCAGCGTAGTATCCGCCGTTGATCGCCTCGGGATAGCTGCTGTGAGAAAGCGAAAAGATATTGGCCACTTGGATAAAATCCGTCTCTCCTTTCACAACGTGACCAAAATCTCAATCTCTATCCAAACGCATTTTTTTTCTCTCCCTCTCTCTTTCTCTCTCTCTCTCTCTCTTTCTCTCTCAATACCGCATCTCTAGAGGGGCACGCGCGTCGCGCCTTTTTTCTTTTCTCTAACACGCTCTGAATTCTCGCTTTTGTTTATTTCTTTTGGATTTTTGGCCTTTCACACTTTTTCGTTCTTTCTTTCTCTGTTTTTTTTTTTGCTGTATTACACCCGAGACCGTTAACATCCGCTTGAAAATCTGTTTCTGCAAAAAGTTATCCACATCTTTTTCCCGTGCAAAATAATACATTTATGCTCGTTTGCTCTTTTTCTCTAAACTCTTGAACAAAGGAATTTCTTAATATTCATTTTTTCATGTGGTTATTTCGTTTTTTTTTGTTTTCCTTCAATTGGCTCAAGATACTATTGTTTACTCTGTATGCGGACTCGAGAGGATTAGTTGCAAAAGCGTGCTTTTCTGTCTTCTATCAAAAGGGCATTCTTTCACTTTATTCTTATTTCTCATTTGTTCTCTATTTATTTCTTACCCGGTTGATGTATGGAAATATTCCTTGTTGACGCAGTTCCTTAAGCAATCGGGTATGCGACCGATTATGGCTCGTCGTATCTCACTCGCCGCCATTTCACGCAGTTCCGAGCAGCTCGCGTCACTATAAAACGCTGCGTGCGGTGTGCACAACAGATTTGGCGCGTCCTTCAAGGGACCTTTAATACAAACAATTTCCTTTAGTCAACTTTCGCTTCAAATACAAAATCGCTGCAATATTTCAGGCGATGCTTCCGTACGAATTTTGTTTGAAAAATTATTGTGGAAGTCGTAGAAACGACTGGATTGTGCTCGGTCATTTAAATTTTCATTTCGACCAAAATAATCATGAAATAAGTTGATCGACAAGAAAAAATTTCCCAGCTACACAATTTCCTTGGTTTCCCAAGTTTCATCAACCACCTGCTGTCTCACGTGTTAATAAAAACAAAATTCATAACTTCAATCATTTGAAAGTCATGCGCAGCCTCCCTGGGAGCTAGAGCCGGTGATTTCGAACAATTTTGCCAGCAGAACCCTGCTAGTGCATACTGGGTCGTTTTGACCCCGACTATTTTCCGTCACCGATTGTTGAGCTGTTAATTCTTGTTTTCGTCAAAAAAGAAAAACGTTCGTTCGATTTCGTTCAAAGAATGCAACGATTTGAAAAACGCCTCGGGTAAGATTGACCCAATGTGCACTCGAAGGATTAAGCTTCGTTGCACAAAAATGTGCTAAAAGTTTATGAAATGAAATTCAGACAGTTTGTTCAATTTTTTTCGACGATTGATAGAATTTTTCCGGTTCGATAAAGTAGCAGGTGAAATTGTGTGATTAATTTTGGGTGATGGAAGAAAAAGATTAAGGGAGAGCTCGTTCAAGACTCACATTGCGCGGATTGACCCTGAAAGACGTTGTAAGGTTCGTTCTCGTGTACGTCGAGTGCTGCTGCGCGGATTCTGCCTTGTTTTAGAGCAGCTGCTAGCGCATCGTCGTCGACGAGACCTCCTCGTGCTGTGTTTACTAAAAATGCTCCTGGTCTCATCTACAAAAAGTTCCAATTATTAGAAAATTCAATTATTCGTGACGCTGCGGGATCATTGTGAAAATTTGAAACATTCCCACCCGAGTCGCCCTTAACAAATTTTCAAGTTAATTTCCACTTTTCATCAACAATCTAACGTTTTCCTTGTGTTTTTTAAACTTTTCCGAAATTAATAAGGAACAGACAACCAACAAGGAATTTCAAACGTTATTTTTCATACGATTTTTTCTTAATCTCGATAATTTTAGTTTTACCTGTTTGATGGTGAATTCGTTAATGAGATGATGATTGTGCTCATTTAGGGTACAGTGTAGTGACACACAGTCCGACTGATAAAGCAAATCCTGTAAAAATGAAAAGAAAGTTTTATTCCAAGAAAAATAATGCGAGCAATGAAATAATTACTCATTTTTATGGTTACAAGTTGCTCAGGATGTTTATTAATGTCGTACCTGTAATGTATAGACCCTGGTGAGACCGAGGGACTTTTCGATACCGTCGGGTAGGTACGGATCGTAGAACATGACAATAAAACCAAAGGCTTTGGCACGGAGAGCTACCGCCGAACCAATCCTTCCTAGACCTACAATACCCAAAGTGTCTCCTCGTATCCTAGCGCAGCCTTGTGCCGCTTCTCTGACCTGCAATGTTGAAAAAAGATTAACTTTATTCCGTGTTGGCCGGTGAAAAAAAACGCGGGCAAGGCATAGAAATGTCAGGAAGGAGAAAAAAATACATCAAGACGATAAAATGACAAAAATCAGCAAAGGTGAGAAAGAAAAATTGACGAATTTTGTAAAAGTTTCACCTGTTCAGGTCCCGTAAATTTCTTTCCCTCGCGGACCATATTCGCGAGCCAATATGTACGCCGATAAAGATTGAGGATGAGGCATAATGTAGTGTCAGCGACTTCCTCGACACCGTACCCAGGCACGTTGCACACGGCGATGCCTAATTCACCGGCTGCTTTAACATCAATGTTATCGACACCCGAACCAATTCTCACGATGATTCTCAGTGTTTTGAACTTTTCGAGATCCTCCTTTGTCAGAATTATCGTGTGCCACATGAGCGCTCCAACTGCTTCGTTTAGAACCTGTTGAGGAAAAAACGATGAAACGATGAAAAAATTACCTAAGCGCCTCAATTGCAGACAATTGTATCATTTATTTTTTCCAGATAACTTCGTTCCAACTATTTGCGTCCTTTTTTCAATATTATCAAAGAAATGGAATCGTAGCAGAGATTTTATGCATTACTTCTTATATTTAAATAACAGGTGAGGTAATGAGTGAGGTGATTGAATTGAAAACCTTGGAGGCGAGTTGGTTCATTCCAAAAACGCAATCGTCAACAATGTCAAAAAATTCATCAAATTTTAATGCAAATTGTGAAAATTATAGACACGATCCAACGACCACGTGCGATCGCTTTTTTTATGTAAAAAATTTCTGATGTCGAAAATCTTTTTTTATGGAAAAATGTAAAAGTTATTTTTTTTTTTTTTCTTGAATTAGGCAAAATTTCTGTTTTATATTTTATGCCACCGCGATTCAAAGATTGGATTATTAAAATGCATTTCGTGCAATCTCCGTTGTGATGAACCGGTAAAAATATATGGATCGATATAAAGTTTGTTTGGAAATTATGCTCTGAAGAAATGTGAGGAAAGTTGGAACTAAAAAGCGAAAATGAATTCCGCTTGTGAATGATATTTTGAGTGAAAAAAATGATTTTAACCTTTTCGTGAATCTCTGATGTGGACTGAGCGTCGCAGAAGGCGACAGTAGCGACGTCCTTGAGAATGGGCATTTCGATGGAGCAGTCACGTCCGTCAAGCAGAGCAACTAAAGGTCTAGCTTGGATCGGGCCATTGGCGATAGGGCCCCGCATGGCATCCATTCGAGGGCGTTTGGTCAGCATCTTCCGTTTGTCCATCGGTCAGACGACCACCCCTGAATTGTAATTTTTTTTCTCGTTTTTATAACGCAGTTCTACAGTTGGCGAATGTGTGTCCGTCCCTTTTGCGGGTCGCTCTCTTATTCTCTTTTCAAAGAGAAATCAAAATGGGATGAAGCAAGGTTTCGAGAACCGAGCTCGATGGTGCGCGAGACGAACTCGACAGTTCGCGCTCTTTTCCTCGCTGTACGCTTTTGTGTTTAAACAATTATGCTTCTTCTAAGGGCGGAACTAAGCGGCACTTGCTTATTTAAAAAATAACCGCTTTCAATTGTTTTGCACCCTCGGTTAGGACGAATGTGCTTCGTCACACCGTATCTTCGCAAGAAGCAGACTTTTTGTACGTTTTCAAGCAATAATCGCCGAATCTCCAATACATCACGAACGGGTTGATCGCCGACACCTGAGAACAAGAAAACAAACAAAATGGACGATAAATAAAAGAAATTCGAGGCGAGTCGCAGCGTCGGAAATGAGCGCTTCTTTGTCATTTGTCATTTGATTTGTTTTTTTTTTTGCAATATGGAAAAAAAAATTAAAGGAACAAATCGGAGATTATTGTTTATTCTCCTACGACGTGAAAAAATAAACCCGGAATTTATAAGGACAAGGGAAGGACGAAATGGTGTTGTGAAATCGAAAATAGTGGGAAAAAAAGTCGAGTGCTGTAAGAAAAATCGAGTGCACGGGCAGATCACATTGTTGCGGCGATGATAACGACGTTATTTTTTTTTAGCGCCTTGTAAACTCGAGGGAAAGCGCAAACTTTTCGGGGATTAACAAGTTTTTTTTTTGTTTTATGAAATCCCGTGAGCGCGGGGGGCTTCTCTTGGCCAGCGCGGACGCACACACGAGCCGAGATACATGAGAATATACACAGAGGTTAAATGAGAAGCGAGAAAAGGGAAGATTTGGGTGAAGAACGTAGAAGAGGTACTTGGAAGGCGGGGAAGAGTGTGAGAAAGAGTTTGGGCATTTATAGGTTACCTCCAAGCGCGCCGGCTTCCCACGCACCCGAAACACCCTTGCGCCTGACGTTAAACGTAAAACGTTAAACGGCCGATGTTACTATACAACGTGTTAAATACGCAGTAAACACGGATAACAATGTTAAATAAAACGAAGAGTTGATTGAGAGAAACGCACGGCGGATGGAAGGAATACAAGTTAAAACAAAATTGTCTGTGTGTCTTCTTTAGACGAAAAAATCCAATGTACGAACACTCTCCGTACCCAGAGGCGCACTGGCTGGGGCTAATGTTTTTGGGACAGTTGGTAACCACGCTTGAAGAGACGAGTTTGCCCCCATGGCGTTGGTCAGCCAGCGCTCGGAAGCGCGCGCGCCTAACGTTTTTAGCGCGGGCACTTTCGAACGGTTTTTTTTTCTTTCTCTCTTGTTTTTTATTTTGTCAACGAAAATTATAAAAAATACAATTAAACAAGAATACTGAATAATTAATGAAACATCAGTCTTATCGTTTGATAAGTCGTCGACCGAAATTCGTGCGCGTTTCGATCGTCATCTTTAACATTCGCACTCAACGAGAAAAGGGACGATGGAAAAAGACGCTTCTACAAATGATGCGGCCTCGCTTCGTTTCTTTCTCCCTCTCCATCTCTTTCTCTCTCGACAAACTGTTGAGATGCCGCGTCGTCGGTCACGGAGAGAGTTCCGATGCACCCACCGCGCTTTTATATGAGCCTGTGCGGGAAAAACTGCCGAGTGCGTGACACGTGGCGCCCTCCCATGCGTTAACTATACGGATCGTCGCTCGTGTATACATATACACATGTATTTACGTTGATACGCCATACTTAATGGATATTGTGTACGCGTACGACTTTCGTCCATACACTGACCGCTTTCCTTCCTCAATATATTATCAACACATATGGGACGATTTTAAATCGAGAAACCATTGCCCCTCGGCGCTCATTTTGCGCGATCCTCGGCGCGACCATGATTCGACGGACGCGTAGAAACACGTAATTCAACTAAATTGTATGTAGTCTCACTTCCATTCTTAAACCGCGTAACTCTGTTCCTATTCACGATCGAAATTGACACCGTACAACTGCGTCGATGTAAGATAAAGGGAAATCAATTTCGGCAAATGAAACTCATGCTGATGCACGAAATATTAAGGGACTCTGCTTCAATATGCGAGAAAAAAAACGTGTTTTTTTAGATTTTTTCACAATGGACAATTATTGCGATACGGAAATTGAATTCAACGAATGAATTTTGCCAGTGTAAATTCAAACGAATTGCGAAGTCGGCGAATTACCAAATAATTTTTTTTTTTGCAACGTTTGTAAATTTTGACATCGATCCCCCTTGATTTTATTCACAACATGATAAATAGGTCGATGAATAAAAGAGAAATTGGGGATAGTTTGAAAAGAAAACTGCACGGAAGCTCGACGTACGAAAATGTTATCAGAATGAAATCGATTTACAGATGCAAACGGAAACCTAGCGCCTGGTAACGATGCAGAACGAGCAAAGGACATATAATATTTTGGTATTGGTCCGGCGAGTGTCCGGAAGAATATAAAAACATAACAAGTACGTGTCGAGGGGGGGGTATAGTAACGAGGAATAAAGAACAAGGGCAAGAGAACGAAAAAGAAAGCGAGTAGGAATGAAGAAGAAAGAAGAGTGCAAACTCAAGCACTTTGACTCGAGGAAGACCACATGTTGTGCCAACTCAGGGAAAAACGAGCGGGCTCTCTTGCTCTCCTTCCTTGTGGCGTCATGCGAGAAGAAGAGGTATGCGCTAAGATCGCGGAAGAAGAGGAACGGGAGGGGGCTCAATCGGGGAGGGGATTAAGCCCTCGTTCGACATATCCACTGACTACAGTCGTTTTCTGCACTCGTTGCGAATAAGAAAAATTGCATTCGCAACGAAAAAAAAATCTATAACGCCATCGAAGCAATTTCGTAATACTAATGCGTTGTCTTTTGCATTCTTCCCTCTTGTCTTACGATTTTTTTCTCGGATCTCTTGCATAATTTCAACGAAATATTTAATTGCGATTACGATTTATTTTCCATTCGGAAGTATTCGATTTTATTGTGATATCACGTGAAGTAGAAATACATACACAATGAAAAATAAATGAGTGTCAAAAATATTTCCCAAGATTTCTCATTTTCAAGTCACACTCGCAATCGTTTCACGAAACTTTCTCAGTGTTGTAAAGACATCACGGTATGTACACCGAATGACAAGATCGTCAGAGACATAAAACTCAGTTTTCGGTGGCCCTCTGAACAACGTGAAAAAAAATTAGACATAAAGAGCACGTTGGATACAAAACGAAAAGTCCGGATCCGTGCGGTTGAATTCAACCTTTTAACTTAATCTCGGTGCGATACAGAGTTTTTTTTAGAGTTTTATGAAGGGGCAGAAACGAGGTGGGAGACGAGTCTGAAGGGGCTCCCTCGTCTGTATACATGTAGATGCTGTGGATTATAAACCGAGCACCCATTGGACTTTCAACGCCAAAACTTCCCACAAGGATGGATTCATTTTGGATTTAAACTTTTACGCCAATAATTAATTTATACAATTCTTCGCTTCATTTTTAATAAAAATAACGAAAATTTGCCTAAAAAAAGTTCTTCACTCTGCATTTTTTTAATTATTTTTCGTTGAAACAAAAATGCTGGTCTGGAATTTTGTGCCTAAAATCGACACCAACAAAATACATCGCAATCTACTAAATGTTTCAGCATTTTCGGTATGAAAATTCGTTCGAAATGCCAACGACGCAACGTCTGATTTTTTTTCGCCCCCTAGATTTAAAAGTTATTGATACAAATAATTGAATTGGAATTGAATGAAAAAAATTGTGCCAGCGTGGAAAGTGTCATGTACATGGACATTAGTATACAGATGTGAACGGGAAGTTTGAAGCCGAGAAGCTCGCAGAGTTGAGTAGAAGGGAGAAGGGTGGGGGTTGGGAACAAGAGAGAAAGCTTGGCAGGGAGCGGAGGGAGGCGCTGTTCCGGCTATAGACGAGGGCGAAGTTATCCAATTATTGTCTAACCTGGGAGCAACTTTACTTGCTCAGTGGGGAGGTTAACCCTGAGTGGGTGCAAGAGAAAGAAACTGAGAGAAAGAGAGAGAGAGAGAGAGAGAGAGAGAGTGGGACGGTAGGCTCGCACACTGAAGAGAAAACCCTGGCAGATCACTGCGTCTCTTCCTCATCCCTTCGTCGCTGCATTTGCATGTACCGGGTGTCCGAAAAATCATCCACCCGAAATTTGAAGAATAAATAAAACTTAAAATACTGAAAAAATTGATTAAACTTTTTTCTTGATAGCCTGTCACGAAGAAGCTTCAAAGCTATTGACACCCAGTGAGGAATGGCAAAAGACAAAAATGTCAAGCCTGCAGTTTTTGAAAATCTAGTTGAGATTGTTTGTGGGAAATTTTTCGTACTTTTCGTACGCTATTCCATGGAGAATTCGAGAAAAACGATTCGTACTAATCGATTGATATTTTGTGAAGGACGGTTCGGAGATAAAAACGTGAGAGGACTTTTCTCTTTGAAATTGCACGATCCATCGACCCAATGAATTTTGTATCACGACTTTTGGGACATCCTGTAAATGTATATTTTTCTTTCCTCTGACTCGAAACCCTGGGAGCATCGACGATCGAGCTTCGAGCGATAAAGTTAAGTTTGTTTCAAAAACTTGTACTTCACACGAAGGTTCCTCGATTTTTATTAGCGACACGCGAGTTCCGAGGGTTTCTCTCTCTCCGATTGAACTTCCCACTATTTTGTTCCCCCTCCCAGTCGCGAGAGCGATCGAGGGTCGCGAGCGTTCGATTCCGAATGGTGGGAGGACAAAAAGACCATTAAAATGGACGGAAGAGTGCAAGAAAGATGGAACAGTGGGTGAGAATTCGGTACTTGCAGAGGAGACGGGCGATGCTGGAAAATAAAAGAGATGAAGTAACACGAGTTCCCCCGAGGGGTCGCGCTTTTGCAAAATCGATCAGAAGCGGTTCTTTCTCTCCTTCCCTCTCTCTCTCTCTCTCTCTCTCTTTCTATCTGCGCTATGACTAGAGTAGCCACCTCGTTCTCGTCGTCGTTCTCAATAAACGTGTCTCCCCGTCTATCTCGAGTTCAATCCCCTACCCAGCTGTCCGTGACACCAATCATCCCTTGAATTCTCGATCGTTTTAAACCACTACACACCAGACACAACACAATCCTCAAGAAAACATAATTATTTATTCTCCTCGATTGTAACGCCAAATTCATTTTTTCATCTACCGAGCAAACTTTTTTATTTTTA
Organism: Hyposoter didymator; assembly: GCA_037952995.1. Taxonomy (NCBI): domain Eukaryota; kingdom Metazoa; phylum Arthropoda; class Insecta; order Hymenoptera; family Ichneumonidae; genus Hyposoter; species Hyposoter didymator. The sequence goes on from JBAJMU010000002.1 coordinate 19,767,728, forward strand.
TTTTTCATTCCGTACGTAACAACATTTTTGCAAGTTTCTTACAACACTTGTCTGTGAACGTTTTTTCTGCACCTTCCATCGGTAGACCTGGACACACCGTTCTTTCAGCCTGTTAACTTTCCAAAAATTCTGAAAAAATTCAGGCTACTGTTCGAAATCTTCAACTTGGAATTTCAATTATAAAATTGTAGGAAAATACATTTTTTCATCCATTTCGCTCCAATGAGTTAACCGATCCGTCGTATTTTACCGCGGATACGAATGACCCAAGTTTACAGACGGAGTGTCAATGAGTAATGACTCTGGAGCTTGCAACGTTGAGATTCAACGAAAAATATTTGTTCTATTAATTATTTATTGAATTTTGAATATCATGGCAATTTTTCGTGTTGATTGAGTTTCTTGGTCGCAAGAGAGAATCGTTTTATTGTCCGTACCAAATATGGAATAACAATTCAGAGAGCTTCACTGGAGAAAAGAGAGAATTTCGTAGGATTACAACGATGCAAACTTCAACATGATAATGAGTATCGTAATTTCGATAATCAATGCAACGATTCCGCTCGGTCTGAGATTTGAAAAGGAAAAAGTTTGAATGTGTTCGAAGAGAAATTCAATGTCATAGATTATTTCTGTTGAGAATAAAACTTCACTCGCACCTTGTGAATGCGAGGAGCGAGAGGGAAAGATTTAAACATAAACGTAGGAACAACTTGAGCCTTCCGTGTCCATAGTTCGTCGATATTCAACAACTTTACCAGACTCTAGCGAACTTTCGGACTTGGCCAAGAAACAAGTCCATATCAAGTTTATCGCCCCTTTCGATGTTAGTTTCTTCCTTCGCTTTCCCTCTCTCTTTTCCCAATGTTTGTCGTACACAAGTTTTCCGCTCGCCTGTATGCAAACATTTCCATGAGCACACGTGCTCCATGGCATCGACATTCTTACGAGCCTCACATACATGTTATTACATTAGCAGCCGACTTTTATAGTTCCATCGTGATGTAAAAAAAAAAAGTTTCTGCATGTGTATACGCCAATGTGCATGTGTATTCGCGCGCTTACTCCCTCGTCCATATATCGCAGAAAAGTTTGCCTTCCATTCAGACGTAAATATAAAATCGTGTATGACTCCGAGCTGAAATATTTCCCTTTGAAAAACTTTTCAATGAGAGTTACTTCGTACTTTAGAACAACTTGTGTACGAAATATACGATGTGTACGCGATTTCATGAAAACTGCAAGCTTCTCAGGCTCGGTTGAGTCATCACTCGTTCGGAAAATAGTTCCTCGGTGTTTTATAGCCACGCACTGATGAATAAGAATCTTACGCGAAAAACTTGTGTTATTATCAGTTTGAATTTGTCGTGTCTATTAGTTTGGATCTGCGGATTTTTCCATCTAAGCGAATGTCGTCAGGACACTGACAAAGTGATTCATTTTTTTTGCCTTTCGAACGGATTGCACGAGGGGGCGAAAAGGGAAAAATTTCGATTCTTATTCACAAAAAAAGGCTCGAAGGACCTTTGAATCAAAATTTGTACACATGTTGATAAAAATGATCAAGATTCTGAATTTTCCGGAGGAACGAAGTGACGAATGGGAAAAATTGCTTGAGCAGCAAATCACGACGAAAGAACGGAAGTAAAAACAGGCCGGAGTGAAAAAAAAGAAACGTTTTTTACAGAGTATAAAGTTTTCACAACCTCTGACGTATTATATATTTCTAAAACAGCGGTGCTGAAACAACGATAACTTTTCGAGTTTTCATGCCTCGAGATTTCATCCTCCTCGTTCAGCTCGCACAGCAGAGTCGAACAAGTCGGTTCATTCTTTTGTCTCGCTCTCTCTCTCTGCTACGTGCGAGCGGACTTCTCCACCACAATGGGAACGTTAACTCCGGCTTGGAGGGTGTGATGCAGAAAGAAAAACGACGCGGAATCTCGAGTAAGATTTTTTCATTTTTCCTGCTCTAGCCTCGAACTTTGGCGTCTTGATTTTTTTTTGGTTCTCCTTAATTACCGGGGGTCGGAAAGTGGGACAGGAGTTTCTTGAACAATATTGAATTCCCGAATTCCTTGTCCTCCCACGTTTCCAACAATTTCTGATCAACTTGATCCATTGTCACGAAAGTTATGAAATTCTGAGCGTACGGCTGGGCCCGATTGCTGGAAATCCGGGAGAAGAATTCAGGACAAACAGGCAAACGTTTTGAATTACGTGACAAAGTGAAAGAAAATGAAATGTGAGTGAAAAACATCCGACGCTTTTGACCTTCGGAGATTCGAATGATCAGCCTGTCTTGCCAGTTAGAAAATTTCTGAGGATCGTTGAGGATGCAGACACTTTGGTCGAAAGTATCGCTTTGCGCTCAGCGGCGTGATAGACGAGCTGTTTCTTCCTGTCCCGAAAACACGGAGGACGAGGACGCGAGAGGAATGAGACAGAAGGTTCGTGCGAAAGAGGCAAACAACGGGAAACGCCGATCAGGGATAAAGGACTTTGAGAAGGTTTGCCATTGGATTCTGAGAGCTCCGGCCGAATAGCCTGGGACTGAAGAAACTGAAGGAAGACAGAATCGTTAGAATAACAGCGAAGGGAAAGAGGAACAGAAGTGACGAGAGTGAGCAAAGGAGAGAAAGAGAGAGAGAGAGAGAACAGGAGAGGGAGAGGAGTAGGGCGCGACTACTTAAAGTTTGCTGAAAGTTTGGTTCGCCAGCAAAGTTAACTCAGTTAAGTTCTCCTCGTTCCGAAAGCGAAACTTTGCATCCCTCCTCCTTACATATTGTAAGGGCTATACACCTCTGGCTCTTTCTCTTTTTCTCCTACGCTTAGAAGCATCTATACGCTTTTGCTCCTCGTTCTCTTCTTCACTCCTTACCTCCTTCGGGCACTTCTCATCCAGGAAAACTTTTACTACCGAGTGAACTCCTCAGGGTGGTCCCCTCGAAGAAGGCCAGCGGTCCAAACCTCGCTCCGGTCGCTGGCGTTACCGCAACTCTTCATATACACTCCCCTGCCCTGCTCACAGTCGCTCTATATACTTTTTAACACAACTTTAAAAACAACGAATAGTCTACGTGTCTCGAAGTTGGCCTAATGTTTGTAGTTTTGTTATCAACTTCTACAGTCGACTTTTGATGCTCCGTTAAGTATAAACAAATGGTACGTGGGGAACCGTTCATTCTTATTGTTTGGGCCTATGAATATGATTTCTTTCGATCATTAAATGTCGTTTGGTCGCTTGCTCCGGATGAATGACGAATTTGCATCGTTGTAATGCATTGAAACATCTTTCATCCCAAAAGAAGCCCGCGTGTTGCTTCGCTGCTGCAAAGTGTCGGAGATTGAAAGGGTCAAAGGGAAATACATACCGAGTCACGAGCTTTGACTGTTTATACCTTTGGAGTCGATTTTTATGATGTTGAAGTTCACATCGTTAAAATGCAGCGAAATTCTGTTTTTTTTCAGCAAAACTCATAATTATTAATCATCATTTGGTCCGGACAATAAAACAATACTCTCTTGAGACCCAAAAACTCAATCGACACGAAAGATTGCCGTGATATTCAAAATTCAATAAATAATTAAAAGAACAAATATTTTTCGTTGAATCTCAACGTTGCAAACTTCAGGGTCATTACTCATTGACACTCCGTCTGTAAACCTGGGTCATTCGTGTCCGCGGGAAAATACGACGGATCTGTCCACTCATTGGATCGAAATGGATGAAAAAATGAATTTTTCTACAATTTTATGATTGAAATTCCACGTTGAAGATTTCGAACAGTAGCCTGAACTTTTTCGGAATTTTTGGAAAGTAATAACAGGCTGAAAGAACGGTGTGTCCCGGTTTACCGATGGAAGGTGCAGAAAAAACGTTTACATAGACGAAGTGTTGTAAGAAACTTGCAATAATTTAACTCAGCTAAATAATTGATCGATTTTTCTGAAGGGAGAAAGGTGCATGGCCCTCCTTTCACTGCGTCACCAGCATAGATCGGCTGCTGTCATGAATGAACGCTCAGCAACCGGGGGTCGTAGTGAAAAACGTTTGAGGACTTTTCTTTGCAGAATTTCGAGATCTATCGATAGCGACGATTATTGGACATGACTTTTGGGACACCCGATACATGCACCGGCGGTGACATAGCTTTGAAATTTCGAGAAGAGCCTCGGGTGAGTTTGGCGCATGCGAAGTTGTATCATCGCTCACAAATAATTCAGTAGGAAGGAAAAAAAAACACGTACAAAATGAAAGCGGCGAAAGTGAAGAGGGAGAGAAAGAAAAGACGCGGAGGACACTTCGAATTCCAGGATGCAGAGACGCATGATCCGACAAAGAACCCTTGATTTCGCCAATGCCTCCCCTTCTCTTCTTCTCTTTCTCTCGAGACTGGCGCTCGCAGCGACTCGGTGAATGTACATGACCTTGAATTCCCTACGCGCACATCAGCGAACAAGTGAGAGAGAACGAGGCAACGACTCTGGACGCTCTCTTATACGTTCATGCAGCATCCACGGATAGTTCCACACGCAGTCATCCTCAACTTTCTCATTTGTAAACTCTCTTTAAGTAGGAGTTACGTGCCTAACGATATATTTAAAGATATCAACATTTTTCACGATCCAAAATCATCGAATCTTACGCCAAGAGGATTTAACTACGTGCAACATCATGGATGACGAATTCTTATGTTTTTCGGTTCGTCGAGATTGATGGAAAATTTCTTCTCGTCAAAATCTCTATCGAAGATTCTGTGCAACACAAAATCAAATTTTTAGCGTCGAATAAAAAATTTGCCTGCTGGACAAGATTTTTTGTCTTCAACGCTCTTCCCGTCCTTTCACTGGAAACTAAATTTTCTCAAAAATCGTCGATATTTCGTTGAACCCGGTAAACTGCATATTTAGAGATAATTTCAAAATTTTCATTATTTCGGCAGTATATTTGGTTTCTAACGGAATTACCAGCGGAATTTAACAATTGGAACGACAAAAATTTGCGTCCGAAGGGACTTTCTAGAATATTTCTTGCTGCAATGACACAATTTTTGGGATTATTCAAAAAAACGTTTAGTCGAACCTACTAAATTTTGTTTTTAATGGTCGATCGCTTCGCAACGATTAAGGGAGTCATTATAATATTTACGATAAAGGGTTTCATGGCCGTAATCAGAATGCTTTACCAAAAGAACGAGAAATAAAGGAGAAAGATAAAGGAAGGATCGTGATGATGAACCTTACGAGTTTCTGAGCTGGGAAAGATTGAACGAGCGTGAGAGAAAGGGAAAGAGAGATAAGATGGGAGAAAAGGAGTCTTGTACGAGCTCGTGGTCGATGATCCGGTATTTCGCGAAGCATTCTTCATCCACTCATATATATATTACGTCTACATATATATTTATAAATCCATATATAGTGCCCATGTGTGCGCAAACACAGAAGAATCACACACGAACTATCGTCTTCCCCTTTTTCCACGAACAATAATCTTTCTTCCTAAATACGAGCATAACGCGTATCTCTTCCTGCTGAGTGGCTCCTGCAGTTTTTTTCTTTTCGTCCATAACAACGCCAGGAGGTATCCGTCTCTAGACTCCACCGTCAACAGTAATAATAAACATTTGGCCGAGCATTTATCTCACCCGGAGTGAATCGTTCATCAAGCCATGAAATTATTTCATTATATACTCCTCCATTCTCCACGAACCTGATCTTTCATTTGATCACTCAAGGACGATGATTCTGGAGTTTGCAACGTTGAGATTCACCGAAAAATATTTGTTGCATTAATTATTTATTGAAATTTGAACATCAGGGCAATTTTTCGTGTCGATTGAGTTTCTTGGTCACAAGAGGGGATCGTTTTATTGTCCGGACCAAATATTGAATAATAATTATGAGCTCTACTGAAGAAAAAGAAAATTTCGTTGCATTCCAACGATGCAAACCTCAACATGGTCGAGGACGTCGATGATGAAGGAAAAAAAATGAGAGAATATTGAGAAGAATTGAATTGCAATTTCATGGATAATTGAGTTCTCGAAGAGACGTTCTCGGGACGGAATTTCGGAGACGATTGATTAACGTGAAATTCGAAACCTACATTTAATCTCGGTGACTATCGAACACATGTGGATGCAATGATGTCGAGTGGTTTGCATCGGTAGGGTGGAGAAAAGAGCAGGTTGGAAAGTTAGCGATTAATTCGAAATGCGATAACAACGGGTGGCGAAATATGGAGGGGGGAAAATAACATGAAAACACAGCGTCAAATGAGAAATCTCGGTGGGCGTTTGTTCGCCGTGTTTCGCGTAGAGCAGCATCCCTTCCGCCCTTTCGCTTCCCTCTGCGTCTCCTCTCTTTCTCCCGCGCTCACTCTCCTCTGTTTTCCCCTGCCCTTTATTCGCTCTCACGTTCATTATATTCTTATGTGTGCGCGTGTGTCAGTGCCGCAGTTCAAGTTCGAGTTTGGAGGGCGGCGTCATTACTATTTCCCTCTCTGCTCGCTCCTCGTGTCTCTGTCTCTCTCTCAATCCGCGTTGAGCAACTTCTGCTCGATGGTAACGCCGGTGTATATACACACGGAAGAACGTCGTGCTTCGTCAAATGAGTATGAGAAGTAGACGAACATGAAAACACAGTTGCATTATCGCACAAAATTATGAAATACGTATATTTCGATATCCGACTAACAAAATCGTTTCCCTCTTCACTTCCAGTGTCTTTGGAGCTAAAATTGGGTTCTTTATATGAGCCTGCTCGTTAGCAGGTGATATGCCACGTATATATTGATTGTGACGAACCAAAATGGCGTATAACCCAAAGGCGATTACCGCGTGGCAAAGTTCGGTCGTTTGACTATTCCGGAAACTCCGCGTACGTGGGGCATTTCGAATGGGAAGCAGTAAGTACTCAGCCGGAAACCGCGGTAGTCGGCCTCTGCAGCCTGCATACTTTATATATGACGGAGAAGAGTACACACTCTTCGCAGTCGCATAAGGTCAACTACAATTGACTATCGAGTGATCGTTACGACCGTTAAACTTATCATTGTTCTAATGCAACGAAATCTGATTATTTTTAATATCGAGGGGGAAAATTTTCATTAAGAATTTATCAACGATAATGGGACGGTCTCTTTTGCCATGGGAAAACTGCAATTTTTAGAAAAGTTGGAAGAATCGAGTCAATTATGAAAATAATTCAAATAAATATCTTTTTCGTTGTATTCCCGATTGAAACCTCACGCGCGAGGTTACTGAACTTGCGAGATCGCGGGAGGCGCACAGCGTCCGTGCAATCATCGCAGTCGATCATATTTAATTAAATTTTCATTTAATAACATTTCCACGGTTCTGCAGACATGAGTAAATGGAAAAATTCACCAGTCAGTCGAAACAATGAAGCTACACTTCGGTTCTCACAAAGAGTGCGGATCCCAAGCGCACTTCGTCTGCGAGAGAAATGTTTCAACGTTCTGCGCCACGTGGTGGTCGGATGGAGAAGCTTTACCGCGAGTCCTCAAACGCGAAATTGTGTATTTGATACAAATACCGCTTTCCGCTTAGCTGGCAGAAACATCGCGACCTCTAAAAGTCCTACAAATCGAACCCGATATCCCGGAGGTTTGCACCGTTTTTTTTTGTGGGCACGAATCATTCAGTTGGCAAATCAGAAAATCGATTATTCCGCGAGTCCGGCAGGAATCGGCGATTCGTATGAATGTAACGCGAACATTAAGCTCCAACATGAAGGATTTGTACACTTATCAAAATGTATACGTTATACGAAGATACCAGCGAAGGGTGGAATTGCCGATATATGACAGAGAATATACGAGAATATCCGGAAACTCGGTATCTAACAGGATTGAGCTCTCGAGTAGAGAATTATGATTGCGTTTATCCATGTAATACGGTCGTGTACACCATATATGGTGTGTATATAAACGTGTGCGTGTGTATGCAGGAGAAGGTGAGAAACAAACGCGCGTATGCATTGACGATTTACAAGTCAAAGTTCCATGTAATTTAAGCCCTTGTGCATGTTAGCGGTTGATATGAAGTTGGTTACATGCATGGGGGTGGGAGGGGGAGGGCTTACCCAATTCGCGAACGTGGAGGACGCGCGCCCGCGCACTTGTTCGGGACAAGTGCGTATATGAGGGTTGGGCGGGATATAGAAACTCTATATATCTGTATGAATAGAGAAAGATGGAGAGTTTCATGGAGTTTGGTTTCTCGCGCTTCCAGGTGGGATGGCATCTTGACTCCTAGTGTAGCATGTTCGGGTGGAGAAACAGAGAGAGCGAGAGAGAGAGAGAGAGAGAGAGANGAGAGAGAGAGAGAGAGAGAGAGAGAGAGAGAAGCACAAGCAATGGCCGGTCCGATCGATGTCTCTGCAACTTCCCACCCTCTAACGACAGAAAACGTTGTATATGTCTTTCTCTCTCGTCCCCTCAAATCCCTTTCCCTTCGTTGTACCTTCTCCTCTTTGGTATGGCACCCTACCAACCACCTCCGCCTTCATCATACTCGCTCCTATTTCCTCGCTCCCGTAGCTCTTTCGATTCTACTGTCACCCTCTTCCAACGGAGATTCACCTCGCATACTATGCCCATCGACATAAAGGGTGTCCCAAAAGTCACACCTTCATAATTAGCGAGCGCGTAGGTCGTTAGACTCTGAACAAAAAAGTTCTGAGCCATTTTTGTCTCAGACGCAATGTTCGGGTTTTTTCGTCAACTGGCAAGTGTAGAGAATTTGATATATTCCAGAAACACTGACGTTCGCGTTGTATGAGCTTAGCTCTCATAACCTCTGGGTGAACTTTGAACTATCTTTCTACTCTTGCCACGCCCACTCCTTATAAGTAGTGACGCACCTGATTAGCTGATTAAATGCCCTAACGCTAATTAATGGAGTGTCGGAGCGCAGAAATGACCGAGGGCTTTCCTGCCTGGTGCGCACGCGATCTTTACTATTCCCTGAAGCTTTGCATCGGGTCTTTGGACATCTTGTATGTATGGGTTCCCTTTATTGGCGCTACACCGTGCTATTTCCTCCATCTCTACTGCTTCGTTGCTCAATACGTACATGAGTTTTTTGCTCGATACTTTGTACAACGTCTCATCGTCACTCCAACTACCTCTCGTTCCGAACTCTCTCCTCCCTCTTTTCCTCTCTTTTTCCCCCTTTCAGTTCTCTCTCCACTTCAACACTTTTCATGGTTCGCGGAGCAAAGCGTTGCGGTGGCCACGATGGTGGTGGTTTTTAACCATCATCCAACACATCGCCAGCGCGAGCGTGGCAAGCGCTGTTGCTACTCGAACTAAATTCTCGTGGTGGTTTAAATCCACCTTGTCTCTTTCTCGAACATCGTTTACAATGGCGATGACCGAGAAGCGCCCCTTTCCTCTCATCCAATTCACCCCCTTCCCTCGGCCATTATCGCCGAGCTCTCGTACTTAACCTCTTCCGCGAGTATGGACGAGAAGGAAGAGACACGTCCGGATACGTCTCTTCATCATCCAGTCTGTGCGAGCGACGCTGCTGGCCCATCTTTTCACCGTTAAATGGAAAGGCGTCTCGACGCTGACGCCAACCCGCTCGACGCCATCGAACCATCCGATCCCTTTCTTCCTCCTCCCTTTCCTCCCACCACCTCTTTCTTTTACACTCGAAAGCTCTGGAACGATATCTTACGGGGTTTGAGAGAAACGAGCTTTCCCATCTCCATTATTCCCAGATATACTCCCCACTTGAATACGTGTCGATATTTTAAACTGTCCGGGTATCAAAGCACCCAGCAGAGCATGTATACCGACGAATAAAGTTCGTTTCGTTCGAGCAACCAACTTCCAAACACTCGTCCAGGGCAATGGAAGGATTGCATTCATTGCAACAACCCTTAACTGCATTTACAATGACTCTGAAGTTTCCAACGTTGAGATTCGACGAAAAATATTTTTTCTCCTTATCATTCAGTGAATTTCGAAAATCCGCAGGAGAAAATCTTTTTATTGTCTCGAGCAAACATTGAATAATAATTATAGGAACTTATTGGCTGAAGCCGAAAAAAAAAACAGAATGCCGTTGCATTCCAACGATGCAAACTTCAACATGATTAGTTAGAGGAAATCTAGCTGCGCGACTTAATAAACGAAAAAAATCTACAAATCGACAATCAACACTTTTCTTTTCACTACACACGTTCGCTCAGCAGAATTTCAAATTTGATGATAATTTTGGAAAAAATTTCAATTTTTATATCGTAATAAAATTTTCTTGCCATCGATCGATAGGATAGAAAGAATTCTTTTAGAAAATTACTAATTGGCGATATTGAGACAAAATATTGCTCCGGTGTCGTCGGGTGAACACAACAAACTCCATTCGGTCGAGAGAATTTACCAAAAGTTTGAATTATATCAGATTTTCGCATGCGATGATTCGATAACGTATATAGGCTGTTATTCCCTCTCGACGAAACTCCTCAAGTTACAAGGCAAACTCTAAAGTTTTCATACTGTTTCAAGTTCGCACTGTGACATTGATTCATGGAGTCCAACGTTACTGTAAAACTTCCGGAATGATTATATTGTCCAGTGAATTATTGTTGAATGCTTCGATGTTTTAAAAAGATTTTTTCATCCACTGATTTCCGATTGACGAGCAGAACTGGTGAATATTTTGAAACTCTAATGTGGACTAGACACTGGACTAAAAATTCGACCACAGGGAAGAAAGTCACGCGAGAATTGTAACACAATATCGACGAGTCCCAACTTTTTGTGTTCTTAGTCGGTCTCTCCGTCTCTCCTCAAAATTTCGTTTCATATATTTCTTCTCTTTTCTCGTTGACCGCGTCGCACTTCGACCAGAGCTGCTGGCTCGAGGGTGAAAAAGTTGGGGTCGAGTTTTCGGAGCAGTTTCGTGGCAGCGAAGCAAAACTTCAGCGAATGTGGGAGAGGAAATGAGAGAAAATTATATATATAAAAAAGAGAGCAGCAGAACGGCGAAGCGGCTGACAAAGAAGGAAGGTGACAGGCTAAGAAATCGTCGCTGTTCCGTGAAACTCTACAATTTCACTTGATACGACGTCGCGTACGAATGTTAAAATGTTGCGAAAGAAATCGATTATTTCATACTTCCTCCTTCACCGAAAGTGGAAGCGCTTCATTGTTCCAAAGCGCCGGAGCCCACAGTTCGAAATAAACAAAAATATAAATGAATATTTTTGAAATATTTCCAAATTCAAGTTTTCTTTTCTATGAAATCGAAAATCACATAATCGGAACATGCGAAAAGAAACGCGATTCTCGTCATCTATTGATTTTTCAGTTCGAGAATTCCGTTTATTTGGAAATTTTTACCAGGAACAAAAATTCTTTCGCGGTTGCATCGATTTCTTCAATTTCTGTGACTCGCGTCAGTTATTTTCCTAATTGTCATCGAGCGCGCAGATGATTCGATGGGTGTGGGGCATCTCGGAAGATTTCTGTAACCACCGGACCCACCCACGCGATCCCCTAGACCCAGTGACTTGTTTGCATCAATCTAATTACTGATCATGAACAAGTAGAACGATTATGATGTTGAAGTTTGCATCGATGAAATGCAACTAAAGCTCATTATTTTGTTATTATGCATGGCACCGAATTTTCATACAGTGTTTGTCGACAATAACGAGAAAGTCTTTTTCGCCATTCGAAAAATAAATTTACTAGACAAATTGCAACGAGTCAATTAATTATTAAAATAATAAATAAAAAATATATTTTTCGTTGCATTGAAACGATGCAAACTTCAATATCATGAACGATTTATTTACAAGAATTTAGTTATTATATTTGTAAGATATTGATTTTTTCGATCAGGATCCGATGGAGATACGAGTGGAAAGACGGAGAAGCAAGAGCATCGAATAAAACTCGTGACGGTGTGTAGACGCGCGAAAAGGAGAGTCGCGAGTATTGATAGTTTGTTGGCTCGACGCGATCGTAGGCAGTGGATAGTGGTTGGTTGGCGAGTTTGAACAGTAGGCGACTGGCAGGTAACCGAGATGGTTGTAAGGTGCATTAGAGTATATCGAGGAAAAAGCATATTCGAGACTAGAGGCAGCGGGAAGAGGGGAAAGGATATGGAAGAGAAAAAGAGAGTGAGAGGGAGGTTTGGGGAGGAGAGAAAGGGCGAAATGAAGCTACGTCGTGTAATTGAGTGAAGTCTCGCAGTGGTCGTTGGTAACGATACGAGTGTGAGGGCACCTGTTACAACCTTTCGAGTCTGCGAAGCAGACGAGAGTGCCTGGAAACCGAGACCATGCATTCTCGGTCTCTCACCATCGCGTCGCATGAAAAATATTCACCGATACAAACGCGCCCGTCTTACAGACTCATGCACGCGCACTAAGCTCCATGTAGTACATAGTTTCTCGGTGAGGTTCTTGGTGAAGTACACACGGTATACCCGTTACGATAAAATTTATAATACAGCCTGAGACGAAGACGACGAGTGGTAACCGGTTCTTTCCAAGCGTTTATACAAGGACTATGTATATGTATATGATCAATAAATATATTGAATATAAAGGGTGTCCAAAAAGTGAAGCCCGATGAAGAAAATTTTACGTGACACTCAAGTTCGCAACGTTGGGATCCAACGAAAATTACGTTTTTTTTTTATTAATGGTTTGTTCAATTCCAAAAACCATGACGCGACTTGGTATTTCGTTGCATTTCGACGATGCAAACTTCAACATCGTAAATTTACGATTATCAATACTTTCGATGCGTTCGTAACGTTTGCATATGTGCCACGCATACAGTTCGCGATTACGGAGATCAATTTTGCTTTTATTCTACAATTTTCATTGCTGGTCGAGGAGGCCTCACTCGTTCTCAATATTTCTGGTATCAGGCTGCAATCTCCAGGGAAGTACAGAGGGTCATCGATCAAAAATGTCGAATAGCAATTTTTTCGTAGCCTTTCCAATTTTCCATTTTCTGTATTTTTATTAAAAAGTTTATAATTCAATTTTTTTTCAATTTCCAACATTAATTTTCTCGGTGTTCAGAAATAACGGGACATGCTGATTCGCGCGAAAACTAACGAACCCCGTCAATGGAAAATTGCAAGACTGAAGGATTCCGGATTTAATGGTTGCTGCAAGTTGTCGAATCACCAAAATTCGAGAGTTTGGGTTGACGAGTACAACTTTTGGGCCACCCTGTACGTACTGGCTACACGTTTCCGGAGAAGATGGCTCTTATAAGTGAAATGGGAGACAAAACCGACTCGGCATAGATAACAGCACTTTCACTCAATTTTTTTTTCACTCGATGTTTATCTTTAAAAGTTGATTCGTGCGATCGAGCAAGTGGTTGAATTTCGGTGGGTCCTGGCGTTTTTGCTTCTCGCCCATTCGATTTATCGTTAATTTTATCTACAGGCGGCATAGGACAAACAGTTTTTGCGATATAGTGAACGTTATCGTTATCTATCATCGATTAGGACATTTTTTTTTGCTTGTTCGAAACCAATACACGCGATCGAGAGAAGGAGAAGCAAGGGAAATGTCGAGAGTACGAAAATATACGGGTCAGCGCCAACAACGCTGAGTAAGCAGGACAGTCGGGTGGTTCGAGCTCGTGCTTCATATACTCTTACTCTTATATTACTATCCCCCCCCCTGCCCCATACAGATGCAGACAGAGACACACACGCGCATATACGAATTCAGTATATAAAATATAGCATCCTGTGTGATGTATAGAAAGACAGTGTCGAGCGAGAATTACGTAAGGCTGTAGGAACGAGAGCTCGTTTGAATACTGTATGTGTTAGGCCGCGTTGGCTGTTTACAATACCGTCTATCCTCCATTATATTTTTCCAACAATTGCTTTCGGATAAATACAAATGACACGATGCTTTTTCCTTTCTTTTTCCAGAATCATTAATCTGAGTTTATTTTCATCGAATCGGAGTGATTTTCCGTGGCTTTTTTTTTGTGGATTTCCCAAATTTTCTCGGAGATCGATCGAGGGCAGGGGAACAATTGAGAATGGAAAATTATTGGGCCATCGAGCTGCAACGTTCTGTGTTTTTAGTGAAAATGACAGTGTCAAAAAAATGACACGGTTTCACGACTCTGAAGTTTGAAACATTGACATTCAACGAAAAATATTAAATCTGTTAATTATTTATTGAATTTTACTAATTGTGGTTATTTTTTCATGTCGATTAAGTTTTTGGGTGGCAAGCGCAATAATTACGAATTCTGCTCAAGAAAAAACAGAATTTCGTTGCATTCCATCGATGCAAACTTCAACATCATTCATGATTCCGAAAAGCTTGACGATTCGTCAAGCAACTTTGTAAATTGATGACATTTTGACAGAATTTTCGAGACTCAGGGTTTTCGGTTGTCGAATTAATATATAAAGTTATGTCGTATGCACATTTATAGACGTTGAAAATGTACGAAGTATAAAAGGGGATAAACTGAGGAATAAGGCACGACGAGATGGAGCGGACTTGGAGGAAAACAACGGATGCTTCTCCGTCATTCTCCCTCCACGCTGTTGCCCCTTTCCAACCGAACTCTGCTGCTCGCGGTGGCTCGACTTCTCTGAGCGTATTTGCGTTAAATTTGGCGAAAGTTTGGCGGATAGCGAACTCTCGAGCTTGTACTACATTGAGAGTGTGTCTCCCGAGTTCGTACCCAGTACATTGTGTGTCTATAGACATATGTACGTTCGGTGCTGTGTACGTAATACGTGCTACATGTATATATGTGAATACGAAATGGAATCAGTTCGAGGGAAGAGATCAACCGCCTCTCAACGAATCATTGAGCTCTCAAACTTTATAACACACGTGAATTAATTCCTCGAATCGGTCGCCAATCACATTTCCAAACTGTCGGCACGAAATTCTTCGAATTTGCTTTTGTTTTCTCTCAAATTTATTTCCATGAGCTATCGATTCAATTTCGAAATTGTTGGCTGAAAAATAATTCCTTTTACTATTTCGGCGAATGGAGAAAATTTATTTTGATCCAATTTTCAATTTTCCCATTTTCCCAAATTCTTGTCTCTTTACGAAAAGAGACAAAAAGTCATTTTATAAAGTGTAAAATTGCAAAAGCAGGCATTTCGATTTCTGCCTGTTTCCCTTTGGCTCTCTCTTTTTTAATTTCCACAATTTAATTTAAAAAAAAATGAAAAAATGGCCTCTGACCTATTCGCGATGCCCCGAAAAGCCCACAAAGTATTCTCGCGTGCAAATTGGCCATTGGAAATCGTGGAGACACAAATATCCCCTAATGCGTACGTTTACGTACAAAAGACTTTGATAAATAATTGTGGTTGCTTTTCTGCTCGTATATATGCTCGAGTTATTGTTCCGGTATTCCAATTCGTTGAATCCATTTAGGGGTACGATGGACTTGGGCCAAATGGCCTTATTTTCTCTTGGCCACCTTCGTGGCTCAGAGTTGATGCATTTTTAACGAGGAACTTGATTTAATGTATCGTGTTGAAGTTTGCATCGTTGTAAATGCAACGAAATTCTCTTTTTTCTCCAGAAAAGCTCATAATTATCATTCCATATTTGGTCCGGACAATAAAACGATCCTCTCTTGCGACCAAGAAACTCGATCGACACGAAAAATTGCCATGATATTCAAAATTCAATAAACAATTAAATAGAACAAATATTTTTCGTTGAATCTCAACGTGGCAAACTTCAGAGTCATGATAAATAATGAGAGAAATGATAAACAATGTCTGAGTCATTGTTAAGTCCATGTACGATCCGTTCAGAGAAAAATTTCCGAAACAATTATATAATTCTAATGGAAGTTTTGTTCGATTAGTTTTTAAGAATAAAAAAACATGCAAACACTTTGATTCGAGTTTTATGATGTTGAAGTTTGCATCGTTGGAATGCAACGAAATTCTATTATGTCTTCAGCAGATCTCAAGATTCTTGTTCAATATTTGGCCAGGACGATAAAACGATCTTTTACCGGATCGAATCAGAAAATTCATTAGCAAATCGTCATGATTTTTAAAAATGAACGAACAATTAATAGAATAAGTATTTCTCGTTGGACCCCAACGTTGCGACCTTCAATGTCATCGAGTTTTCTGCGTCAAAGCTAAATTCCTCGAGAGCATTGAATCGAATATTTGCAGAGTCCGCCGCGAGATGGTGGTTGATGCGAGTCGAGATAAATGGTTCGATGTGAAGCAGTATGGATCACAAAATTAATAGAAATAGCTTAGCAATGCGAGTTGATATTAAGTATGCGTATATAAACGCGTTCGTGGTTTGCTTTGATCATCGATGGTATCATCCAATATATCGTGAAGGGGCACTTGGTAACGTGGAGCAGTGTTTAAACACGAGAATGACTGGACTACGACATTACGTACCCGTATATAGTCGCATACACCGGGTAATTAGGTTAAAGTGACCACGGGGGCATAGAAGTGTGGAAGCAAAACCGAGCGCGACGTATATGTATGTACAAGAGGTTATCCAAACATTGAGGATATGACTATGTTGGAGAGATTTAGTTGTCAGCATTGGTTGGCATCGTTGGAATATTTGGGTGACGTGCTCTTTACTATCGCTTTCTCCTCCCCCCTCTCTCTCTCTCTCTCTCTCTTCCTCCCCTTTTCTCTATGTTTTCAACAATAATCGAAGTTCGATATGCGTCTTGAATAATGCGGACGAGATGTTACGAGCAGCCTCATACGGGGTGTCCCAAGAGTCGTAATTCAGATAATCAAACTAAATGAAAGTAAAATGATTTTTCACTGGGATGACGTCAAATTAATGACTCTGAAATTTGCAACGTTGAGATTCAACGAAAAATATTTGTTCTATTAATTATTTAGTGATTTTCGAATATCATGGCAATTTTTCGTGTCGATTAAGTTTTTCGGTCACACGAGAGGATCGTTTTATTGTCCGGCCCAAATATTGCATAATAATTATGAGCTTTGCTGGAGAAAAAATATAATTTCGTTGCATGCGACGATGCAAACTTCGACCCCAAAGTTCCGCAATCTTTACGGTCCCATGAAAATTATTCGCCCACGCAGAATTTGCATTCGGTCACAAAAAATGCCCACGAATTTGGCAAAAAAAAATCGTAGCGTTGTGATAATTTGAAGTTCGATAAAATTTCTTTAAAACTTGATTCGCTTCGACAACTGCGAAATTTGCGAGACACTGTATGTGTGTGTAGTGTTTTGTCAGACGCGTGTTGACGCTCTTGCGTATATACGTTTATAGCCCTTCCACTATCATGACGACGACGAGATGTAAGTGTCAAATGTTTCTCATGAGCCAAGTGGCCTGTATCTGCGTGTTTGGTTGTGTGTCTCGGTGTACGAGTTTCGGTGTCCCGCATGAATAATTCACTCTCTATATACGCCAGGATTTCCTCGCATCCAACTATACATAGATACACATACATATTTATATGCAATATATACACATCTGTTTACCAGAATATATATATATGTATATACAAACACATCGAACGGGTATGGCACTCGAGAGAGGTGCGAGGGAGCGTGAGCCTTCAGGCTGCAAAACTATATGCACGAGTTTGGTGTCTATTTGGTGTATATTTTGTACATACATTTAGCATTTATGTGGGTCTATGCGATGTTCCAAGTTTGATGATTACACTGAAAACAAAATTTTGTTGAAAAGGATCGATATTTTTTTCGATATTGTGCCATTGCAGCAAGAAATATTTTAGAAGGTCTCTTCGGAAGCAAATTTTTGTCGTTCCACTTGTAAACATCGCTGACAATTTCGTTGGAAACCAAATATGCTGACAAAATATTGAAAAGTTTCAAATTATCCGAAAATATTTAGTTTACTGTATCCAACAAAAAATTTCGACGATTTTTAAAAAAATTTCATTTCCACTAATCCAGAAAAACTTTTTACGAAACAAAATGATCGCGTCACTGAGTTTCTTCCCAAATTGGGCTCGAAAAATGGTGGGAATTGCGAAAAGTTCGTTCGATTTCTTTGCTAAACTAAGAAACCAGATTTTTTCGTGGCAAAATTTTTCTTTTTTGGCACATGATGCGAAAGATCGTTCGACCTTTCCATCACTGAGTGAGTGATTAAATACAAGGAAAATCGATTTTTTAATCGCCTCACGTTTATATTTATTTCAACGGTTTTTGTCGCCGACTGTATATCGCGTCGCGATCGGAGGAGATACACGACACGGGAAACTTGTACATTAATATAATTGGTAGCATAGTTGCTGGATAAACAGAGACAAATACGTTGAACGTGGAACTTCGATGATTAATAGACATCACGACGTTACTTTGCCCAACTACTTACGCTCGGGATCGAGAGGTCTCTTCACCAAAAATAAGCGAGTGACGTGCCGTCTCCATGTGTGTGTGTGTGTGTGAACAGAAACGACGGGGCAATAGGGAAGAGGACGATACTTAAGATTAGCGGAAATGAGGGATTAAGTAAGAGACCAGGAGCTCGTGATGGCTAATGAGAAAACAGAGTTTCACCATAACACTTGGAGAAACAATTATTAACATGCGTATGGGGGAGCCATTATGGAAATTACTCGTCAATGTTTCTGTGGAAAACAGAAACAAATTTTTTCGATAAGACGTGAAGTTGTTGCACTCACGAATTTAATTATGGCCGGTGATCTCAGCGGTCACGAAATAATTTCAAAAAAAACTAGTATTGATCGCAAATTTTGATCATTCCGGGAAATACGCGCCCCAGTTTCGTCAACAGGACATTTGTCAATTTCCCCATGAAATAGGAGGGTCGTTGTCCTGAAAACAAAGAATATGAGAAAACTCTGTTCGCATCAAGTCTGAATAAATATATATTTGAACTTATGTATACGAAGTCAGAAGAGAGTGGAGGGAGAAGATCGAGCGCCCGTGAAAGGGAAGAGTTTTGCTCGTTGAACGTGGCTCTGCAAGTTGCAAACTCTCCGCGAGCTAACCTCGATCGAACGAGAGAGCGAGAGATGGCGACAAAAAGAAGTAAAGGATTTGGCTTCGGCGAGTCTGTCGCGAGACGCGATAATAGCGAGAGTTGACAAGGGATTTAGAAGGGAGAGGAAGGGTGGGGAGGAGACACAGATACATGTACACAAGCAGTCGCGGCAGAGGAGTCTAGTAGTGTGTACAGTGAGGGAGGCAAAAGCGACTGGCTGCTAAAGAGGACCTCACGAATGAATGATGGATTCTATAGACGCGTTCTTTCGAATGGCCACGCATCCTCAACATCGTGTATAATTCTTACACTCGCACGAACCGTTCCATTCGATGCAACGTATCATAATTATCAACTTTCTCGTAAACTGTTTATCACCGAATACATAATTCCCCGCAGAAAATGAATTTTTCTCAGGAAACGTCGATATTTTGTGGAGCACTAAAAATTTTGGGGAAATTTCGTTAACAAAATTAACGAGATTCTGAAATACTTGTTGCTGCAATGGCAACATTTTTGGAATTGCTCAAAAAAAAAGTTTAGCTGAACGTATCCAACAAAATATCGATCTTCCCAAACAAAATTTTATTTTCAATTTTCGAGAATCGTTTGATAATCAATTCTAATTACCGCGAGATAGAAGCCTCACGACGATAATAGCAATCACAATTATATGCGATGTATGCAATGTGAAGTAATCTAAGGACGTGTTTCCGGTCCGAGGCTTTTTCTCAATAATATTGCAATTTCGTATTGGATAAAAATTTTGCATTATTTTTACCATTTATTAGTTTATTCCTCGTCGAATATTTATAATTATTTTTATCATCAACATTATTACCATTAAAAATAATAACAATTACTATCGATAAATAATAATAATAGTAATTTTAAAATTATAAATATGCGACGAGGACCGAACTGATGAATTGGAATGACGAGGAATTTGATTATCAAATAAATAATTATTATTGTTAATTGATAATGACAATAGCGACGACATAATACTTAATAATAACAATAACAATAATAATTATTATTATTAGTAATGGAGACGAAATTTCATAGTAAATCGAGAGACATTTGGAAAGATTTGTGAAAGAATGGTGTCGTTCGAGGGTTCAGAAGGTCTGGCAAAAGTGAGCGAACCGAGCTCCCCGTAACTCGTTCTCCGTCTCTCAAAGTTCCTCCTCTCTATGTACACAAAGCCAGGTGCGTTTCAAGTTGAAATATATGTATATACGTGTGTATTTTCCAAGCAAAATGACACAGTGTGTAAAGGTGCGCCCAGCTAATTTAACCGATCGTAGCCACTCGACTTTATCTAAGATATTTATATACATTTTTTTTTTCGGTTTCTAGCAGGAAATAGCGGCTCACGGAGAAGCGTGTGGCGTTTTCGGAAGGTTGGAATTTTAGACGGCAGACGCGAAACGCTTTCGATATATTTCTGACCAAGTTAATGATTCGACCATTTATCCGCTTAGCTTGCAGACGTTTCCATTGAAACAACAACGTATCGAACGCCTTGGAAACGCGAGGAAGATTGAAATAGTTTTTCGTCTCTCTTTGTCTCACGATTTCCTTCGTGTGCTTCGGATCTCACCTTGAGATGGATTCGGCAGAGATAGGAGGAAAATTTATCAAGCAATCGATAGTGGCCACTGATGTTATCGCGCTCGAATTGTTGACTTCGAAATATACATCGGCCATTTTTTCTCTTTTCTTTTTTTCTTTCCGCCCGGTACGCAGCAGAAATGGGGTCACGTTTCATTATCTCGTTTATGGCGGATATTACGAACGGTGAGTCTGATTTTCGGCGAGGACTTTTGCGACGCCTCAAAAGATCGAGAGATCGCAATTAAAGGGATGCAGCTACAAGTGTTGATGCTTTTTTTTTAGAAAATCATTTTAAAAAACTCCGGAAAATCCGATTTTTTTTTCTTATTTATTCCATTTCCCTCAAGAACAAAAGAAATTCTCATTTCAGGAGAATTTTCACAATATTTTGTTAGTCTCTATGGTAACGAAATTTTTCAATCAAAACTGCCGAAAATTTTGACTCTCACACGTGGGTTTTATCGATCGTTGACAAACACACAGTCTCAAGGTGACGCGTGAGTTATTCTAACGGAGATTATAGTGCTCCTAATTGGCGTAAGCGTCAACTAGAAGTTCGAAAATTATGCCACGACCTCTTGAGTTTTTCAAACTCAAACTATTTTACGATTCGATTCTTGGCTTTGAACGCAGAACGCAAAAACACTAGGAAGCACTTTTCATTGATTTTACTAATTCCAGTTACGTGGAGTTTGCTCCTTTGAAGTCCATTGACATTTCGAGAAGTAATTAACGCGATTCATTCTTTCGAGAACGTTGGCATTCGACAATCAAATTCGAATTCAATAAAAAATTATGAAATTTACATTCATTAGCAATAGCCTAATTGGTAGTTTTTGAAAATTGGAGTTTTTTGAAGAAAGTGAATAGGGAATCGAAAATTATCGATTGAGAATCAAAGATTCTGACTGTCAAGTTTGCAAAGTTGAGATTCAACGAAAAATATTTGTTCTATCGATTATGCATTGAATTTTGAATATCGTGGCAATTTTTCGTGTCGATTAAGTTTTTCGGTTGGAAGAGAGGATCATTTTATTGGTTGGGTAAAATATTGAATAATAATTACGAGCTCTACTGCGGAGAAATAAGGAAATTTCGATGGATTCCAACGCAATGCAAACTTCGACATGATCAAAGATTGTGTATTCACGAGGGAGCGAATTATTCAATAAATAACGACGTGTTATTAAAAGTTTGGAATAATAAATAGTCAAAGCTCGCGACCGGAACGAAGAACCGCTAAGCTGAGGTTCTCTTTTCTCGCAATTTCCAGAAGTAATTAGCGCGATCCCGTCGAGAAAGAAAAACTTGGAGAGAGAGAGAGAGAGAGGAGAAGGATTCTCTTGTCACTCGGGTAACAACTGGTTGCCTTTAATTCTTTCCCTCCCCCTTACTTCGTTCTCTCCCTCTCCGGAGCTCGCGAAAGTCGTGCGAGCGATATGCTGCCATCTTACGCGATAACTCGTCAAGAATGAGAGAATATATGTGGCGTCGTTGCGCACGAGTCACGACCGCAAAAAGCAAATTGAACGATTTCATTACTCACACAAAAAACAAACTTTTACCAGAGTACTGCAACCTTTTTTTTCTAAACACGATCGAAAACAGATTTTTCGATGTTACCCGCGAAATCACAATTCCGCTTAAAACCATGAAAATCAATTAATCAATTTGTTGCTACGTACTGCAAATTATGATCATAATAAAAATGACACTGCTCAAAAAGCCCCTTAATGGTAAAAAAAAATTTCATCGCACGATCGCTAGCAGATCCGACTAATTTTCGTATTTTCTAATCGCTTCGGAACGCAATTTTCCCCTCCAGTCGAAATCGTGCCGAGAATGATAAACATTGCGACAATTTTCCAGCGTGAATTTCGCTATCAATTTTTCGATCAGTTTCCCAATGAGAAAAAAAAAATTAGCGTGATGCAATGTCTAGTTCGTATCGTTATTTCATCATCTTATCAACGACAGATCATTCGTGTGTAAGTGTTGGTTTTTTTTAACACGATGAATTACTCCAACGTGGCTGCGTAAACGCTTAAATCATGAAAGCAGTATCGAAGGTCAGTACTCCTTCGTGACGTGAATGGTGCGGGACGAAGCTGATGCTGCTGGCATCGTCAAAAAGAAACGAAATTTTTTCATTTTTTTTTTTCAGGAAGATGGACGTTTTTTTTCAATATTTAAGGTTTTTTTTTCAAAAGTCAACCGTGTGGGTCAGTCTTTCCAAAAAAAAACGCACTTTTACACTGAAAACAAAATTTTGTTGGAAAAGATCGATATTTTGTTCAATACGTTTAACTTAAACGTTTTGGTTGAATAATCCCGAAAATTGTGTCATCGCAGCAAGAAATATTCTAGAAAGTCTCTTCGGAAGCAAATTTTTATCGTTCCACTCGTAAATATCGCTGACAATCTCGTTAGAAACCAAATATGCTGCCAAAATAACGAAAAGTTTGAAATTATCCAAAAATATATTTGGTTCACCGTGTTCAATAAAATCATTTCCAGTGAATATTTCCAACAGGAAATTCATCCAACAAAATATATAAATTCACATTTTCAAACAAACGAAAACACAGAAAATTAATTCCCACAATAAATACACGAAAATCAAACAATCTTGAAAAATAATCGGAGAAAATACAAAATTAATGTGAAAAGAAAAAAATTAAAACCAAATTCGCAAGCGAAAATTGGGCAAAAAAATGTTTTCAATAGAAAGAAAAATTTGAGTCAGATCCGAAGAATTCGTCGAGGAATTGGTGAAGAAGTGAAACTCACGAATACACACATTTTGGCGGGAGTAAACATAGTGACAAAAAAAAATGGTTCGTGTACTCACAGATAAGAATTTTCAACATCTCTGGACGTAGAAAAAGAGATTTATGAAATATAGTGTAGAGCATTATCGCAGGAAAAAGCTGACGCTGAAGTGAAAGGAGAAAAAAAATAAAGAAAAAGCAAAGTTCGGTGGACTTTTGTACGAATTAAAATCCTACTCGTTTTCGTTGTTTTTATTTACGATACGTACCTACGCGACTCTCCGATATTCAGAACTCTCGTATGTATATATATATATACATATGTATATGCTCTCATGTGTATATATGTAGCGGAGATTTGTGCCTAGGATTTTATTGCGATACATCCTTAAAGACAAATTTACCAAGGACTCGAAATCCAGCGTGAATAAATGAGTCTCGTGTCTGACTCGTGGATACACGAAGCGTAAATAAGCAAAGGAAAGAAAGTCGAAGAAAATCGAGTGTATTAATTCTCGGCTGGTTCAATGGCTACGCGCGTCTCCCGCCATATCTTTTTGCCTTTTTCTCCGACCGCTGCGTACTCAAAAGCAGCGATACAGGCTCAAACCGCATGAAAAACGACGCAACTTGTTCGCACACGCGTTGAAACTCTCTGGGAGAAAAAAAAAGGATGCGGAAAGATTGATGTCGCGCAGAGGGATTAAAGTTGGGATGAAAAATAGTGAAAAATTAAGTGGAATTTGGAGGTTAGAAATGATTTGAAAGTCGAATAAAAAAGGGAGTGGAAAGTGTGAATTTTTTCGGAGTTATATTGATGATTGCACGTGCCGGCTCGCGCACACGTTACGAGACGCTAAAAAAGGGACGCGCGGAATTTTCATCGATGGTGCGTCTCTCTCTTTCTCTCGTTGCTCGTTCGAGGACACGAGAGCGCATGCACCGTGCACCGTTCCAAGCGCGCTCTCTAACCGACGCACACGCTTCCTCACATCGCGGCGACGATTTTTTTTGCATGATTTTTATCACTCTCAATTTGGTAAATTCTGCCGTATCAATATCGCGGCATGGACGTTTTGTAAATCATCTCCAATTGTGAGCGGAGAGCAATGTCTCGTCGTGTTGAGCGCGCCCCGTATCGGCGAAAAGGAAAATAAAAAAGACGCACTGACCTGTCGGTGATAAGATTCGTTTCAGTGCTTTCCACGTTTCGATCCTCGCGCAACTTAATTCCTGATTCTTCTTTACGAAATATAACGGGCTTATTAACTCGTAACACTGACCCGGCGACACTGAACAATTCACAATCTCACTGTGTTCTCAAACACGTCGTTTTTCCCCTACCGGTGTGTCCGTCCCGTCTCCTTCTTTCTCTCTCTCTCTCTCTCTCTGTCTCTCTCAACCAATATCTATCTCGCTCTTTCTTTCTCTGTCTTTTTTTTTATTTAGCTTCGTCCTTCTCGATCTCTAGCACGAGTTTTCTTACAAAAGCCGCTTTGGAAATTAAACGAGGT
The DNA here is from genome assembly GCA_037952995.1 of Hyposoter didymator. Taxonomy (NCBI): domain Eukaryota; kingdom Metazoa; phylum Arthropoda; class Insecta; order Hymenoptera; family Ichneumonidae; genus Hyposoter; species Hyposoter didymator. Next base: position 19,792,659 of record JBAJMU010000002.1, read on the forward strand.
AAATGCACCTCGCTACGGCGAAACGTCAAGCAAACGAAATTTTTATTATTTTTCCAGTATACTTTAGATTCTCTTCTTCTTTTTTATTCACCCGCCCTCCCTCTTTATCTCGATCAACTTTCACGCTTATTACTTTTTTGTTTTGTGATTTCGGAACCTGTGGTCCCGCGCGCCCGCCCGACGCCCCACACACCTCTTAACAAAATCTCACACCCCCCCGAGAACCAGCCAATAAACGAAAAAAAAAATCCTTTCCCGATTAGAAAACAATCGCAAGTAGAGATACCGCTCGCGACACTCGACCCTCACTGGAGGGAAAATGGCGGCCCCCTCTCCGTCCCTCGACACGACAGACCCCCGCCGGTGTGTGCCGAACCAACCAAGTATACTCGCGCGCGCCCCCCGATCTTTTCCGTAACCCAACGACTTTCAACGAGTTACAACGACGGAACACTACTACGAGCCTGATACTCCAAACACGCGCTTTTATCTTTAGATGCACTTTCCGCTCTTTCACTCGACCGAATACACTTTACTATAATAATTCCTCTTCCCCACCACTCAGCGCGCTTTTTCAATTATATTTTACGCACTGCGAACGCGTTCGCGAAATTTCTAGATATCAGCGATCGAATCACTCTTTATCACGTGTACTAGGACGACAACAAGGGATTCTGTATATACAAACCCATATTCATGCTTGCTTCGTAACATATGTGTGTTTCAACGGAAAACCACTCGAGAGCAGACAAAACTATATTTTATAAAAATATGTAACGTTTCATTTAAATTCTCGTAACCACACTCTGAAACGTGGTCAGGAAGAAATTTCATGTAGTTGAAACAAAAAGATACAGTATCTTTTTCTCCTGGTTTCCTGGACAGCCAATCACTTTTCGCGTCGCCTATTTCGTTCACGGATGTCGACGAATCCGGAAAGGTTTAACATTTCAGTCGCGCAACATTATCAGATCGATTCTAATTGGTCGATTTTCATGGAAACATTTGTTCTCCAAGTCCATTGGCTCTCTAGGAACGATCGCGAACAAATGCGCGGGAAATTCAAACGTCAGTCCGAGCGACGTCGTTCAACATGCCATTCATAATTTAATATTCTTTGGACAAGTAATTTGAGGATTTATCGTTACGATAGTGCGCATTTTTTTTTTACGAGATTAGGACAACGACTTTACTACCAATTGTTGTTTCATTCGATAAATAATGATACGAGTCTTCGCGAACCGAGAATTTTCCGAATGAAAAGCGCATTCTATGAAGCATTTAACGTACTAAATTCGTTTATTCAAAACGAGTGTGCTGTTCAGCTCATCTGATCATGTCCACGGTTGAAAGAGCCCTACGTCAGTTTGCCCGTGGTTCGCGTGTCGGGAGTGTCGGGACTGTCGGGGGGAGAACAACTCATTTTGGTTGACGCTGGCCGATCTTTGTCTTCACGCGCAGCGAGCATTCGTTCTCTGTCTCCCTCCTTCCCTGGCTGTCTCTCTGTTTACGACAAAACAGTATCAGCTGGCGAGAAATGGCCTGGAGTTTCGCGTGTGATTGGGCGTGATAAGACATTTATTATTGATTTATTTACAAACTCTGGTGTGTAAATTAAATCGTTGCGAGGATTCTTTCTAGTTGACATCGAGAACAAATATTTCAAAATGACGGACGTCAAGAGTTTGGAGCATTCTACGTTGAAGGTGAACACAAAGAAACAAAAAGAAAAGGAAAATCTGTCTTAATGCGCATTTGATGAAAAGATCGTTTCCCGGAATCGAATCTTGCTCGATGTTTCCACGTCTTTCTTTCACAAGGAACGACCGCTCGTCCTTGGCAATCGCCATTTGTCAATTGTATAGTCCAAAAAATCTCATAGTTTTTTGTCTAACTTTTCTCATAGCTGTTTCGATTTTGGACGTACGTGACTACCTTCTAACACATGCGCCACATTATAGGTCTCTGATTTCTTGTCTTCGACTGCCACACGAAATCAAATGAACAATTTTCTTCTTCCAATTTATTTCTTAACCACCTGCAATGAATAAATATGTTTCATGCATATCGATTTTTTTTCTCATTAATAAAAATCCCTTTCCACAGTTAGCGACGAAATTTCGTCATCTCGCGCTGTTGCACGCGTTTCCTCCCTGTCTCGAAAGTTCATGAAAATTTCACTGCATTTATCGCTTTATTTCGACAAGAAATTCGCAATTACGAAAGGTTTTGCACATCTATAAAAATGACACGAATTAATTTCATTTGCGATCTCGATTTGCATTTCTAAAATAATTTTTTCTCTCAAGGCAAAAAAATGTTGGAATTATTTAATTATCGGAAAAATTATTTTGAAAAATCAAAAATCGCCTAAATTTGCAATTTCCTTCAAACCATACTCAAAAATTATTACCACATGGTTTCCAATTGTGTAGAAAATATTTAAAAAATCTTTTGTAACATTTTTTTTACGGAATTACAAAAAAAAAAATCAAAAGAACGAATTCAATGATAAATAATTCCCTAAGAAATGGAATGGAAAAATTCGAATTCGTTGACGAAACAGCAATTTCCATAAAATTCCATTATATGAAAAAATGATATTCCAGGTGCCGTACGAGCTGTTGAACAAAAAGTTTAGATCGACTCAAAAAGTTCTGGACAAAGAGGTGTGCCACGTTCATATAGCTGCGAACGAATTGGAAAAAGGGTTAAAAACGTCGGGGAAACCGGTCCAAACAGGCGAAATAACAAGACTCTTAGGCGGGGTAGTTGCCAAACTGCAAGTTTTAAAACGAAAGGCAGAAGAATCCATTGCCGAAGAATTACAAACTGGTATCGTCTGTAAAAGACGTCTGGATCATTTGAAGGAGCATGGAAACACAGCACCCAGCGCAGTCAATCAATGGAGACGACAGCGACTCGATAGAATGCTGGTGGAGTATTTCTTGCGCAAAGGATACTACAAAACTGCTACCAAGTTGGCAGATAGCACGGAGCTGAGGGATCTCACAAATATTGGTACAAAGCTTTTACAATTTTTTTCATTTCTCAATCCTTTGAATGCATACTGGGTCGTTTTGACCTCAGCAAATGTCTGTAACGAATGTGTGGGCATTAAATTTTCGTTTTCGTCAAAAAATAAATTCGGGGCCATAAAATTTTTCTCTCTGCTTCAGTATTGACATGAAAAAAAAAGATTGTAGGGATTTTCCGGTAGTTAATGACTCGAACTCTAACGAAAGACTTCACAAACGTTGCAGACGTCTTCATGGTCTCCCGAGAGGTTGAAATATCGCTGGCAAATCACGAGACCGCGAGATGTTTGGGTTGGTGTTACGATAATCGTTCCAAGTTGCGTAAATTGGGCAGTACGATGGAATTCAATTTACGGGTCCAAGAATTCATCGAGCTCGTGAGGTCCGATCGCCGTTTGGACGCGGTTAAGCACGCTCGAAAATGTTTCTCTAATTACGACGATTACCAGCTCCAGGAGATTCAGAGCTGCATGGGGCAGCTCGCTTTCCCAGCTAACGCTTACCTCAGTCCGTACAAAGATCTGCTAGACGAAAAAAGGTGATTTTCCTAAATATATCGAAGCACGTAACACGAGAATCCACATTAACTCTTTTATTCTACAATTTGATCGTTTTTTCGATAAATTTTTATTTATTCATCGATCTACCGCCAGTTTGGAGTGATAATTCTATTCCTTTTCCGAGGACCCCGAGCGTGTGATAAAGTTGCATCGAGTTAACATTCAATTTTGGAAATTCCATGAAACGAACAAACGTTTGAAAAAAAGAAAACAAAGTAGTTTTCAAACGTGACAAAAACTTCTGGAATTATTTTACTTTGTCGTACCAGAGGTCCTGGGTTACAAATAATTCACTCGCAGCAGAGAGAACAGAATACTTGAATGAATTTTCTCAAATTACAGATGGGACAGACTCATCGAACAATTTCGTCATGAGAATTACAAACTTTTCCAATTAGCGAGCCAGAGTGTCTTCACCGTTGCGCTACAAGCGGGATTATCAGCGCTAAAAACACCGCAGTGTTATAGTGCCAGTAAAGAAGGCAAAAATCCGAGTTGTCCAGTTTGCAACGAGAATCTCAACTCATTGGCTATTCCTTTGCCATTCGCCCATTGCTCGCAGTCGAGATTGGTCTGTAGCATTAGTGGTAAACCGCTGAACGAATACAATCAACCGATGATGATGCCGAATGGTTATGTTTACGGTGAACAGGTAAATACTCCAACACACGAATATAATTTTCCCCAAATTTATTCCATTTCATTCGTAACGAAAAATCTAACATATGCAACATTTTTACAATAAAATTCAGACTATTTTTGCACTTGTCAATTTGGAGAATATTCGAATACATTCACCTCGTCGCAACCTGGTCGTAAAAAAATTATAAATTTTTGTCCTCATTTTTTCCTGAATACGAGATTTAATCTTTTTCTATCGTTTTCAAATTTTATACCCGTCCAAAACGACTGTCTCTGGATTCATATAACATTAAGAAAATTGACCCATCTCCGAGATATTTCCGCCATCAAATTATTGAGCTTTTCATAAAAATATCTCGAGATTTTGAATAAATTTGTAAATAAGCTTGAAATTTTGTTGCTACGTTGTTAAAATGTAATCTTTTTCTATCGTTTTCAAATTTTATGCCAGTCCAAAACGACTGTCTCTGGGTTCATATAACATTAAGAAAATTTACCCATCTCCGAGATATTCCCGCCATCAAATTATTGAGCTTTTCATAAAAATATCTCGAGATTTTGAATAATTTTGTAAATAAGCGTGAAATTTTGTTACTACGTTGTTGAAATGTAATCTTTTTCTATCGTTTTCAAATTTTATACCAGCCCAAAACGACTGTCTCTGGAATCATATAACATTAAGAAAATTTACCCATCTCCGAGATATTGCCCCCATCAAATTATTGAGCTTTTCATATAAATATCACGAGATTTTGAATAATTTCGTAAACAAGCGTGAAATTTTGTTGCTACGTTGTTAAAATGTATTAAAACTTTGCAGGCTCTGGAGAAAATGGCTCTCGAGTACAACGGTGCTGTAATCTGTCCGAAGACCAAAGAAGCATTCCCATTCAGGAAGATCGAGAAAGTTTATGTTATGTAAGATAATTGTTTCGTGATAAAAGAGAAAAGCAAGAAAACATACAAAAAAAAAAATTAATTATACTTATGCATTGATTAGTGTTAAGAATCATAAATATGTATTATCTCTCCGCGTAGTAACAATTTGAGCAATACGTCACTAACACGTGTAACATCATCTCTATTGATTATGAGAATAAATATATTTTGAAGAACATTTTTCACTTTACTGAACACGATTATTATCAGCGAGACGGAGAGGGAGGCAAGAAATGTGGAAAATGCATTTTTTTTTATCGGTGGGTCAGTAATATTGATTTATTCAACATTGTATCATTGTAGCATTGGAATAACACTAGAGTAACTACGATCTAAAATGAATTCGCATTTTTGTCTCTTCTCAACCATTTACTCATCAATTTTCACTCGTCTCGTTTATTTTTAAAAATGTATTCTTATCGTTGCATTTCGGAATACATTAGCGCTCGATTATCCAGGCAAATCGACGAAGCTAAATATTCTGAGAAAGCAAAGAAAAAATAATGACGCGGAAACATGCATACGTCGTTATTACTTCGTCGATACGCCTCGGCTGGTTTTCGTCACCAATTATTGTCGCTCGCTTCACCAATTTTCGTATCCTGTTACAGAGTCGTCGAACGAATAGTGTTTTTACGATATTCATGAAAACAATCGTCAACCGAGCTTGGTCAACATCTGAATCAATAATACAAAAATATTCCCTCTCTATACCTATATCAGTTCCATGTTCAACGATTACGTTTTTTTTTCTTTCTTTTTCATTATCTTTTCATTTTTTGCAATTATTGGATCGATTGATCTCATTTACGATTATTGTCGGTATTGCTTGATACGAGGATTGTCAATATTTCAATTTATGACTCTGTGCCGAAAGTATATAGTCGAAGAAAATCTCATTTTCCTCCTGCCCAACGCATCTGCCTGTTGAAATCATTTTTACACAGTCTTGCATACGCTAAAGTTTCGAAACAAAATTCCATTCGACCATGATTTCTTCAGTTGTCGATTCCGACAAGAATAAAATACACCCGTTGTACACATTATGATTCTCAACAATAACAATACTGAAGAATTATCAACAAATTGTGCGAACAGAATTATTTCAAAATTAAGGCTTTCTATTTCTTTTTTTTTTCTTACTTTTTCGAACGTTGATAAAAAATTCATAAATCGGTTTCGTGTCTTCGGACAACAAACCTACCACGATTTTCGTCAACTTTCCTAAACTCCGTCAACTATTCCGAAACTCGTACCTTTCGTCATGTTGAAAAAAATCTAACAAGATTTTTCCACGATGGCCAAAGAATTTCCGTTTCGACAATTAGTTGATAACAGTTTGTTACTATTGAAAATCAATGTCGACACCGTTCATTGTGTCGTGAACGGTGAACTGGAGGAGGTTGTGGCTCTTAATGTTCAGTACAAAACATTGTTGATCTATAAAAGTGAACATTCCAAATCGTTTGAGTCACAACGATCTCAATAATAATAAAAACAAAACATGGTGGGACAGTGACATCAAAATCGAAGAGATCCATGAAATTGTCATTAAACGCTACATCGAGTCTAGCAGAGAGTATGTACGAGTAGAAATGATGTATAGTGAAAATGGAAGCTTTAATGATTGATTTATACGAGATAGTTGTGTTTGTTTTTCCTTATAGAATGAAATAGTAATATTAACGGTTGAGTACTGATACTTAATATATTATTCCGAAATGGATATTTCGCATCATCGCCAAATATATGCAGATTAATTAATGCATGAGGTCTTTTGTTTCATTGCAAGCAGCCTCCCATTGCAACGAATCGCCTCCCATACTTCATAATCTAACGAAATGAACAGCAAATGAAAAAAATTTGCAATTCAGTTCGATTTTCATGAAATACACAAAATGAATAGAACTTGTTGCTAACTTTCCGGAAACTTTCGTAACGATCTTGCCGTACAGTTTTTATGAAATCGAAAAAGAGTGAAGTTGAATGAATCTGAATGACCTCATGTGAATTATAAAAGTACATCAGTAAAATCCTCGGCTAAGATGATGTGTGAACACAAAAAACTAAGCTCGACGTCGACATTTCGAAGCCGTACGACCTGTGTAGAAAAACATTGAGCCAACTATAGGGACGAACTGTCTAAAAATAACATTGTAAATGAAAAAGAAGACACACGTGTATACCGAAGGTGAGGGTCGTCAAGGGGACAAGCGTTAAGGAGGAAAAAAAAACAGTTGCCGCAAGTGGATTTCCCTTCAACACGTGCTAGACACACGTGTTCCAAAAATTGTATCGAGTTAGACGGTTTTCGGTATTGAACGAATCTACGAAAAATGAAAGATTCGTGTCACAACTACGCTGACAGTTTTTTCGTAAAATAACGATAAAAACACCACGATATTTAAATTATATGTTTGTGCAGTTGGTACTTTGGCGTACGAAAAGCAATGTAAGAACTTGTTTCTTTTTTATACATGATGGCGGATTTTGAGTTGATTCAAATTGTTGTTTATGAAAGAAACGTAAACACAAACGCTGCAAAGTGAATTAAAAACAAAGGAAAAAGTAGAAAGATAAAAAAGTTACGCGTATAAAATCGTATATAACGTTGTAGTAAAAATCTTGTTGGTACATTGTTAACACTAACGAAATGCCCTGTGTCCACCGACTCGTTTTAACATTTGTATCTTTCTTCTCTTTTTTATTTTTTCTTTTCTTTATCCGATTAATCGGCGGAACAATCGCACCAACATTCTATACTTTGAACTCGGACTAAGTAAGTAACGCTTATTACCTAAACAATATATAGGTTTGTTTCTTTTTCTTTTCTTTACTTTTGTATTATTCTTTTTTAATAGTTATGTGCTTAAAAAAGCGGCTCCGCATGTTGACGTGCTGCATTGAAGTTCGAATTGTTCGAGGGCAACGAAATGAACTATATTTCTCGGATGGTGCCTAAAATTTTGGAAATTTCATGAGGAACATTCCATCGGAATTTCAGTCTCAATGATGAAACAAAATTTTACGCAGATTTCTATTTTAATCACGATCTCAAAGACTTCACTTCTCGATCGATTTTCCAAAATAAATTCCGATAAAAACAAACACACGCAAATAAAGAATAGAAAAAATGGTTGAAAATCGTAAGCTCAACGTTTCGTTGCCTCGTAGCAAATCAAACTTCAAACTCACGTCCTAAGACCTTACGAGTGAGATGAAAAAAATGGATATTGTTCAATTTAACGTTAAGGCGGTTTGGTCCGATCTTGACTTTGCAACTGGAACAATAATGATTCCATGACTTTTGGGTATAAAAAAGGGAAAAAATATGGGGCTTTGAGGAGCCTGTTTTTTTTCTTTTTATCTTTTTTGACATGGAACACGCGGTATCAAAGGCATTTCAGTAGCACGACTCGACGAGGTGCTACCAATGAATTCAATATTCTCAACGATTCACGAGTTTCTCGCAATGTATAATTTACATTGAAACTCGATGAGTTTATTCAATTATTCGATAAACGCTTATTTCAACCTCCGAGAAATAAATGAAACGATGTCTCATTTCTTGTTTTAGTTATGACGAAAATTCATGATTCTTTGTCACTTTTTCGCGACATAGATTTTCCCTCGTATATATATTTTTTTTCCCCGATCTGTGAGCTTTTCTTTGTCTCGTTTAAAAACTAGGAATCTCCTTGGGATTTTGTTCGAATATATCTTTCATCATCGATCCCGCATATGATAACCTACCACTCGAGCTTATATAAATTTATGACAGAGATTTGCGTAAACTTAATGAATATTCAACGTTGTGCAAAAAACGAGTTTTGTTTACTCGCCTTCGGCGTTCTCGATATTTCAAATATTCTCCAGCTCCGAGGCACGAATCCCTTCTGTCGTTCCATCCTCATTGTTTGTTAAATTTGCTTCATCCGGAGTCTATGGCGTCGTTTTTTTAGTCATCGTTCATTAACTTCGTCAAATTAAGGAGTTGATGACGTTGTTAAGCGTCTTACGGACGTTAATCTTGTTGTTTTTTAGTCGCTTAGTCTTTAATTTAGTTTTGTTCGTTTCGAGTCAAATTGTTATCAACCGATGCTGATATTCGTGACGATTATAGGCATTACCCTCGCGAACATCAGTCCCATGAATATTCCTGTAATCAGGAATGCCGCTCCGAACATTCCTGCCGTTGAGGCGTAACGGGGCTCGACCATTCTGCAATTCAATTTCCATTGATCGTTCATCACGAGTTTGTGCAACAAACGAGTCATTCCCAATAATAATAAAAACAACAGCAATGACAGTTATCATTTGAGAATGTAAATTTTTCAATTGCTATTGCTACGAGTCAAGGTTTCCAAGGTCATCAGTAAAAAAAACTATTTTCGACTATTTATGACTTGAAAATAAAAAATTCTCGATTCTCAAAAATTCACTTTTCTTTTTAACTCTATACGTGAAATTTTTCTTAACAATTTTTCAGCCTGTTGAAAAATTCGATTCGATGATTTATAGAAATCGCGAATAAAATCGAATGTGCAGCCTTGACTCGTGTGAGAGGAATCCCGCTAATGATTTGTTATGCAAATAATAATGTTCATATAGATGATGGAGGTTGAGAAACTCACGTGGGACAGTACATCATGGCCAATGAGGAAAAGTAACCGCTGGACACAGCCATCGTGACTGCGATTGCGAAATAAATCCAATCGTTTTGTATGTACACGGGCAACGTTCGTATCGCCGGTGCATAGTTGCACACCAAGAACAACGGTATGAAAAGTACTCTCAAAACTATTGGTATGACGACGTATTTCTTGCTGGGCTGTAACAATAACCATCGATCCACATGAATTATTATTAATCGTGATGAAATCACCGCAAAGAATTCGTGTCAAAAATTTCATCGAAAAATTAAATTTTACAATTTCCACGATTTTTAGTTGAAAATTTTCTTGGAGGATTGATCAATCAATTGCACGAAAAAACTGTGCATTTGTACCGAGTAATCAGTGAAAATGTTTTCTGCAATTTTAACATTTTCTTTTTTTTTCACTCTGATTTGGGAATTTCTATTCGGAGAAATAAACTTACCCATTGGAAGTTGGAGGCCAGTAAACTGCCCAACATCGCCATTATGTTGAAAGTGAGAAAACACATGACATCCGAATAATATTCAGGAGGTATGATGAACGAATCGTCAGATCGTACAATGCCAACCTGAACGGCTGGAAAGACCGAGAGAGTGACGAAGAATATGAAGAAAACGTTGAAGCACTGAGGGGAACATTGTTTGAAGATCAGCCAGTAGGGCGGTCTGCTACTTCCTGTACGACTCTCCAATTGCCTCTTGTTTTTTTCTTTCTCGTAGACGAGTTCGTGATAACGATAGAATCTCTGAGGAAAAAATAATGACGTTGGAATTGAATAAAAAAATGGAAAAGAAAAAGTTTCATTTTTGTTTGGAATTTCCATAATTTTGTATTTTCTTTGTCGCAACGAATTTAATGGAAAAATGTTCTGCTATAAAGATTCCACTGGACTTTGCAAAAAACTTGATTTAAATGCCGCAAAATTATGAGGAGAATTTTGAAAAGTTAGAAATCGATGAGACGGATTGAAATAAGTTGTTACTCACGTTGATTGGTAGCGCGAAATAGGTGTCGAAACACGCGAGGAGTACAAAGAGAGCTGTTATGAAATAATAGATAGCGGCAGTACGAGCATTGGGCGACATCATTTTCGCCAAGAAACTTACAACCGCCGTAAAAGTTCCACTGATATTCTGAAAGACGAAAAAAAAACGCATAAACACATCGTTAAAAGTTCATTACTAGTTTGTTCGTAAATGAGGATGGAATTACTTACAGATCCCAGGATAATGGCTCCGGTGTATTTCCCTGGTAATTTGGCTGCCATTCCGAAGACGGAATTTTGATATATTCCATTGGCAGCTAAAAATAAATTGAAAAACTTTTTCTTATCCACTCCCAGACGTTGAGTCATTTATATCATTCACTTTTCAACTAATTATGGACTCTAATCGTTGAAAAGGCAACATCGTCGAGAACGTTTGACTGAGCGGATTTTAAAGAGTATCGCAAATACGAACACAAATGGCATGAGACCGTTCGAGCTCATCAGATCAATGTGAACATTTTTACTTCCGAAGCTTCCAAATCTCTCTCTTCTTTTTTCTAGAGAGGTTCTGGAGTATTCAGCAGTCACCCTTTCCGTGCATGAATCAAATCGTAACAATGAGGATAGAATTGGATTTTCAGTTCGACAGACTTTCAAGGTCGTCCCATTCGCATTACGTTTCAGAGTTAACTTTTCGATGAGAATGTAAAAACGTATTGATTTTCGACAAAAAATGGTTAACTCGAAGTTCAGAGAGTTGTGAAAAAACTGTTTCACAAAAACTGCAATCACGTTTGATCTTTTAAGTTTTCGTCCAATAGAATTGTCTGGTGTCATTTACAACATCATGACTTTTTAAATAATTCCGGAATTTTTACGATTAATACATTTTCGTAGTTGAAAAGTGGTTGAATTTGAAAATGTCCTTGGCATTTCGTGGTGTTTGGAATCCCGGGATCGATTAATTGGCTGATGTACTCACTGTTTAAAATAATGATGGTGGCTATCGTGATCCAGTAAAATATGCCGGGCCAACCAGAAGTGTCGGACATGGCGAGGATAACAGTGAAGACGATTATGACACCTTGTACGAAAAGTCCCCAAACAATTCTCGTCGTCAAATTGCCACTGGAATGTTGTTGTCAAGACATTCTTATATTACCACGATTCCAGCATGAAATGCATATATTTTTATGGTTAAAATCCTTCGATTGGCTCACCCAAATTGTATGAACACGTTGACCCAGTTAAAAAACAAATTTGGTATTTGCGAGGCGAATCCAATATCAGCGAGGAAATTCGTCGTGTCAAAATCCGTGCCAGTGTACTCTTTCGACAGCTTGAATTTGGTGAAATACTGAAAGATGGAGAAAATTTTAGAATCCAACATATTTTTAATCGAATTGTGCTAATTATTCGATACCCATAATTATTTGAGTTTTGTGACTTCAAAAATGCATTAATTTTACTGAAAAAATCGTGGATTTGTATTTTGAAGTTTCTCAAATAGCAAAATTGCAGTAGTTTTCGTAGAATTTGAAGTTACTCCCCTGCATGGATGTTCTTCTATTTTGAAAAATAATTTCACACGTTCTGTCAACGTTTGACCTCGAATTTTTCAGCTATGCTGATTGCTTATTATTAGAGCTATTGAGCTCTCAAGATGTGATAGACAGGGATGTGAAATGGTTTTATGAGTCACTCACATCGTTAGCCGTTATAAATACGTTCCAAGGCATCAAAGCGCCGATCCCGTGAAGAAGCATGATGAAAAAGACGATATTTAATCTGCAACAAACATTTTTATTGTTAAAGAATAATTGAACGAGTATGAAACTCTTTTTTTTCGATTTTCACAGCTTCAAGTTAATTATTGGACAATGAAGAAGAATTAAAAACGAATGCATTATGAAATAAATAGAGATTGAATTCAAAAACTGAATGTATTGGAAAAAATGAATTTTTTCAATTTCGAAGCATTTTTGAAGAGTTGGGAAAACCGAAAAATGTGTGTGTTTCGACACAGTTTCACATTTTTTGAACGGGACAAGGGTCAATGCCGTTGCTCTCGGGGATTGACTGATTGTAAGAGGATGTAGTGAATCAGAGAATTCACATTTGACACCCTCTGATAAAAATTAGTAAAAGAATAAAATGAAAATACATGTCGGAACGGAATATTTGCATTGACGAATTTAGTCGTATTGCATGGAAATTCTCCAGCAAGTGAAATAATCAGTAGCAAAAAAACTAGAAACAACTTTATAAACATGACGAATAAAAATCCGATCAATCTCGACAGTAATTTTGTATTTTCACCACATTTTTTTCCCCTATCGTTTTACGCTTGATTTAGTTTTTCAGCAATTACCTGAGGCGCGTTAAGATAAACTTATCTTCAATCATTTTTATCTCATTTCACAAACGGTTGCCTTCGTAATTTATCATGCAATGTACAGAATATTCCGTCATGCGTAATCGAGCCGTAAGTGATTTTGATAAAATGCAAAGTTTCTCTGGGAGAAATGAACTCAACGCAAACGAAATAAAATTCATCTCTCTAATGAATTTTTATTCGTAAGAAATAAATATTTTAAAAACTATGGCAATTTATTTTGTCCAACTTTATTATCGCTGGGTAAAAATGTAATAAAATAGATTGCAGGATTTTCTGTTTGCAAAAAAGCAACTATACCTGTCCTTTGGGGGATTTAATTCCAGGTCGGCTTGATCCATCGTGACGCCTTTGAAGTTCAACTCGTCCTCCGGTTTCCCAGTGCCTTCCCAACCTGGTGATAACCGAACGGGTTCGCTACCTGTTTTGTTGAACCATTCCAAAAGAAAGCAGCAATTACTGTCATGAACACATAACTATTCGATCTATTCCAATGAAATGCCGAATAAATACAATTCATAGTTTTGGAAAAACACACTAATGTTGGAAAAACGATTTTTGCTGATTGAAATTCAGGCTGCGACTATCGGGATGTACACAATGCCGAGGTTCATTTGGGTTTGGGACATTCGTCGCATGAGTTCCCATTTGAATGTCAAACAAATAGAGAGAGGGAGTTGCGGTCATCGCTATAATAATAGTTTTCCTGGTGCTCGCTGATGAATAACTGATTCATGATGAATTGTGAATAGATGTGCGTTTATAAATATTAATATAAAGACAATTACCAGCAGAATCCTGGTAGATAAATGTTCTATAGTTATTAATCGTGCTCTCGAATGACCCTGAAACAATTTTGGAAACTGTTACCTTGTTTTGGGCCATCGTCATTGCACCAAAATAATTGAAATATTCATTTCTCGCATCTGGCATTGAGCTTAGTGAGTTAATACGCATGATAGGAAGATTTTGCTTTCGGTTAAGAAATATATACTGTTAGTAATGATAATATTTTTACAGATCCTTCGAGTCCAAAGCGCTGATAAAACTCTTGTGTATAATTCATTCCCTTCTCAACCCTGTGTTTCTTTTCTGCCCACATGTTATATTACATTCAAATCCTACAGGAGTGTTGACAAAGAGAGTTTATCTGTTTTGCTGCGGTAATCAAAACCGATCGAGTTACACATGCATTCTTCACTGAAATTTTTCCTTCGTGAGTCAGCTTTCAGACACTGGAGCATCGCTCATTTTCAAAGCTTCAGGTACATGTGAATCTAATTTGCATTGATTGTCATAAAAGGACAAGGAATGCTCAATCGTGAACGGAGCCAATTTCAATGAGAATCATATCGAAACATTGGCAACTTTATTTTAAGATTTTAGTTGTAATAATTTTTTGTAAGAATCATGTTTGAATAGGGAAAATGAATTAAACAACCAAAACGACAATTTTCATAATACACGACTCTGGTGATTGCGAGTTGCCACTTGTGTGGGAACTGCAGGTTCAATTGAAATCAACCGAGTTGAAAGAAAAGTTTTAGAGGCAAGAGAGAATTTTTTCAAACAAAAAATCAAACTGGAAATGATTGAGAAAAGATTCGCTGTGATTCTGAAGGCAGCTCCATGTTTCGTTCCGTGTCGTACTTGATTTTTTATGATAATAGAATTTTTTTCACTAATGCGATTAAAATCTTTATTTTATTGAATTTCAAATTCATTTGCTGTTCTATAATTATCGCGGAAGTGAATCAAGCACCTCGGAAACAAATGCATAAAAAAAATTGTGTCTATCTTGAAAATTGAATGAAAAATGAAAGAAAAACTTTTTTTGTAGCCATGAGATAATGCTCAGTCGCTTTCAATGAATTAAAAAGAAATATTTTGAGTGTATTTCTTTGAAAATACATAATGAAATTAACTGATGTAACGAGCTATTAGTTACATCATTATTTTCATTGCTGCCAAGAACGAGAGGGAATCGTTGGAAATGGATGATTGCATGGTGGTCGAGAGCAGAGAATTTTTGCTGCAGCGAGGGGGATAGATAATTACTGTGGAATAGCTTTCTCACTGTTTAGCAACAATAAATATGATAAGGAATCTACGAATAAAGTAATAAGGGGAGATAAATGTAGAGCCTTAGAAAATAAACTTACAGATATCGAGAGACGACGAATTAACGTGCAGGGACAGAGAATTCGTGAGAATTTGCTTGAGGAATTTGGTACTGGTTCTACGGGTCTGGGGGATAAAAATCGAAAAAAAGGTACTTGAGGAATTCGGGAAGGGATAAAAAGGGAGCATCGAATAATATGGAGGCTCTCGAGGAAGAACCGGCAGTCGACGCGAGACCACACGAGGTTTCGCGAACGAGCGAATAAAGAAATGAGAAAGGAGTAGAGAAAAAAAAAAAGATGAGTTGAGAAGAAGCGAAAGGAAGAACAGATCGCCACAATGAAATAAAAAGAAACTCCTCACCCTTCGCCACGATGCGTGCTGCTCCATTTGAATCTCTGAGAAGGGTTTGTTCTTCCGCACCAACGCCGCATTCTTTTTTCGTGTAGGTGCCCGCCATTTCTTCTGATAAACACCTCGTTTTCCTTGCGTATTTTTCAACACTTGTTCCACGAAAACTCACAAAACCTCAAAAACTTTATCAATTATATGGATCGGTACATTATTGTTGAATAAAAAAAGAACTATCGATGTATTCTACATCAATTTCGCGCGCGAAAATGTGATAGTTGCACGCGAGGGGACGGAGAAACACGCGAGACTGATGTGGACGGGATTAACGTGATTCTCTTGCGACTCTTTTCTTTCAACATCGAACTATTATATATGTTGAGACTGCTTGTTACGTTTCTTTGTATTTACGTAGGCTTAAGACTTGCAACGTGCATTAAAAATTGTAAGGTACATTCGTAGTGTTCGTCCGAACATCGACTGACGAGATATGATTACACGGGGCTTATAGATACGTGCTGTAAAGATACAAACACGCTTCTGCTAGCGCGGGGCTAACCATCTCTTTCCCCACCTACTGTACAACAAGAACATCATTTTTTTTTATAGGTTACGCGAGGGTTAAAGGTTGTTTCGGAGATTAGACGACCCCGATCTATCCCGAATCTGTCCGAATTCACACGAAGATGAATCTCATTCACTAGTTTTTTTTTTTCCTTATTTCTTTCTTTCTCTAGGGATAACCGCACGACGCATCGCATATGTTCGCTGAGAGTGTTGGTACGAAGAATGGCGCGATGTGTAGACGACGTGCATTTATGCACATTTTTTCAATGATTTTAGATTACTTGCAGGCCATTGAACTTTGTTAATAATACTGAAATTGACGATTGAATGAAAATGATTTATTGACTAATCATTGCAGCTTGATTTCCATCCGTTTTGGTAATTCAGTAAGAAACGTTAATGCGTACATAGTTTCTATGTAGAAATAAACACTTTCCCACCTTCGAGTGCTGTATATGTATCTGTATACACACACACAATACAATTCGCGCGGCGCGCGGTACGCATCGTGCGCTAAGCGAGTTTCAACATGGCGGCGTGACAATTCTCTTATTATCGCCCCATCTGAATATAGTGCGCTTTTATTTTTCGCCTCGTAAATATTGACAATTATCGATCGTTCGGGTATTCATTGTCAGTTTGACAGGGCGAAGGCGCCTTTGCTAGTCAATTCTTACGTTTCGAGTAGCTCGTACTTGACAGGAATCGAAAAAACGAAAAAACCGGTGTATATTTCGCGTATATAGCGTGTGCTCCGCCGGAATAATTATCGGATGGTGTACACCATAAAACGAAGTTAACTCAAGCCTCGACAATGTTTTGACAAGACTCAAGTGATTTCCAACTTTGCGATTACGTGCATGTTATGAAATTTAACATCCCGATGAACCTTGCTCAGCTTTTCTACGGACATAGAGATTTTATCGAGTGATCAGGGATTGACGATATGTCGTCGATGCAGAGCAAAATGCGAGGTAAGTCAAATCAGCTGTGTACGGAAAATAAACCTCTCACATTTTTTCCACGATCCTACGACGCTGTGACACTTTATTTCCTATTTTCGTACGTCGTCCTTGTTGTTATAAATTTTATATTTTCTTCGTTTTCCCATCAATGAAATCGTTCTCATTTTCGTACTTACAAGGTCCGGGTCGTCCGCCCAAACCCAAACACTCATGTACATGGTGCGGCGAGACAAAACAACTCCTCAAATACGTTTTGCCGACGCAGCACGGCAAAAAAGAATTCTGCTCCGAAACTTGCCTCTCCGAATTCAGGAAGGCCTACGTTCGTGGAGCCTGCGTTCAATGCGACAACGTCATTAGAGGTACACCCGTCCGACTGGAACAGAGAGATGCTCCCACCAAAGACTTTTGCTCCTCTTTTTGTCTCAACAAACATCAGAAAAAAGAGATTCAAGCGGAATCTAAAAAAAGTAAGTTGAACCACTCGACTAATTGGATATTCACTTCCCTTACAGACTAAATGAAACTTTCGTGTCGATTTTTCTTGTATCTTACTCCAAAAACAAAAACCGAGCAATTTTCACGAAAAAAAATGTCATGTTATTAACCCTTCGAGTACCTACCGGGTCGTTTTGACCCCAACAATTTTCGGCATTCAATTTTCATCGAAAAATAAATTTCGGGCAATAAAAAGTGGATGATTGAAAAAAGAAAAACGACTTTAAAAAAAAACTGGAATACAATGATTTGAAAAATGCCTTTGGTTAGATTGACCCAATATCCGTTCATAGCCCTCGTTGAAAGTAGGAAATTTGTAATTATTTTTTGTGAACCTGAGATGTGTGCTTATTTTTTATAGATCCTGGGGAACAACCATCTCCTGCAGCATCTCCAGCGCCTTCCGGAATACCGAGTAGCAACGGCAATGCGTCCATGGCTCAAGCTTTCTCCTCTCCATCGACAGTCCCGACGCCTCCAATTCCGACGGCTCCTTCCCCGGTTAATCAGGCTGTAAACTCTCACCCTCCTTCTACGTCCAGCGGACCCTTCCAGTACGAAACTTATCAGACTTTCGATTGGGAATTGTATTTGAAAAAGACGAGCAGCATCGCAGCTCCGACCGATTGTTTCAAACAGGTTTGTAGGGGAAAAAGGGCAAAGTTTCCTGCTAAAATAATTGGTTCATTGGATAATGCAAAAATGTTTGTTTTTTTTTTTTTACCAAAAAACAGCACGAAGTACCGCCGACGAACGATTTCAAAATGGGAATGAAGCTCGAAGCTCTGGATCCTCGGAATTTGACGTCAACTTGTATCGCGACAGTGGTTGGGGTTCTCGGGCCACGTTTGCGATTAAGGCTCGATGGTTCCGACAATAAAAATGACTTTTGGCGTCTGGTGGACAGCAACGAAATCCATCCGATCGGCCATTGTGAAAAGTCCGGTGGCATGTTACAACCGCCGTTAGGATTCCGGATGAACGCTTCGAGTTGGCCAATGTTTTTACTGAAAACTTTGAACGGCGCCGAAATGGCGCCGGCCAAAGTTTTCAAACGAGAACCCAAAAAGCCTCGAGTTAATGCGTTCGCGATCGGACAGAAACTCGAAGCAATTGACAAAAAGAATCCACAATTAATTTGCACCGCTACTGTCGGCGCTGTCAAGGACGATATGATCCACATTACTTTCGACGGTTGGAAAGGAGCGTTTGACTATTGGTGTCGTTATGACTCCAGGGACATTTTCCCCGCTGGTTGGTGCTTCAAAAGTGGACACCCTTTGCAACCTCCTGGTCAAAAATGTAAGCCGACAAAGCGAAAATTCTTTTTTTATCCCCAGACGCATTTCTCACATTTATTTATTTGCAGCAACGGGACCAAACAGATTCAAATCTAGGACGAGCAACGTTCTGCCAGTTATGGCTGTGTCTGGTAGCGGCGCCGGAACTGAACCAGCGGTCGCTCTTGTCAGCCCTGCAGGATCCAGCGCACCTCCGCAACCCGCCACTGAACCTGACACGAGTACAGCAAATAACAAACCCCGCGTTCTCGAAAACGGTAACTTATGACAATTTCAGAATTTTTTTTCTCATTCAAACGCAGAGAAAATATTGTGGAACGTGTTTATCATTCCGACATGACGAGGAAACGGTTCATCAGTTCTTCTAATGCTTAACTCTGGAACTACAAACCCAGTCGAGCCTCGAATTACGTTCCTAAGTTAATTTTTCAGCCCTTTTGGGTATTTAAATCGATTTTTCATCAACTAAACCTTGATAAAATTGAATTCACTCTTCACCATTCTCTTTGGCATGAAAAACAAAAAGAATAATGTACTTATAAGTCAGTTTAGTGCTCTCGGAACGATTTTACGAACAAGGGAGCCGTGGCGTTTATATTTACTCTGGTTTGTAGTTTAAAGATAAAAAAATGGGTTTGCAGCCCCAGGGTTAATATTTATTTCGAAATATTTAGTTGAACTTTGGATTTACATAGACGGATCGCCATTTATGGTTCTGAAAAAAAAAAAAACTTTATTCATTCGCAGTGACGATTTATGTGAATCACAATTGCGCTTGCGGGCCATACTTTGATCCTCGGAAAGTAAAAGCGATGCCAGCGCAATTTGGCAGTGGGCCTATATTGACAGTGGCTCGTGAAATATTCCAAACGTTTTTGATGGCCGCGATGAGTCCCCGACAAATGTTGAGCCTCGTGAAACGAGGAGAAGGTGAAACGATCAATTTGAACATAGAATGTCAACCGATGATGGTGAGGTTGCCGGTATTCCTGGAGGAGGAAGATTTTTACGTCTACATAAGACGACAGCTGGAAGATCTTTGTGCTTGTGAGAGTATGTTGTTCAAGCGGAAAGAAATTTGCACCAAATGCCCGGTTATCCAAGCCCCACAGTCGACCAATCACGAAGAAGTTGTGAATATTGTAAAACTGGAGAAAAGAAAATGGTCGTCGGACAGCCAACCGAACAATGCGTCAACGACCACAGCTCAACAACCAAAAACACAACCTTATGCACCTTCGACGACCATTAATTCCACGCCGTCGTCTCCGACAGCGGCGAAAAAACCACTGAGATCTGTACCTGGTAAGATCAAATTATTATTCACTATTTTCCACCCGATTGCCTCAACGCCTAACGAGTTTATAATTTATTTTGATTTTTGGAACGAAAACGACGATCGATTCCGACGTTTCATGAATCAATAAATCTTACCAAGTTGTTTATGAACATTGTTTTCGTGAATCCTTTGTAAAGAAAACGAAGGAATTTTTTGTCTATTTTCCATCAGATTTTAATTCTTCAACAAGTTTCGATATTTCATATGTAAATAAACGTGAATTCCGAGCATTTGTGACTGAAACGCATGGAGGAATTGATATTGGAATGGATTTCCTCAGAATTAGAGATTTTATACAAACTTGTAGCACGAAATTATTTTAATTTATTGAATTTCTTTAAGAATTGGAAGCAGCAACTTCAACAACGCAGTCCGAAAGTCCAGCGACTCGTATATCGTCGACGGAGCCTGCAGAGTGGACGATCGACGACGTGATTCATTATATATCGACAACGGATCCCGCACTCGGCATACACGCCGATCTCTTTCGGATACACGTGAGTAAATTTTGTCATCACTGTCGGATTCGACGAGAAAATCGAAAGAGAAATAAATGAATGAATAATTGGAAATTCCACAGGAGATCGATGGCAAAGCTCTGCTCCTTTTGACTTCCGACACGATGATGAAGTACATGGGCTTGAAACTCGGTCCTGCTCTGAAGATATATAATCTGGTCAATCGAATAAACGGACGACGTCACTTGATGCTGTGACCTTGTCCGTCGTCCAAGTAAAATGTCTATCAGCGCGGGTGACGATCGATCTATGGCAGTGACATTTCCGTCTATTAATGTTACTATTTCGTTTATTCGAAGAGTAAAAGTGATAAAAATCTCCGGGAATATCAGTCGAGCGAAGATTTTTATTCTTCCTGGAGAGAATCATTCGAGTTGATGTTAAATACGCGTTGTACAGAAAAGACGGGAGCGTGGTGGATTATAGAATAAGGGAATGGTCATTCGTATGATATATATAAATATATATTAACAGGATCCTCCAGGTTGGATACTCGATAATGTAAACTTAACATTCAAATTTTAAATTTTTCAAAAGTCTAGTATTTTGATCGGACGCTCCTGAAGAAATATTAATTGCACGAGGCAACACAATTTTTCGTTTGGTTTCGTAAGCAATGAAGTATTTTTTATCCATTTTTTTTCGCCGAACTTGCATCGCAGTCTAGAAGCTGTGAAAAACAATCAAACCACGTTTTCGCCTGTTTTTTTTTTTAGTTTATGCGAAAACAGCTATGAACGGTGATCGGGGTGTTTGTCCTCGAAAATTTGATGCCTCGTGCACACGAAATTGACGTAGATTCGCACTATTACTGTGTATACGGCAAAACTGGCCGCGATGGCGCAGAAATGCATAGGACCAATTTTGAAGAGCATAAAATTTCCTAACGAAAGTCCCCGGTGACGTTTGTCTAACTGCAATAGTTTACTCTAGAGAACGGTTTGAAAAGCATCGTCGCAATTAAAAGTCGTTTCTATCGAATTTCAAGAGTAAATTAGTCGATTTTGGAATAAAGTTCATCATGACTTTATTGTGGTCTACAGTCGTGCTCTACAAAATTGGTTCTATGCATTATCGCTCCATCTTTCACGGTTTTGAAATTATTAGCTGAAATACGAAAATTCAGCGATTTTAACGATTCAATGCTATTCAGAAGGAAATTGAATGGAAATAAAAATGATTTTCGAAATTTCGACTCGAATATCAACCTTGAACAAAGTTTACATTACTTATCACTTAACTTGGTACAACCCGAATGGATACAAGTTTTAATCACTACGATCAATATCAATGAATTATTGTGGAGCACGTGTGCTCGTATGAAGAAATTGCGCGATAAGCTAAAATCTCTCGAATCGTAGAATCATCACTCGACGATCCTTTATTTATTTGTAAATTCCCAAGGAACATATTCGCACAATACAAATCATTTGATTCTACAATCGCGTGTAACTTTGCTCTCCCAACGATATATATATATATATATATTTGTACCCACACAGCGTGGAAAATTTTTTCTATGACAAGATTTTTCATTTTCGACTAATTCCGAAAAATACCGACTGACGTTCATAAAGACTGTAATGAAAATTTTTCAATATTTCTTACCTCACGGTTTGCTTCCTCACTTTTTTCGAAAATTTGCAACTAAAGTTCTACTAAATGTTGGAACGTAGATCCGGTCTGGCAAGAAAACTTTTATTTTACTCTCGATTCGTTTCTTACTCCAAACTGTAACTTCACTGACAATTTTTCCACCATCCACAATTACGTACGTATCCATGTTGAGCTACATATTTTGAGATGTATAAAAAATATATATTTTTGAATATATTTCGAGGTGCACGGACTGACATGGCTTATCAATGAAAGAGTGAAGCTGTTTGTAAGCGAATGATACGAATATGATCGGATTTGAAACACAATGTAACGCAACTCCACGGCAGTGGAACGTCGATTTTTATTTTTCTTATCGACTGCACAATCGATAATCCCCCCCTGATTTTATGCCTCTATGTCGAATTATTCTTTTCGGTGGCAACATTGAAGAAAAATGACATGTGAATAATCTGGAAATGCCCTGTATCTGTAAATAATCAAATGCAAAAGCAGCAGCTTGTATTTCAGGTTTTTCATGATAAAATGAAAATTTTCGTCGATGATTCTTTTTGTTTCAATATGACTTTTTGTGATATAATCGTTCAAGAACGAACGTATAATTACTGCTTCAGACAGCTGGGTTAGAGTTCTCCGCAAACTTTATAAGAATCTTGTTTTTCGAGGCTCCGTAAATGACAGGAAAAATTGAGTGGATCGCAATCGGGTATCCAAAAGATTGAGAGTGTCCCTCTGATGTCCAATGAACTTGGTTCACAAAAAAAATGGATAAATCGTTGCTTTGTCGTTGTACACAGTAAAGACTTACTTTACTCGTGACTTGAGCGGTACGACGAAGCACGAAATCAAGTTGGAATCCTTTTTTTTTTAAACTAAACACACATTAAGTATTTTTACCAAAGGCAATCAGTAGTTCACCCAACAATTAAGCAGGTCGTTTTGATTTTTGTAAATATACTATAACCAAGAGTATCAGATGCGTACTCTCCCTCAAGGAATTTCGAGAATATTGCGTTGTAAAAACTAGAAACTCCGCTCTCGTTTTTTCTTGACATTATTTTATGTTTTATTGCACATTGTACGAAATGGCAAATTTATATAATTTATGGGATGAACTCGTTCGTTAATTTTGTCAACTTGTATTTTTTTTTAAGTATTATATAATCTCGTTATAAATGGCACTAGGAACGAAGGATTAGGGAAAAAAATTTGTTTTTTAATGTTCCGGTTCGTTTCTCTTGAAAAAATATTGGAAGAAAAATGTGATCAATTCACAGAATGAAATAATCGCGAATATTTCTTGCATCGAACATGCCTACGGTTGCGTCTACTGTTATCTGTAAGAATTATGTATACTAGTATATCTGTCGCAAATGTATTATAAAAAACTGATACGAGAAATTTGATTCCATGTGTACATATATGAGAAAATTCCCTGTACAACAATTTACCTTGCGCATTATAATCTTTAGGTTACGATCAATAAAATCACCACGAACACGAAGTTAATCTTTTTAATTGCAGATCAAATAATGATAATTCTGACACGAAAACAGACGGAAATAATAACATTGTTTCCGTAACGTTTACGGAATTTCTAAGCCATTCAACAAACCATTCTTCCAGCCTCTGCAAAAAAACAAAAAACAAAAATAAGAATCCAGCAACTGAATTTATTTCCCACGACCAAAAACAAATCTGAATATTTCGTTGCAACTTTCGAGCAGTTGGGCAGTTTTTACTTCGAGATGGTTGATTTTTTTTCTGACCGTGGAGGCGGATCTCCGAATTGAAAAAACGAAGAAAATTTAGGTCCAAATCCGAAACTTTGCTGTACAAGTCGAAACGATTGAAACGAAAGTGTTATAACTAACAAATTGATCTTGCATGAATTCGAGGATTTATTCAAAATATCAGTAAACTCGGATTCATGTTTTTTGTTTTTTTATTATTATTTTGTCGCACATTGGATTCTCGATTGGTCGAATACATAAAAATAATAAGGCAGTATTGAAAGATGATTTCATTGAAAATTAAACATATGTTTATTTATAATAATCCGAAATATCATGGTATTTTGTCAACGAGAAACGTTGCAAATATTGCCACATTGCGATATAGTGTGTAATTTCAATCAAGTGCTGACGAATCTCTATTCGTATTGTACAAATAATAGGATTAATCGTACAAGATTTCATTGGATTACAAGAAATACGTAAATTATTATGCCAATTTATAATGAATAATTTCTTTTGTTTTTCTTTTGCTTATAGAATTCCAGGTCCGAACGATCGACTGTTAAATAAACGAAAGGAGTGTATTATTACTCACACACGATTTAACAATACCAAAGCCCTCTTGACAACATTTTCCACGTGGATAAAGTTTTAACCCCCATGAGAATCGATAAACATTTGTTTTCACGCCAAACGACTTTGGTTATGCACGACACAATACAATTCACTGGTGTTGGAAAAAAAAACACATTCATTTCGCGATACTCGCTATGAAAAATCATTCGTTCTCAGTCGTGAAGAAATTTCAAGACTCTTTTTGCCTATCACATCCTGCGCAAGCTCTGTTTTTTCTTTTTTTTTTTTTTTTCTTTGTAACCTCCTATTACTCATTAATCCTTTTTAAAATTATTTTCCAACAAGAATATACTCGTGTGTCTTAACAGTTATGAGTAATCAATAAATTCATCTCGACATTTACGTTTTCTTCGCTCGCGTACAAAAAGTCGTAAATACAAACATCGTCGTCTATTTACCTCCCACTTTAGTCATTGGAAAATAAAGTGTATTTCGATTAAACGGATTCTGAAGCCCGAAATCAAGGGGCATGATTAAATACGGTGGTAAAGACAGATGAACAATGAAAAATATGATTAAGGCTATACATATACACTGTTTTTATCTTTTTTCATCTTCACATTTCGTTTTTTAAACTCATAATAATAAAGATACACAAGATTCAGTTATTACATCCTATCGGTATACTTGGTAAATCAGATAATTCACTCGTCTGTCATGGTTCCCTTCCTCCATCAATTTATACAATTAAATCGAATTATATGTGTACAGAACGTCCCAGATTAAATGGTCAATAATTCCATTGAGTTGAGAATCGCATTTCAAGACGAAAAGTTAGAAATCTATGGGATTGAAAATTTGTTCGGTTAAATTATTAATTGGCAAAGCTCAGCAATGTTTTTGTTCCATTTGACACAGTCCAAACTTCCGGAAATGAATTTTATGCGAAAAAGCATCGGTCGCGGGGAGGAAAACGTCGAGAAAAAATTCATTGTTTAATTTTGATTTCGGTCTGATTCTCAAGTCCGTGTTACTGACCGTTTAACCCGTCGTCGCACTCTGTATCATCGTATATACACATATTCATATTTATTGCAACAATTTGAAATGAAATTTGCTTCAGATCGAAAATCGAATTGATATTTAAAAAGATTATCTCTGTTGCTCTATCTTTTTGCCATTTGGGTTTGCGGACATGTAAGAAAATATCCGTATCGAGGATTATTCCGATTTAATAATAATCTCAAGCGAATTATCATGCTCTCTGTTTTCAACTTGAATGCATTTTTTTTGTCTTCGTAACGTTTGAATCGACGTAACAATTTACACGTTTGCTATCTGAACGACCATCAGATGAGCTTGCAAATATTCGTTACCACCCTGGACAGATCCTTAAGCTCCGCATTCACGTAGCACCGGAAAAAAAATGTTTTTATTTATTCGTACCAATAATTAATCCAACCAGAGATTTGAGAATCTCGAACTATCGATTAAATTGCTCAATCGTTCGAGGATTTATATTTACCGTTGTGAAAAATATGTGTTTACTTTCCACGAGTATAAATTGCATAAGAATGGAGAATTTAGGAATCTACAGGTGGTATTAAAGTGACGGATAAAACATCAAATATTTGCAGTTGCACCGAATTACGATCTCTACGTATTTCTTATTTTTCCTGGCACGTAATTCTTGTCTATCCCAGGATCCTGCAGAAACATGTGGAGACACCGTTCGTTCTGCGCCAAAGGATGACCGGCTATTCTGTAACACGAAATCAAAGTTTTTTATGCTCCAACAAAATCTTTCAAAGTCATTCAAAAACCGAACGTCGATGGACTCGCGAATCAGCGATTTTTAACTAGTTTTTCGTATAAATTTTTACATATTAAGGCGATGCAGGTCGCCCAACATTGTGCAATTAAAAACAAAACCAATAAAAGTTACGCTCAATCGTCTGGTAACACAAGAACAACGTTAAAGTTTCCCTTTTCTCAAAGACTCAACCTTTGAAAAGGAAAATGTGGGATTTTTACGAGTCACGAGACAGTTAGATCGCCTTAACGAGTGAAATGTTTAAAAAAACGATTGCATACTTGTTGACAAATATTTCTAATCCCTTTCTACGATCTTCGATAAAATCCTCCTCGAAAATTCCGTCGTCCCCTCTGAAAGGCATTTGACGTTTCCATGCCTTGCCAGGCAGTGGCGGTACGACGATCTGAAAATTGCATTTTGCATGTTAAAATAAACAGTCGATTCAAGTTCAAGGAATGAAAAAGATTCTGCATGAATCAAACATTTATGCATTTTTTAATATTTTCGTTGCGTACCTTGCTATCTCTCTCGAGCTCGTTCCTCAGCCATTCAAAATCGCTATAACGTCTTCTCACGCTGGATTCTTTAACTTTGAATACGGGTAAATTGGTCTGCAAGAAAAAGATGCAAGATTGGAGAAACAGTTGCACACGGTGTGTAAGCAATTGTCAAGAAACACTGAAAAGGTTGCTCGGGGGGTGTTAGAGAGAGAGAAGCCAGACAAGATTTTGCCAATATTGTGAGTGGTGGATATTGAAAATAGCCTATAATCAGAATGACGCACGAATGTTTAAGTTTTTCGTGCTGCAACAATAGAAAACAGACGGCGAGATAGTCTCCGTTTATTTACGTAACTTTTAATCGAAGTAATTACGAAAAATGAGCAATCTCGTTAGAACTGAAAGGAGGATGAAAAAATTGTGCATGGAAATGATGAGAAATTTGTTTTGCTTCGTTCGGACATCGCTCGATAAAGTGTTGAGTTGACGGAGAAAGTGGTTAATTGGATTATGGTGCTGAACTCGTGGAACGTGAATTTTACAATAACTTTCTTGACGCACGAAGGAAAGTACGACGTTCGATGTACAAAGACACTCGACGTATGACCGGATGATTCGAACACGAATTTCACGTCATTTTATTTGTCGTTGAGTGGTGTTTTAATTATTTCCTATTTTTTTATTGTTTTTTCTTTTATAATATCATTATTACGAGCACACACCCCCTTTCTCTCGCGCTCGCTGCCGCTCCTGTGTCTCTTTCTCTCTCTCTCTATCTTTATCGCTAATCAGCCGATTTGCAAGAGTATATTCGATCTCGCTCGTTACTCACCCTCATGCGAACCTCATAATCGGTATAACGTTTCTTCCCAACACCGTGAGTCTCCGGATTGATAACGTCGATCTCGAGAAAGTTTGCTGGGGCCGCATAAGCGTCATCGAGAGTTTGTTTTTTGACGTTCAGACGCCGCGTTGCATCCACCGTTGTGTCTGCCATTATTACTAACACTGCCCACTTTTAGTTATAACGTTTCAACCACCCGAGACGAGCCACCTACCAAACGTTTTGCGATAATGGCATACGACAGAGACACAAAAAAATAACACACACGAAAAAGATAACAGGAATCTGTCGCTCGCTCGTCGTGTATCGGACACTGGCGCGGCGCACACACCACCGCACCACTCTACGCCGCGGTAGCGATGATAAAAAAAACTTGTGACATTTACGTCCGCTATTGCGCATGTACAGTTGCGTTAGAAATGAGTTTTGCCAACCCTACGAATCATAAATGTCCTAGATCCCAGAATAACCAAATTATTCAAATCCTTCATTTTATTCATAAATTTATTTATTTCATAATTATTTGCTATTATATAATTGGAGGTGGTTTAGTACAATTAAAAGAATTTCAATTATCATGAAAACGTTTGGCTACAAAACCGAACAATTTACCAAATGAGTCATAATTATTATTTAAATGATTCACAATTATAGAAAGATTATTTATTTTTATTTCGGATGAATCTTCCATCGACGAATGTTTTTACTGATTATTGAATGAATAAACAATTCGTTAAACACAAAATTAAACACGAATAATCTATATGTACATACGAGTTATTATGTTTACGAGTTATTGTACTCGTTAAGGGCGTTCAAACGTTCGTAGCTGCTAGCTTCGAAATTCCAGCACGCTGAATAGAGCGGATCTTGAATAGGAAAGGATTTAGTGTACTCGCTGATTTTTATTATTGCTGTTCGGAGAGCAACATCGCCGTGGATTCTCCGGACGTCTTCGTCGACAACGAATTCAAGCTTTCTATTAATTATCCTCGCGACGAAGTTGTACAACTGATTGAAATTGAAAAAGTCACATTTCTTCAATGGCATTTTATTATCGAGATGGAAATTTCACTTTTGAAACTCAACTCACGTCGAACAGAGGACAATACTGCAAAAGGGTCAATCCCACGGCAAGGGGCTTGTTTTTAAATTCGAAGGCTTCGTACAATCGCTCAGAGTTTAAAAATCGATGCATCGTGTAAAGACGCAGGCACAAGTGAGTCTGCAAAAATGTTTGTTTAACGATTGTAATAACGAAGAGTGTTCGCTTCATTTCCAACAGTGAAACGATCGCTCCAGAATCGTGTGTTGTTTGCAACATACTTCATTTCCAACAGTGAAACGATCGCTCCAGAATCGTGTGTTGTTTGCAACATATTTTTATGCAGACACACGTTCATAAACTCGATCAATTCATTTTCTTGTTTGTGGCAAATTTCCCGTGAGAATTAGAAAAAAAAAATGAGTCATTTTTCAAATTAGGAGAAAGGAAAGACGAATGTTGGTCGTTTACATCGTTCGGTTTTTTGTCCGGGATCTTTTGCTGCTGTTGGAAAGATGGGAATGCTGTTGGGAATGGAGGATTGAAAACGTACTTGATCGACGAGAAAATTGAGGAAGAAATGACTGCGGTTCCAATGGCTCAATTCACGAGCAACGAGAGCGTTGATTTCTTCATTAGTAAAAAAAGATTCTCCAGTTGACGAATCGACGCCAACGAGTTGTTTGCTAAGAACGATATTTTTGGCGCTTGGGAATCCTCGTAACGTAACTAGTTTTTGGTTCCTCGTACGAAGCGACACAAACACATGTTGCAACGGGAAGTTATGTTTGTTCGTGACTTCGATAATGCCGGTTCGCAAGTCACCGTTTTCCAAAAGTTTTGTCGGCTCCGTTTCGAGCAACAATTCGTTCAACAGTTGAAATTCCGCGAAGCCGAAAACCCACAGCATCGTTTTGTTCCCGCCGAGCTTAAACGCAATGATGAAAAGACAAACGAAGGGAAACAGCAGAGTCTGCGCTACGCAATGGTCTAACAAAATGCTGGTGACGGTTATTTGCTTGTTCGTTTCCGACAGCGGTCTCGAGTGAATCTCGAGCACTGAAAATGGCAAACTGACGAGAAACGTTCCCGAAGTTAGCAGCGTCAAAAACAACGCATTTTTAATGATTTCCTCGGAATCTCGAATATTGAAGTAAGCAACGATCTCGCCCGACGTTTCCCAGATTTTACGGAAACCTTCGAACAAGATGAAAGTCTGAAACAATAGATGCATCGATCATGAACCACAAACCAATCTCATTATCGCTCCAAAATCATTTTTTGTTCACTGATGATTTTTTACGATCGAAAAAAATTCTTTGATACAATTTTTCGCCATGGAAAATATTTCTTTAGCAGAAATAGACATTTAATGAGTATTTCAAAAATTTCAAGTCGTCTCACACACTTGGTGGAAAACATACCGTAGCGAGACCGATGTCGATCGTTGCCTTGAAGACTTCGAATCCCGATCGATGCAAAGCTGCCTTACGTCCAATTTCGTATTCATCCTCGTCGATAATATTTTTTATCTCAACGGGTGCAATTTTAAAGGTTTGAAAAATATTTCGCTGAAAGAAAGAAATAACAGCAAAATCGGTTTTTTAAAATAAATAAATGAATTTCTCAAAAGATCGCCGAACCAACCTGTCTTCTTTCCAATATTTGTTGCCACAAGTATTTCGACCAGAGATACACGAGCAAACCGGTACGAAAATATTCTTCAATGACCAACATTTTTACTCTGGGCTGGTTACATGTCCAGGATCCATATTTCCATACTTGATCATAATATCGAACATTTTCGACATCGTAACAAAACTAAAGTCTTTGCTTTGTCAAGATTTTTCGTTTGTAGGTTTTGTTCCTCTGAACTTCGCTTCGTTTGTTTCTTGTTTTTTTTTTTTTTTTTTTATTGACACGCCTCCTTTCGTTTTTCTTTGCATCGAAGAACGGTGAACGTAGCTTCCATGGAATGAGCCTTTATCCCTCGGGGTCTGGATTTTTAGCCTTTCGGCCACGATCACCCATTTTTGCTGCACCTCCTCTTTGCCCTTTGCCACCTCTATTACCTTTGCCACCTCTGCTTCCTCGGCCACTTTTTCCACCTGGAAGAAGACCTTAACAGCTTATGGAACGCCTCGATGAAGAATTTTACCGACAATCATAATGAATTGTTTATAAAAAAAAATGAGTCATTTTTAATATATCAAACGCTCCGTTTTGATAAGATTCCAATGAAAAGATTTTCAAACTTTGAATTAGGCCAGGGAAATATGTTGACAAATATCGGATTTTTTGAAAAACTCGCCTCGGGATCTTTTCGACATGTTTACATGTCGTGGTGGATGGAACATGGCTGGCATTCTTTTGAACACCTTCAACGCGGGGGTGACGACGACTTTGTCTATAGGTGGCCAAGGCGGATTTGGTATCGTTGGGAATTCGTCGCCCCAGTACACCGTTTGTAAATCGAACACGCTTTTCCTAAAGTCCAGGGCAAGTTATACAGTTCCGAGTACAATTACGAAGTAAAATATGATAAAGATAAATCATGGATAAAGAAAATGGATTTTAATGAAATAAAATGGTCGAAAAACTGTTAAAAATGATTTTAATTACCCAGGTTTTTCTACGTTTTTGTAGACGCACGCAAATGTTTGATTACGTGGAGTATGCCTCATGATGTATTGACCAGGTTCCATTGAGGACATTGTATCGACAACGTTGTACAGTAAAGTCAGAGCTGCGTCAGTTTTCAGGCTGTAAAGTCGTTGAATTTCGTTGTTTATCGACAACGCTGTTCGTTTTTCAAACCGTATAAATTCCATGCTCTTTGCCTCCATTCGTACTGCTCACGGAGAATTACACGGACACAGAAAAATCCAAATAAATATTCAATTTCGTAACTCGCGGAGAATTTATTCCAAAAAATTGATAACGAGTTAAACTTTGTTGATCACTTACTACGTAAGAGACTTGTACCAGGTCTGAAGGTCAGAGACATCCACTGTTTCGCAGCTTCTTCCATGGACACCGCCTCAGCCCCTAACGCTAATTGGTGCTCGACCTTTGCAGCGATCATAGTCAAGTATTCTTCGCCAGTGTTTGCTTTCTGTTAAAATGACTTTTTCAATGCTCGCGAAATTCGTCGATGTTTGTCATTTTTTAAATCGATTTTACAGAAAAGAGTGAAATTGTTTAATGAAAACTTGTTTGAAGGGTTGTTATTCCATGGCTTCTCGCATGTACGCGAGCCAGTAAGATTTTCTTACGAAAAAATACTTTTTTTGCCATGTGACTTGATCATTTTTTTTTAACGGGAAGGATGTCTTTTCAATTGAAAAGACGAAAAGATTTTTAACGCTACTTACCAAAATCCCGTCCATTTTCGTGCGGACCAATAATTTGTAAGTTTTGTCAGTTCTATTTTTCATGAGCTCGTTTTGAGATTCGTTCGAAGAGCTGATGCTGAAGAGTCTATAAAAAAGATTGTGTCCCGCAGGTGGAGGAACAAAGTTTCGGTCTTGCTGATGAGTTTCTTCAGGATTTCCGTCCCTTTGTTCGTTGTTCGACGCTTCTGCGTCCATTTGCTCGTTCTGCGGAAATGTTTCCGCATCGTCCTCCGGTTTGTCAAGGTCTCGGCGAAATCTTGAATAAACGACCAACGCTCATTGTCATTTGCTCCAATTTCATTTCAATTAAATTCTAATAATGATCTTACGGAAATAAAAATGAATTCGAATGAAAAACTGCTCGATCTTAATGAGCGAAACAAATGATTAGTGAACCCTAGAACAACAAACTTATTTTTTTTAATTTTTAAACTACAAATTGGACGAAATTTTTACCCCACGGGTTTCTGGTTCGTAAAATCGTTCTGGACGCAGTAATCTGACTTTTAAGCACATGAACCTTTTCGTTTTTTCATGCCAAAGAGAATGGCGGAGAGAAAATTCAATAAAATCGAAATTTAGTTGGTGAAAAATCGATTTAAATACCTAAAAGTGCTGAAAAATTAAGTTAGCAAACGTAATTCTAAGCTTGTCTGTGATGGTAGATATCTACTACCACGGTTTGTAGTTCTAGGGTTAAATTCATAATTTTGTGTACTTAGCAGCGCCGCAGTGATAAGGATGCGCCAAGTATGATTTGACGTTGTATTTGTGCATCCAAGCGTTTTTCTGCAAAACCGTAAGTCCCGTCGGTGGCAGAGGTTTATCAACGAAAACGACGTTTTTATCATTGATGCGTTTTACGACAACGGGTAAAATCCACGATGTCGTGATATTGGGATCGATGTTCAACGCGAGACAATTCAGTCCTCCGGAAGAAATGACCATATCAGCATCGTGCATTTTCGCCAGTTTCGCGCAATTCGGGTCTTCGCTGACGGGAGTTTTGAAAATTACTTTCTTCTGCGGTCCTCTGTCTTTATTGATGGAGAAAAAGCGTTGATTCATTTTCGGCGTGTTTGGCGGCATTAGAACACGCCTCGTGAGATTCGGTAAAAAAACTTTCGGCACAACTCCCTGCGGAAGATACGACGTCGTTATATTGTCGAAAATTAGTTGAAAAAGTTGGAAGATTTTCTCAGGATGGTACGAGAACGAAAATAATAATAAAAGGTTCGTTCATAAAAGAGTGAAAGTTCGTCGCTTAGTTACCATTTCCAAGCAGTTCGATTGAAAATTCACGACGGTTTTAATGGAGGATACCAAAGGAATATTCTCCTTTTCCACGTAATATCTCGGCAGCGAATTGACTCGTTGTACTTTTTTCTTCCACTGGCTGTTGATAAATTCTTCTTCCTGAATATCAAATTTCGACGAGTCCCAATTGCCTTTAACAAACTCCAGAAAAGCTTCTTGTTCCTTGTTTATGATGGGAATCAAATTCTGCAAGAAAATGAAGTCATCAGTTTCAAAGATTGAATTAGCAGGCGTGCATTGCAGATTTCGGTTCCAGTTTTTCCGACTCCCGCGTCTACTATTGAAAAAGTGAAAAATCGTTAAATCAAAAGCAAACATTTTGAATTCTCCAATGCCCATGTTACATGATTCGACTTGGCGAACGACAGTTTGATTTCTCAGTTATTTTAAAAATTTGCCTGCAGCTTTTCAATTCATAATAATCAAATATTCAATTTTCTTATTAAAAAAAAAAAGCACAAAATTCTTCGAAACTGTAAAACGTTATCGAGTGAACTAGAATTTCGCTGCAAGTTTCTCAGCTGTGCAGACGTTTTTATAACTTTCTTTGCAGACAAATAGAAATCGATCTGAGCAATTTTGTAACTTATTCATTTCTGATTGATATTGCACGGACTATGGAACGTTTTCTCCCACAAAAAATGTTCTCGTTTTCGGAAAAATCTACAGCATTCGTTGTTATTCAAAAATACAGTCCGGGACGTTTTTAAATATGCAACTGCATCGTCACTTTTTTTGCTACTTTGGTGAATTTTTTTCAACATGCATCCCACACAATATTCTGTAAAATTCATTTTTTTCATGATGAATTTTTTTACCACGTAAGTTTGCAATTCTTCCTTATCAGTGGGGGTGATTGAAGGTTTTTCAGAGCCAGAAAAACGGAGTAAAACTTTGAGACAAAGAGCATGCTGTTGGGCAGTCAACTCGGAACATTTTGGAAACTGCAAATGACTTTTTATGATTCCAGGGACATATTCCCAAGGTGCTTTATCTTGCAAGTCTTCCTCGGTTCGTTGCAAGTGTGTGACGCTGTTCTCAGGCTCAGCCGCTGAGGTTTGTTGTTTTGGATTCTGTCCCAATGCGTTTGGATCAGATTTTTCTGCGAGAATTTCAGAAATATGGTCGTTGGTGACGAGCGGTTCAAAGTCTTCGTGCAGGTCGACGAAGGGATCGTAGAAGTTGCCTCTCAATGCTTTGTAAAGTGTGCCGTGCGCTACGAATCTGTCCATATTGACAAACGGCCCTTCGAGCATGTCCTCGAGCGGAGTATTCCTAAAAAGCAGAGGAATCTCTCAAAATTCTCGACAATCGTGAACGATTGTGCGACGCTCTATGAAAAAAGACTCACCAATTGATTTTCAAGAATTCGTCCATGTTGCCGAACTCGAAACGAAGTTTTTGGTTCGATCAACTGTCGCTTAACCTCTGTGACCGGTTCGTTTTCATTTATCCAGACGAACAAAACGCGTTTCTATCATAAATGGGGTTTATTTATTCAACTGTCAATTCCTTATGATAATTATTAACAAAGTCAGATTTGTCTCATTCGCTCGACAATTATGCTTCTGGAGTTTTATTGCATCGTCTTGTTACATTGTTACAACGTAAACAATCTATTAGTGGACATGTGCGAATCTGCAGGCTCGGCCGAGTTCCNTCAGAAGAATCGATTTTCTATGAATCGATCTTTTTCGCTCAATCTTTGGTTGGTATCGATACACAAGATGACAATTCAATTCAATTCTGAGAATCGATTCTTTCCGAACAATCCGGCATCCCTAAGCAGGATGAAGGCATGCGATATTCAGAAGTTTCCGAAGGATACGAATAGAAAAATACCTATTCGTATGTTAACTATCGTAGGCGACGCCATGGGGGCAGCACTTGCGGGCGGAACGGCGATACAGCATTGCATTGTAGCGACGAGCCGCGCGACGAGCGGCGAATGATCACGTGATCGAGGAAATCGACTTCTTAGTTTGTGGCCACGAGGTTTTGTGGTGGAAATTAAAAGTTAACCGGGGTCGTTGAAAAAGGACCACTATTTTTGTATAGAAATACAAAAATGCCCTCCAGCAACCCCTTGCCACCAAAAGAAAATGCCTTGTTTAAGCGAATTTTGGTGAGTACCGCGTCCGTCCAATTTGTACTAGTGTTTTGGGGATTCTTCTTCACCCTCTACCCCCGTCCCTGCCCCTCCCCCATCTCAGTCTTCCGAATGCTCCGGTCGGAAGAGAAGGAGAGAGAGAGATGGAGCGAGAGCCTGAACGAGAATTTTACTATCGTTTCTTTTTGCAACACAGCGACGATAAATAGACGTCGTTTGTATTAATATCGAGAAACAAAAAATTCAACAAATTCCGACCGATCCGCTTGATCGATAAAAAATAAAATGGCGATTTGCAAGATTGTCAGGATGTTTGCCAATTCCCTACCTAACCCCCAAGGGATGTCCACCTATTTGATGAATAAAAATCTTACAAATGCATTCCCACTCGTTCTTAGCAGTTGCTCTTGGTCAAAGAACGGAAATAATACAATCGCGTCACTAAGCGCAGTTTCCAACTAAAAGTACAGTCCTCATTCATATATATTGATTATTTGTTTGCAGCGATGTTACGAACACAAACAGTACAAAAATGGGTTGAAATTTGCCAAGCAAATATTGACAAATCCAAAATTCAGCGAACATGGGGAGACCTTGGCCATGAAAGGTCTCACCCTCAATTGCTTAGGGCGCAAGGAAGAGGCTTACGATCACGTCAGACGAGGTCTTAGGAACGATTTACAGTCGCACGTTTGTTGGCACGTCTACGGTCTTTTGCAACGCTCCGACAAGAAATACGACGAGGCCATCAAGTGCTATCGCAATGCTCTCAAGTGGGACAAGGACAACATTCAGATCCTCAGGGATTTGTCGCTGTTACAAATACAAATGAGAGATTTGGACGGCTACAAGGTAAGTCCTTCGTTCTTGCCACACGACACGACGAAAAAAAAAACTGTGAGCGGAAAAATGCAGTGCTCGAGCTTCCTCAATGCCTCGGCACGATCTACACAGAAAAACGTCGTTCTCACCGTCGTTCCGCTGTGTTTCAGGACACGAGGTATCAACTGTTTATGCTAAGGCCGACGCAGCGTGCCTCCTGGATAGGTTTTGCCATTTCGTATCATTTGTTAAGAGACTACGAGACGGCGCTCAAGATATTGGACACATTTCGTGATTCTCCCATGGTGAGTAGTAAAGTTTGCAAACTTTGCAAGTCGAGATTCATATGATAGAATGTGATTGAATTTCCGATAATTCGTTTTGTTACAATGTATATGGAATATCTATTGCAGGTTTGCTACGATTACGAGCACAGCGAATTGTTGCTTTACCAAAATCTGGTGATCCAAGAGTCCGGCGAGAGCGAACAGGCTCTCAAGCATCTTGACAAGTACGGCGATCAAATATGCGACAAAGTCACTGTGAAAGAAACTTATGGTAATGTAACTCGATGGAAATAATTAATAAGCAATTCCGTTCGGTTGGCTAATGAATTTGGCGTTTCGCATTTTTATTGCTGCAGGAAAATTGAGGCTCGAGCTCGGACAACACGGGGAAGCAGTTCAAGTTTACAAGGATTTGTTGAACATTAATCCTGAGAATACGACGTATTACGCTAAATTAGCCGAAGCTGAAAGACACGCGAGTCCGGAGGACACGCTTCGTATGCTCCAAAGATACGAACAACTATTTCCTCGCGCTCTCGCCCCACGTCGTTTGCAACTGAATTACGCTACCGGAGACCAATTCAAACAATTGGTCGATCAATATTTGCGAAAAGGTTCGTACGATCTAAAAACTCGTCGTTTTATTTGTCCACTGTCTTGAAATTTCGTGAGAATTCGTTTCAACGTCGTTTCCCAATGATCGAACGTTGATCCTTTGGCTTCGCAGGTCTTCACAAAGGCGTGCCACCTTTATTCGTCAATTTACGCTCTTTGTACGTCGATCAACAAAAAGTTGACACGATACAATCCCTGCTGCTCGAGTACAAGGATGCATTGAAGAATCATGGCCATTTTAGTGACCTTGATAAGGCTAATCCACGGGAACCAGCTTCCGCGCTCTTGTGGACTTATTACTATTTAGCTCAGCATTACGATCACCTTGGAATTACAGAAAAGGCCCTTAATGAAATCGACGCTGCTCTAGCTCATACTCCTACACTTATAGAACTTTTCGTTACCAAAGGTCGCATTTACAAGGTAAAAAATCAGACTCTACTTCATCCTCTTTCATGTTTTTCAATCAAAACGTCATGATGGCGTGTCCGTCATAAGTTTCGATGAGGAATAAATAACGAATACATCGAATTCTCCGATTTAGCACGCAGGCAACGTTCAAGATGCGTACAAATGGCTCGACGAAGCTCAAGGACTGGACACGGCCGATCGCTACATCAATTCAAAATGTGCCAAGTACATGCTACGAGCGAATCTTATAAAAGAAGCCGAAGAGACTTGCGGCAAATTCACGAGGGAGGGAGTACTCGCGATGGAAAACTTGAACGAGATGCAATGCATGTGGATCCAAACGGAAGCCGCGAACGCTTATCGAAGACTTGGAAAGTACGGAGATGCCTTGAAAAAGTGCCACGAAGTCGATCGAGTAAGTTGACCGTGTCGCCTGCCCCTCCTTCTGGCTAATCCTTCTCAATTCCCGACAAGACGCTTCGTCGTTTGCTTTGCCATAAAAACTCGTCTACTATTTACAAGAAAAAAACATTAGAATCGAATATTTTTGAATTTGTATTCATACAACGTAGAAACAAAGAGTTTTGGACTTGGGAAGATCGTGTCAGTTAAAAACCGATCGTAAAAAAATTCGACAAGTTCGTGAACCGAATTTCTGGCGTTGTAAAGTTGTAACCAACTCCCCCATCTGGATTGCAGCACTTTTCGGAGATAATCGAGGATCAATTTGACTTCCATACGTACTGTATGCGAAAAATGACACTGCGTTCGTACGTCGGTCTTCTGAGGCTAGAGGACGTGCTGCGCTCTCACCCGTTTTACTTCAAAGCCGCCAAATGTGCAATGGAAGTTTATCTTCGGCTCCACGACAATCCCTTGCCGGACCCGACGCAGATTCAAGAGATCGATACCGGTGAGTTTAAAAAACAACAAAAACAAAAATATCATTAACCAGTCGCAATCGCGCTCCGACGTTCCAACTGCAATATTCGCTTCTGAGATTCGTTCGACTCTGTCGAGCTGATAGGGCCTCAGGTTGCGCAACATCAACATCCACATTTTGGGCTCGTGTTGCTTTCGTTTTTTTGTAGTTTTGAAGGAAGAAAAAGGGAAGGGACTGAACGGTATGCAGATTATTGGCAAGGCACACAAGTTTTATTAATCGTGCACACATTAATCCTTAAATAAATCGCCATTCGAATTTGGCCTCGCAGGTGGATTGACGACTGAATATTAATAATAATAATAATAACAATAATGATAGGAGTAATAATATTAAGATCGAATGAAATCGATAAGAATGCAGTTGATAAATATTTAGGTCGTTAAATTGTCGGATCGGAGGATAGATCCTGGAAGAATCATGTCGCAGGTTGCAAAACTTTAATAAGACAAGTTTTAAATCATTAATCACAGACGATTCGCAAAGACACAAGAGTCAGTAATAGGGGCGCCCGGGCCTCAATCGGTTACACAGGAAGTTCGGGTCACATTAATTATTTAAGCATTTTGACGACAATACTACGGATAATTAAAATTCTTCTCGTCATATTTACAGGTAATAAATATTCTCTATGCACGTGGTGCTGATACAGCATTCGCACGTATGACACCCACGGTTATAAATTTATTTATAACACCAATGATTATCGTTTTATGGCATTACTCGGGATTGCCGTTTATCAAGGGACATTGAGGGACGAAGAGAAAGAGGCGGCGGAGCGTGTGCTTCAGGAGTTCCGGGAGCCTCGTCTTCTCTGTCTTGAGAATCTTGTGCCTCTCGGTCGTGGATAAAGATATCCACCGTTCTCATCTCGTCTCTGAGTTATCGCTTGTGGTGTGAGGAAGTAAAAGTGACCGCTGTCGCCCGGTAAGCTGTAAGCAAAGTAGGAAGCTTTCTCGTTGTTTGCGTTGGTGGGAGAGGTTTCGCGGGAACCCGATGGATCGATGTATTCGGCGTCAGGATTGATGGGTGGTCGTGAATCCCGATAATTAACGTCAATGTCGGAGTGAAGAGACGGTGGCCTGGCGGTAGTGGCGTAGGATCTCGGAGCATCTTGCCTCGAATCACCCAGTGGAAGGAAATTGGTCGGTGGGGAATTTGTTGGTTCGATCAAACGTTGCCGATCCTCGTAGTTCCTGATGATCGGTGAGAGAGGTTGTCTCGGAGTATTCGCTCTTACGTACTCTTGGTTACCGAGCTGGCTCTGATGCTGTCGATAATTAGGGATTAGCGAGGGCTTTTGAGGCTTCTGCTTTGGATCAAAGCCCGGAATCCATTCGCTGTCCGGGTTTAACGGGGGCAATGGATCTTTGTAATTAACGTTGATATCGTCTACGAGCGAGTATGGATTCTGCTGCGCCTGATCACCGTAATGTACTCTGACTCGCGGCGTCTTGTAAATCGGAGCAGCTGGTGCCGGTCTCCTTTCATCCTCGTAATCGTTCGAGAGGTAATAAGGTTCTACTTGCGTATAACGTGGCCGATCGGTAACGACTCGCGTATCCTCGTAGCTATAGATCGGCGTCGTGTTGGGCAAACTTTGACCTCTGATTTTCTTACCAAAATTTGTAAAGTACTCTCGCGTTACCTCATCCAACAGTTGGTCGTCCTGTTTGGTGTAGTACGCGAGATTCGGATTCGCTGTGGTATCCTTGATACGACCGGTTGCCGTTCCGTAACGATTGTTGACAATTTCGGAGCGAATTTCTTGCTCGGGTGAGCTCTTCTCGCCTCCTTCTTCGTACTCGTACTCGGGCTGGCTGTCGACTCTGACGTCCTGCCATTCGTCGAACGGTTCCGGCGTCGATGCAACTCGTTCGGGAGTTATTTTTTCTTCGTCGTAATAGTCCGAGCCGGAGTTTTCGCTCGCGTAATCGTCGTGTTTATGCTCCTGCCTGCGTTTTGAATAATCCGCGGATTCGTAACTGTATTGATAAATTGCTTTTGGCTTTGCGTTTGATAAACTCGTTGGCCTCGGTGTTGTGGCGTACAAGGATTGCGAGTGTCGTAGATTTTGCAGGTGCGGCCGCGTCCGGACGTCTATTTGGTCGTAGTACGAAGGCGGCGCTTCCGCGAGCATTCTTTGGCTCTTCAGTCTGGTCGTAGGCTCCACGGAATTAGTAGACGGAGCTCTGGAATTCACGGACTGATAACGAAGAGTCGTTCTTTCGAGGGGCTTCAGTGACTCGACGATTTCCAAGGTTTTAGGCGTTTGCGTTCGGCCGCGAGCAAACTGATGATCGAAGTACGACTCGCCACTGTCTTCTACTTTTATTCGTTGTGCTGGTTGGTGGTCGGGCTGCTGCTGCTGCTGCTGAAGCCGGTAGAAAGTGGTCGGAGCTTCGGTGGTTGCTCGGTAATAAACCTTGGGGCTCGGTGTCGTTCCCACCGTCGTGTCCTCTTCGTTGGTCTCTTCGTAGAAATAGTACGAAGCCTGATGCGGCGTCGAGCCTCCTCCGTTTCGTTCTTTTTCCGGTGGCGGAGTAGCTTCGATCTCGACGGGTCGGTCGATCGTCGAAGGTGTCGAGCTCGAATAATAAGTTACAAGGGGAACGGGCTTGCTACTGACGCTAGCGATCCATCGGCTCTTTGACTTGGTCGTTGTTTCTTCGGCTCCGGAGTTGGTCAGGGTGTTCGGTCTCGCGGTGTAAAATTCGGTCAATTCGAGGCTCGTTGTCGACTTGGCTTCTACGTAAGGTTTCGTCGTGACTTCCACTGTTTCCGGTTCGCGAATTGGTTTCTTTGAGCTCGATCGGCCTGTGGTACCCTTGTATTTGATTCCACTCACCGGTTTCATCGTGAATGACGAACCCCGAGAGCCTGTGTACTTTGTGGTGGAGGGTTTGCTGCCGGGGCTGCTGCCTCCTCTCGAAGTCGTTCCTTTGTACGTTTTTGGGACTGATTTACGTGCCGGATAATACGTTGGATCGACGCCCAGAGAAGGAGAAGCATCCGTCGTGGTAGGCGGTCGTTTCGTATATTTCGTTCGATACGGCTGCTTGGTCGTCGATTTGTTCTCCACTTCTAATTTGGAGAAGAAGTCTGGCGGTGGTGGGAGTATGATTCCTGGAACAAGCGGTCCAGGAGGTACCGGGGTCGAGTTTTCCTGCTTGTAGTAAAAACTGTAAGGGGCTGGATAGTAAATCGATTGATCGTCCTCGTCGTAGTCCGAATGATTGCTGGGCGGTACGACGAACACGGCTCCTGGTGGAAGGGACGGGAAAAAGGGTCCGATGACTCCACCGTTCCGTGGCGGCACATGTCCTGATTTTATCTTTCTATCTTGATCTTTGTCGCGACTTTTATTTTCCTGGCTGGTCGGATCCTTCGAGACGATGCCATCCGCAGTTTTGTTCTTGTCCTTGTCCGCGTTGGACGTTTCATCCTCGGGGCACGTACCGGAACAACCGGTTCCATTAGTGCTGAGGATCTGGACGGGTCCGTTCTCTGT
Source organism: Hyposoter didymator (assembly GCA_037952995.1). NCBI lineage: Eukaryota > Metazoa > Arthropoda > Insecta > Hymenoptera > Ichneumonidae > Hyposoter > Hyposoter didymator. The sequence goes on from JBAJMU010000002.1 coordinate 19,835,084, forward strand.
GAGTTGTACCGGGAACGGAGGCGGAACCTCCGGTCTTGAGGGTATTTTGACCTGCCTCTTTGGCGCCTTGTAATCATCGATCGGGGACCAATCGTCGTTGTTTGACGAAATCGGGTGCGAATCTTTGCCGTGGTCGGGAAAGTTACCGCCTCGCAATACGAGCACGTGGTTTTCCGCTAGCCATATCTCTTCCTCGTCCAAGCCACCCAAATTCTTGGCGTTGTCCCGTGGCACCTCGGGGTTCGAGAGGTAACTTATTATTCCGGGTCTCTTGGGCCTCGTGGGATATATCTCGTTCTGAATCAGCCCGTATTTGCCTTCTTTCACCTGCTGCGAGAGGCTCTTCTTTTCGTCGTCGTCCTCGTCCGCTCGCGTTTTTTTCTCCTTGCCATTACCGGCCGAGGAAATTACCAGACCGTCGTCCCACGTAGCCTCGTCCGTTTCCTCTTGGTGCTTTTCACTCGACTCTTGGGAATCGTTCATCGCTCGTCGCAATAGCGACACGCTTCTCATTGTCGACGTCGTCGTCGTCGTCCCGAGTCTCATGTGACCACCGACCAACCGATGGGCCACTTTTTTCTCCGTCGTCTCCCTGCCCAAATCGTCGTTTTCCTCGAACGTCAATGAATTCGGACTCGAGTGATCGAGTGATCGGCTACTCGGACGACCTTGACTAGTCCCCTCGCTCCCGCTAATCACGTGTCGTCTACGCCTTTCCAAAGCTCTACCCGATGCAACGTTGACCGCAATTATCGTCATAACAACCAGAAACATTTCTATCGACATCAACTTCACACGACGACCCATTGCCATCTGAAACAGAAAACAACGAAATAATTAATGTCAACGGTGCAGTGAGACGTACTTCTGCCAAGTACTTGGCCTTCCTGCATAGTCGGAAGAAAGGGTATGAGAAAAGCTAGTGGATAACATAACGACTGCTAATTTCGGAGTCTCGGTGTGGAATGCAGCATTAAACTTGGCGTGACGAAGCGTGGGTGCTTTCACGCAACGCTTTATAGCTTTCCCTGACTCGATGCAGCGCCTCTGTAAACTTCCGTCTCTAATATAATCGCGCCCCGGAGACTCATTCTCATTAGGACGGCGAGAGATTTTCAATTTCATTGAAAGAAATTCCAATAAACGTTTTTTTTCTAAAAAATCTCGTTTGGTGAGTTTAAAAAAATAGAAAAAAATGATAACGCTTCGGGAATGGAATCACGGGGTCGTAATCGGATAGGATAAGTTTCGAAAAAGCAAGCATAACTGTTACAAGGTTGAAGCTTCGTCGGAATAACGCCGGCGGAGCCGCGGGCATAACGAGTGTGGCCACGGAGCTGGTTCCACTCGGTTTTCCCTTTATGAGGTAAAAGGGCGAGGAATTATTAACGAATTTGGTTCGGCTATAGTATTGGGAGCGTGGAATGCCACGATAGACACGGGGCCTGCTGCCACGCCTTTCCCTCGGCAGCGGCGGCAAATGCAGCCGGAGCAAAATGTACGTTGGTGAACGTTCGTTCTCCAACCGCGGTCGTCGACAAATATTCACGGGTCACTGGAGTACGAACCAACACGTAATGACGTGCGAGCCTGGCACAAACCTGCGGGCGAGTGCACGTTTCTGCACTCGTGATGCATTCGTTCAGTTGCTGCTGACACGGCCAACAAACACAAACGCTCTGTGTATGTGTGTGTGTGTGTTGTGCATACTTTGCATGTATCGAGGCGAACCGAGAACACGACAATTTCAGTCATCGTCCACGCCCAACATTGCGGAAGTTAAGGGGCTCTCTAGTCTCTCTAACCGCGTGCATTTTCATACTTCGAGACTGGAGTAGCTTTCAGGAAAAAACATTTCCGACACTTGTCTCTCGCCCTGCTCCTTCCATCGCACAAGTCCTTGAATCACTCGTTTCCTAAGTGCCAACTAATTCCCATCTTACGTCTACTCTGGGCTTCGACTCGGAGCTCGCAACTTGACGCCTTGAACATACCAGATCCTTCTGACCAAACCGATATTTATCCACCCATTTATTAACCCCAGACTACTACTGGAGTCCATTTTTTCGAACGCCAACACCACAACCGGTTCGAAAATCGGCTCAATCTTCTTTTTAGCAGAAAATCTTCTCCCCTTGCGATAAAAAGATTTTTCATGCAGAATTCTCTTCGGTTTTTCATAACGAAAAGAATGGTGTACGATAAAAACATTTTCGATTACTTGAACTTTACGAAACGAATGAATATTTTGGAAAAGCTGAAAAAATGTCCTTTACTCGAAAAATCGCGATTCTTTCCGATCTCCTTGGTGTTAAACTCTCAGGTCAATCATTCTGCTGGTCTGCTTGCTCTATAATCTTCAAACTTTATTTATCAAAAACACATCTTCCGTTTCTCGGGGACTTGGTAGCTGCAACTCGTAAACTCGTTTCCAACGGAATATTTATAATGACCGTGTAAATAATCATTCTTTTTTTAAATTTCACCGCAGTCGTTGAATCTCGAGGACTGCTTGAAAAAGCGAGCAGTAGAAAAGTATGGCGGAGGTAGAAAGTGTATCAAAGCTAGCGCGTTCCTATGAGTTTATCAAGTTACTCGTTACATTTTTCTGCTTTACGGTCAACCGTACTTTCAGTTTTTCCTCTTTACCATTATTTCACTTTAAATCAGTTAGAAATCGATAAAGTCGCGTCGATTGTGAAAATGCGAAGCGTTTCGTCGATATTTGGAAACATAAGAAAAATAGGCCGTTTGATCGGCGATGGATGTTCGATCGTACGAGCCCAATTTCGAGGGTACGAACGCGCATGGAATCGCATTGACTCGTGGGGCGCGTTCAGAAGCTTTATGTCGTAAAGGACTCGGATCCTTCGTACACGAGTCCCAGTGATTGCGATTGTTGAGTGAGCGCACGTATGCACGAGGTGCGCGCTCCTTTTGCAACTTGATTTCGTGCGCTTGAGTATTTGTTTCTCTCGGCGAATTGAATCGACGTTTCTGCGTGTTAGGAGTGTGTAGGTAGAACAATCGGGACACAAAACTTTCCGGTTCTGCTGTCGTGGACACAATCGATTGAATAATCCAGCGCGTACATTGAGTGTTGCGTCGGCCCTTTGCTGCGCGCTCGTATCTCTCAGCGATCGATATAGATCCGATCGAACGTGAGATACACGTGACTCGGGTCTCACAATCTGCCGACAGAGGGAGAGAGAGAGAGAGAGTGGCCTGTCTCTCACGCCTCCGTTCATTTCCACCCCAAGGACGAGAAAAGACATTTCGAAAAGTCAACTACAAATTTTTCGCGTTCTTATACGGACATGTCGCCTGATTATTTTTCGTTCGTGTCGCCCGATACACACTCGCGGACGTTGCAGGGACGTCAGGGATCCTGCGAGTTGAAAAAAATTATGGGGAATGAAACTGAAAGCATAGAAAAAAAAGAGAAAAGATGGCGAAAAGAAAGACACCGAGTCGTATCGGTTTTGGAACGAAGCCAATCAACATCTGAATTGGTTATTGCGACAAGCGTCTTTTCCAAGACCGAACGACACTAAATTCGTTTGCCCATGAGGACACCTTTCTACTCCCGCATTTCCAACAAAGCAACAGTCTCCCAGAGCAAGTTTTACGCGTCACTGTCAGCGTTTTTTTTTATCCGATCTCACCCGGAGCATATACCCTCGGGCGGAATAATAGGTCCTGCAAGGACGTTTCTTTCTAGTTGAGTTTACGTCTCCGTGAGTGCGGCGCACCGCGATTAAAACTGCCATCTCAGCTACGCTTACTAGCTTCGTGTTGAGTACGCGGTAATCAGCTTCCAGCATGCCTAACGGGAGCCAGGGAATTTGCAGATCGAAGGGAGAACGAAAGGAGGAAGTATCCGTACGGAAAATGCCTCTTCATCATCTTCCGTAATGATGTTATCGAGCTAATTGTACCTGAAAGGTTTAACGTTAATTACGAACTTGATGATAATTATAGCCAGTGAGATATCGACGTTAACGCCAGCTCGTGGGATTCGAGACTCTTGGCAATTTAGCGATCACCCATCGATAGCTTCCACCATTTTTCTAACTTTTTTCTTTTCGACGTGTATAATGAGTCTTACGCACGAACATATCCGCTCTCTTGCTCGCGGAGCGCTCTTGATTCACAAGTTCCGAGATGCCCAAGGGGATCGGAACGCAGCAACCTTTTCGTGCCCATGAAAAAATCTTTCTCAGCCCAAAAAAAAGTCGTTCAAATCGTATTAACTCCATCGATCTACAATATTTTTTTTCTCTACTCTCTTCCACCCATTTCACCTCGATTCTCTCACGACTGTCTCACGTGGACTTGGTATCTCTCGTACTCTCGTCTATACAGCAACGTGGGCCTCCGTTACATTTCACTCTGTTCTCTTTACCGGTGCGGGCCGGAGCACCGCGAGCTAGGTCGTACTTTTGTTACACACACGTGGATATACCCGAGAACGCAATACAAATGGGAACCGTTCTTGCCCTGAAGAAATATTGGTAGACGCGCTTGCAAAATCTCACAAATGCAATAAAGTAGAACTCGTAGTTTAACCAGCCATCGCTTTGTGTACGAGCGCGTTTGAAACTTTGAGCAGCGACTATAGTTCGCCAGTCGAAGACTCACCGCGACGGGGAGAGAGAAAGAAAATAAAAATACAGAACTGACTCGATGAATCAACTCGAAAAGGTTTGGGTTAACCTTGCTGTGAATTTTGACGCCGCGCATCGGTTTATAAAATTAGGTTTCGAACGTTAAACACGTTGCATTGTTATAGCCTTCGTTAACGTGGCTTGTAATCCAATTGTTAACAAGCCGTATTCATGATGTATGAATTTTGTTCGGCCATTCGTACAGCGTCATTTTTATTCTGTCTCTTTTCGATCATTTTGCTCTACGAGCTCAGTCATTAATCTTTTATCCCGCTGTTATTGGGCAAGAGTATGTTTTTTTTTCCTTTGAATCGATGTGCCGTTTTCGTGCAAACGCTCTGGGAATAATTACTTTCGTCATCGAGCAAGTCCGCTCGATCGCGGTTTAAGATTGAAAGCCGATCGGCAGGCGTTCCTTTTTGGACGGAGGGTTTTTTCGGTAGGCATTGTTCACCTCGAAACTCCTAATAACACAGTCTGCCTCCTGTGTTGACCAACAAACACGCGTTTACATTATTGTTTCCGTACGGATTGAGATCGCGGTGCTGGCTGATTCGTGTTACGGTCAGCCTTGGACCTTGACTATCCTTCGGGTCCATAGAGCACCAGAGGTGGCCACAGCCCGGTCAGGGCAAAAAGGCGTTACGTCTGGATTCGAGTTTCCAGTATAGCGCGGCAGCAACAACACGTGTTTTAAAATACGGTGAAAGGCCGCGATATGACCCGCTACGGCATTCGCGGCCGGGGTGTGTCTGTACGGTTCACACCGTTGAGTTTCGACACTATTATATATCTCAACGACTTGCGCCTCAGACTGCATCATATATTCCGTTCCGTCAAGTGCCATTGGCTTCGAAAATTCCGCTCTTTTTTCCTCGAGGTTTACTCCGCAACGTTCACCGGCCCGCATGCGAGTCATGGAGTAGACCAAAAAAGGGGCCAATTGCTCCGGCGGACGGGACTCCAGGAGAGTGTACCGGAATTCGCTCGTTCCCCACACTCGAACCACCTTTCGTGTCACACTTTGGGCCAATTTCTTCACCTTTTTTTTTTAAACAAACGAGCTTCAGGAATTCTCGTGTTATTTACTTTTATTTTTATTTTTACATCACACGCGCCGGATAAGCTCCAGTTGTGAATCGACGAAAACAGGGTCGATTGCGACGGCAGAGTTAATATTCCTTCGTTTCACAAACACGATGTCATTTGATACTGATTTTTTTCATTATTTATCTCGGGGTTATCAGGGCTATGACATTTCGTGCAATGAAGCGAGAAACGCACGAAAATCGAGACAACGCGTTGTATTTCGCCCGAAAACTTGTTATTTTTATTTGTTGAATCTTTCGCGCTCTGCAACTATATTATTTGCATTATTTATATTCGGGCGTTAATTGGACGTGGCAAGAAAATTCTGCCTCGTACTTCACTAAATTTCTCAACTCTCCTTTCCTTTCCTCCTTTTTCTCTCGATGCGAAGTCGGGAACGACGTTTCGCAAAACTCGACGAAACGAAAGAGAATACTTTGGTTTCCCTAACGAGCGGGGCAACACGATTAGCGAGGTTTCAGCCATTCACGCGCCAAAGGCAATTGAATAATTCACTCGACATGGCTTTTTATATGAATGTGCTAGCCCTTTCGTGGGCCAACCGGTGATTCGTAATTTCTCGCAGATTAACTTCTCTTTCGGCTGTACCGATACGAAAGAATTTAGCTCGGCCCTCGCCCCTCGTTATTCAATTTACTCGCACGCGGTTCGGTTCGCTTTCCTCGCGCCTCGAGCCTTTTCCGTCGTCATATCAGAAGCTTGCTAACCACGCGATTTCATACCGGCATTTATTTATACGCAGCGTGGAAAACTGTTCCTTCGCTCGACCAGCGATCGTTTCTTATATAGAAGCAATCGCCTCTTGTTTGCATGTGTTTATATGTCAAGCAAATATAACGAAGCATTATAATCATCGTTCGGTGATTGGATACTTTTGATAAGAATTTATTATTCAAAATTTGAATGTTGAATTTTTTATGTTTGGCCTCATGAATAGCAGACGAGATACGAAACTTTTAAGAATTTTTTTCTCAATCCTTTTAAAAAAAAAAACGTGTTTTTTTCCATTTGCCATAAAATGAGGAAAATATTTGATTTTGTTTAAAGTAATCGGAGGTATGAAGTTTTATTGTCCATCTTTCGTGATCAAATAAGACTGATTGTCATTTGAAAAACAAAAAAATAGCGGCAATCCGCGATCCGTCATTTCAACGATGATTTTTTTCTTATCACTCGTGAAATCTAGTCGTCAAACCCCCATAAAGAGATTGGGCTAATTTTTTTTCTTCGCCTTTTATTTTACAACGTTTCTGCAATAAAGAGCGCAGATAATAAAAATTACGCATTTAGACAATTTACGCTTAACCAGCCAGTTCCGCTTATATCATGCAATTGTATAACTTTCGCCATCGGATGTGTTACACTTTCCCCGTTCGCCAAACCCCGAGGGCATCGACACTGGCTACTCATATAAACCACACTCTTTAAAGATTTTTACTACGTACGCTCTGGATAGTGCGTCCTATTATTACAAAGATTTATGCCGCGACGCTCGACTCTCGGACATTACGTTACGTGGACGCCCGATCCTTATGAATCACGATCTTTGTCGATAACAGCGTTACACATTTTCTCTCGTGTTTCATGAATCATCACAATCTCAATTTATCGATCAGCACCTTAATAATCGTAGACTTGTCGTTATTGAACGAAACGTTGTGGTTTTCATTGATTGACCAGCTCTGGGAGCTGAGGCTGGACTCTTCGAATGTCCCAAAGTGTGCCAACTGCTTGGCAACTCTTCAGAGCCATCAGGAGGTCAAAACGTGGAAAAAAGAACAAAAACAATTAAAGTTACGAAGCAAAGAAGTTGTCATTGTCGCTAGGGACCACATTGTGTATATTTTCATTTTGTTATTACAATCTTTGAGTTGATAAAGTACAAAACTGTTCAAGTTGACGAAGAATCGAAGGTTTTCAATAACAGCGAGAGGGAAAAATTGGACGATGGAAATAGTAGTTCATAGATTTAACGGTTCGTTAGTTGTACGAGAGGAGAGCGTGAAACTCGTAAACTCGATGATAGAAGTTCTAAGCGGCGCGAAATACCTTGGCATTGACCGGCTTGCTCCGAGACGAGGCAACGTGCTTACGCTTTATTGCATAATGTTTGCTCGTCTCGTTTCTCATCCCGATAAGCACTTCGCTCGCCGGGAGTCAAGAGGAATCATTCAACAGAGACAGAGAGAGAGAGAGGGAGCGAGAAAAAAAGCGAGAGATCGCTTTGAGGAATCCTCGTGCTCGTCGCACAAATTTTTTTGTAACACCTCCACCAATTGGTGCTCTTCGCTCTCGTCGCGTATTCAAAAAAGAGGAAAAAAAAAACGAAGGAGAGAAAAAAGACACTACGAAACACATCACTGTAATTATCTCCTAGCTGTTGAGGAAAAAAACATAATAATTGTTGCTGTTCCTAGCCTCAAGGCCACTACCCAAATTATCGCGTAGTTGCACATCTCGAGATCACGATGATAAGCCATGTTCCGACTCTCGCAGCGACATTCATTGAATCTTTCGACTCCGATAAAAATCAGGAGCTAATAAAATTAAGACATTTATTCGCGAAGATATTTTTCGTGGAAAACTGTCGCGCCACCCTTCGTAAATATCCTCGGCCCCGCCACTCTGCGTTATCAACCGTTCCATACTATTCGCTAACGCGAGAAAAAAAATAGCCCGGATAATTGCTTTTGTTCCATACGTCCTTCGTTAGGTTTTTTTTAAATCGCATTACCGTCGCACGAACTATCCTCAAGGCGTATAATCACAGAGATAAGTAATCCTCGGCGAAGCATCATCAGCAGTATAATAATTCTCCGCTCGGCGTTAATCTCGTCAGCTGGTTTAAAACTAGTATTTTCTTTTGGTGTCGTCAACCCTGCTGCTGCTGCGCGCGTGATTTTATAAAACACCAGGGAACTCGAAGCCACATTTGTGTATCCACGTATTATATCGCAATGCAACATTACACACGATAATGTGCCAATTTTTTCAGCAAATTTCACGAGCAAGTCAGCAAGATGCTTGATATTGCAGAAAGAATTATTGTGCATTCATTTCAGAAGATAAATATGACGAACGTCGTTTTTTATGCTCGTGAATAAACGATGCGTTATTGATAAACATTACGATGTGCAACAAATACTTGGGAATTCAATTTCGTTCCGAGGGAAACGAATTAATTAAAAATGGAACTGCCTGAGGAAGAGATTGAAATGCTAATAGTTTGTAAGATCCGAATACACGATCCGCAAACGTTTTCTCGATAACGAAAGTCCACGTAGACGGCTAATTTAATCGACTTTCGAAGAATCCGGACGATCTTTCATTTTTTCTCGCAGTGACAAGGGGTGGAGGAGGATTTAATGATCTCTCGTCGACGCTCCGTTCATTCGTACAAAAACATGATCATTCTCGCGAAATAACTTCCGTTTGACGATAAATCGAGGACGGCAGCCCGGCGTGCCGCCTGCTTCGGAATCGATTGAATATTTATGCCAGATTCTTTCACACACGTACGCGTAACTGTTTTTATGACGGTTCACCGAACATGCATAAGAATTTCCAGTTCCAATCGATCGCACAATCACCAAACTTTTTCGAAAATCGGGTTTCATAATTTTATTTTTTCGAACTTGTTAATTAATTCGCATCAATTTCCTGTTTGTATAATTTTTTTGATCGATTTTCCGAAGACGTCACGGATGAGTTTGGTTTTTCGGTAATGTCTATGGAGTTGATTATATTTTATGGCGTACGATGCTTCTTCATAGTTTTCACCATCACAATATGCTCGCAGGAAAGAAACACATTCGGCTTGACGATTGGATTTTGTTTTGACGTGAAACGGTCCATGCAACTTTTTAGGCGGGATGCATGATGCATCAAGCGAGTGCATCCTGAAGATATTTTCCGTGTGAATACGTGTGCATTCTCGATTGACGCCCTGGCGTCATTTCAGAGTCATTTCAATCCGCATTCTTCGGGTCAAGTGTTCCTCGGATCCGAACGGTCGTATTTTCTCACGGGAACTCTTTCTCGTGTATTTCATCAGTTAAGACAGTATATTTTAACTCTACCGAGTTGCAGTTTCATGCTGTGCCAAAACGATTTGCAGACGACACACGTTCTTCATTGCAACAAGTTTTTTTCGTCCCTCTCGCGTTTATACGCTCCTTGGGGTTTTTCATTTCAAACGTTCATTCCATTTTTATTTTAATAACGTCAAAACTTTTTGCATGGCCTAGTTTTTTTTGCACGTGTACGTAGATTCAAAAACTTTTGATGAATGATCATGCAATGGATGCTTTATCACTTTTGAAAATATTTAGGTCAATTTGTTTCTTTTTTTTCAAATCCGGTTCGATTCATATCTATGGAAATATTACATCCCCGCACAATAACGTTTTCAAACTCGAGAATCAGTCGATTATATACGACTTTCACCACGCCCTGAACATTCACTGTATATCGCCCGGTGTCTCAAGCACGTTGCTCGCGTTTCTTCGATTCTTGCAAGCAAAAAATAGGAAAAAATAGAAATTATGTAAGTCGTTTTATATGATAAGTCGGGAAGGAGCGCTCACGGTTTTCCCTTTCTACTAAAATTCTTATGCATCTTGCATATTACTACGTACGTGTTCCACCCACGCCCTATAAACACTGACCAAGAAAAATTTCGGAATCTGGAAAATTCGCCAGCAAACAAGAAAAAAATGGAATGTGGTTATCGAACAAAATGCCTTCTATTTTTAGTCTCGGTTTCGGAATGTAATATTCGTTATTTTCCTCGAGATTATTTTTGACGAAAGGACAATCGCAACTTGTATAAGTATTGGGAAAAAACTGTCAACCCAAATCATTCGGTTCGTGCAAGCATTGTGAAAATAGTTGTAACGATGCCGAAGCAAATGGCTGGCCGAGGCCATATTATTTAAACATACGTATGTGCATTGGTTTCTAAGAAAGCGAAGCAAAGAAGCATGACGATAAAACGTTGCGTATAAACGTTCTCAACAATTTGCACTCAATCAATGGGAATCAACAGAGTTGTTGATACGAGAGGATGAAATTGAGGCTCGGAAGATGATGTTCGAGCATGCGAGCGCGAACAGCGGATAGACATGCATGAGAAAAATGCTTCGTTAACCGCACGACGATTAAGCGTTGCTCTCTTGACAAAAACCTTCCTTGATCAATAGAATCTGAAGATAATGAGTTGACTACGAAGACGTAAAAGAGAAATGAGGCCAAAGATTTGAGTTTCATCGTGAAATCGCATTTTCACCGGATGAAAACGCACGCGTTTATCTCCGTCCTTGAAATATTGAGATCTCCTCTCAAATAATCAAAGGCTTCAGTGGAGACATTTGATTTAAAAAATGGTATATTTCCACGAGAAAATAAAAATTCTGTAGAAAATAGTTAAATTTCTCTCTGCAGATGCATCTGTTTATATCTTTTTCGTTCAGTCCCGCCATCTCATTTGATTCAATAGTGAAAGTAATGTTAAAACGATCGTGCAGCGAGTTGGCAATTCATAGTGACAGAAATGAGGCTGGTGGACTCGATCGAAGGAGGTTATAATTAGTCAAATCTCTCGGATATCTAGTGAAGGATCTCACGCTGAAACGGCGGATATCTGTCGATAAACAAAAAAAGTAACATCGGAGATGTAGCGTACGTTGAAAATCATGTGTTTCCCCCTCCGAGTCTGCGAGCGGAAATTCAAACTTTCGCGGAACTGTGATTCGCGAGAGGATATGCCTATACTCGTGTATGGATCGCGGAGAGTGTTGATAGACGGGAGACCGGAAGTTGGTACTTTTTTCCTTTATTAACACGAGGGGCTTAAAATGAACTCGAATTCTTTTAAATTTTCAAATTCTTCGCTTCATTCTCTCGTTCAGCGACAGAACAATTGAAATAACCTATGTAAAAACTTTTCTTTTCTCCCAGTAGGTTGATTCTCAACGTGAGTCCTAGACTCAAGTTGGATCCCCTCGTTCAATCGATGAACTCAACGACCAGGCGTTGATGGTTATTAAAAAATCAGCGACGTCGACCTTAGCCTGTTCTATCAAACGCGAGATTAATCGTTAGACTTCCGTGCTCCTCCGAGAGATGAGCAAACTATACGAAAATCAGTTTGAAAACTTTCAGCTTTACTATTGAAAAGCAAATCGCGGCGATGCCGTTAATTCTTCGTTATGTGCAACTCTCGATAATTTTAAACGCGAATCGCTGACGATGTGAAAACGAGGGGATTGCATAGATGAACCGATTAATCAAGTATTCACGCCCAACTACCGGTCGCGGTACACGCTGGGGACTTTACGCCTGGGGGAACTACTGCAGTTTCTCGTACGAGAATGTACGTAAAAAAATGTTTGTATATTATTGAAAATATTAGTTCGTTTTGCAATGGTGATTCCGAAAGAAAGAAAAAAAATCGAAAAGAAAATCTCGTTTTCAATACGAAAATGTTGTTCATTACTTCGGGAAAATGTCACTTTTGACAACATTTTTAAAATCCCGAAATGATTTATTTGCTGATTTTTTTTTCCGCTCTACTTTCGAGGTAAAATTGATTTCGTGCGTGGAATTTTTAGGTCGAGGTTTAATTATTCGGTGGTTGTTTGATTTCGAGATTTATCAGTTTCGCGATTTACGCGGCTCTGATAAGAACTCTCTTCCTCCTTCCGTACCTATACGTTCTGCGAGTTGTTGCAATCAATCGCGACTCTGGACATACCGGTAAAATGCATGAATCGACGACTGCATGTATTCTCACACATATGTATATAATTTATACGTGTGTGAGTGCGTGTATTCGCAAGGAGACATTTACGCGACTTTCACTGGTACATAATACCGTTAGGCGTGTAAGATGACTGTACATAATCGGAACTGACGGAAAGGGGACTCGACGCGACAAAAAACGAGACAAAAAATCGAGCAATAAAAGCAGTCACAGGTGCAACAATTTTTTCCTCAATTTGCATGATGAGGGACTACGTTGATACGAGAGATTAAAGAAAAAACGAAAATATACGTGGCAAAGAGAAATAGTATTGCGATGACAAAAAAAAATTGTATTCACTTCCTGAAAAAAGAAACAAGTCGATTTGTTTTTATCGTCATTAAGTACTGCGTGGAAGGAAAAACGAAATGTCACTCACGATTGAAAGAAAAATATTTATCGATGTGTCTGGAGGGAGAAAAAATCTTTTTTATTCTCTCTCTCCTGCTGAAATGTTGCTTGGCCTAGAATCTTTCGGTATTGTTTTTATTTTGTTGATTCTTTCGCGTAGTGCACTTTAATCCTTCGGATTACGTTTTTCCGGCGTTTTAACGTTTTTTCGTAATTTTTTTTCCTCACTCGTCGTTTTACAATGACAAAAAAAAAAGAAGATTTATCGTGGATGAAAAACGTGGAGGTTGGAATTCTAAACGTTGAATGATCGGTGGCAAGCCCGAGCAATATCGTTATCGTTGCTACTCAACTTGCCGTTGAATTTTGCTCTCAGATTGGTCATTGTGCAACTGGTTGGTTGTTATATCCGATTTTGCACCTCGGGGACTGCACCAAGGCGGATGCGGGCGAGAGGCGAAACCCTCACCTTGCCCCTCGGCCTTTCGCCGATCTCCGTTTTCCCGATTACGCGAATCCACTAGAAGCCGATTGACTTCTTTTTGCCTTTTTTTTTTTTAATATTATCGATTATCTGCCGATTACGACGTTTTATTGACACAGGACCACCAATTGACCAGCGAGTAACAATTCGGTTGTGTATGATTGCGCGTCTATAATTTTGAACCAGAATTATGCCGCGTTCGTGTCCGAGGACTCGGAGAGACCGGGTATCGTGATATACCGAGTTCTCGCCTTAAACTGCGGCGTTATCCCTCGTGTCTGGCTGCTTCTCGTCGAATCCGTTCCTCCACTTGCCCCCACTTGACCAGCACCACGAGCACCACGACCACCTCCGCATTTGCAGCGCGACGACGCTTCGAAATCCCTTTCCTTAGCGACTATCGCCTTTATTTCTTCCTATACTTACCCCATTTATCAACCCGACACCAAACACTATTTCCACATGAAAATACAACGATGAACCCAAGAGCCCCATCAGCACCTTCTGCATCCGGTTTGCACTCTTCTTACTGTATCTTTCTGCTGCGGGTGTTCGCTACGATGTGCGATTAAGAATAAATTTATTGCCTGGATCGATTCGAATCCTTTTATTTTTTGTGATGGTTCGCATCACGCTTTGGGTTTTATACATTTCTATCTCTCGAAGCACGACGGGAGCATCGTTGCACGCACATTAACCATCCACGGGCTAAATTCATTTGGAAAGTCTTGACAAATTGCTTTTTGTTTGTTTTCAAACTTGAAACGAAACTCGGTAAGTGGCTCGTGTCTCGTTGGATTTTCCCTCGCAGTAGACAAGAGTCACGTATAAAAGCAATTGCTGGCTGGGGAAAACTCCGAATGAATGAGTAGACGAATTCCATGCATATCTCCGTTTGCACTAAGAAATTCACGGAAAAATTGATTAATAAACAACTTTTTGTTATAAAATCGAATCGCGACTGTGTGAATCAATCCGGATTCATTGCAATTCGCGTCCGTAGTTGCAGAATGTAAAACTTGTTTTTCCGTGCATTCTTATCAGCGTAGGATAATGGAATGCGCGGCTGATGACGCTAATTACCGCGCACCAACCGTTCCGGCGGGCATCGACGATTATTATAATCAAGTTATACCAGAAACGCTTTTTATTTACCAGCCCGTAATAGGCCCGAGACAGTTCGTCTCATCCGCGAACGCTGTCTCGATATTCCACTTGCTTATAATCAGTCGTGAAAATCTTTGATGATTCATGGGATACGAATAGAGTCTACGCGATCACTGTAGTTCGAGTTGCCTGTCTGCTGCTCTCTGTTCTCGATAGGAACGAAGCAAAGCTGATCTACTCGAAAGGAATCAATTCAGTTTCAGCCCCGTCCTTCTATGCACATCCCATCTTGCCAAATTGGGACCGCCTCTCGTAGGTGGGCATTTGTTTGCGTCAGAGAAGAAAAGGAACGATACTGCGAATTTGACTAACGCTCTTGAGCCGCCTTCACAGGAGCTGCTCATCGAGAGTTACAAAGAATTAAAAAAAACGTCACGACGCTTTAGCATTGTCCGAGCAAAGGAGACTTTGGACTTTTTCGGAAAAAGTGCATGCGGGATCGTTTTTGGAAACGAAAACACTGTCTTTCCTTTTTTCGCTAAATCGTGGAGCTTTTCGACCAGCCGCGTCTACCGGACGGTTTTATCGCGCACGGGCTGCTGGCCGTTTCGGAATATGACGCGAGAAGGTGCAGCTCAGGGTTGGCGACAAAAAAAAGTAATAATCCGAGGTCCTCAGGTTGTACGTTGCTAGTAATTGAGCAGGAGTGGCAATGAACAATAAACAATTTATCAGTTTATTAATAGCAGCGTCGCGATGATGATTTTATCTCAGATCTTTGAGTTCAGCCCTTGGCTGCGACAGGGCGCACCTTTTCCGGTACCCTGACGTTCCCAATACCGTTCTATTATTCACGCATTATTAATTCGTTTATTCGTAACCCAGCGGGTCGTGCAACGAGCCAATTAAAGTAGAAAAAACAGTACGACGTGTCGTTCACAAATACTAATTCGATAATGTGATGAGATAACGCGTCATTGCGCCGCAAGCAAAACCACCTTCGGAATCACCGTTTTTTCACGTACGATCTTCGTCATTCTTACGTCTCTTGGTATTTTATATTCCTCCGTTCATTCATCCTTTTTTCTTGCGACGATAATTGACTCATCCGACAAGGTCGTTGTGGCCACGCGATGCTCTCCGCGTGTCGGAGCTGATCGTAATAAATATCGAACTGGGGATCCCGAGAAAGCCGTAATTTTTAGACGCCTCGAGCGTCTTGACCATCGCCGCCAAAGATGTCATCCGGCTGAACGCGAACCACGGAATTTAAAGACTACCGGTTGAGATACAACGTTTATTTCTGGCTCGAACGAATCATTGGAAAATTTGAGGACGCGGAACTAAAATGACTCTGACTCTCTAGACGTCTTCTTTCGCAAGTGTCGATCTGACTCTTATTTCGCGAATCCTCTATGAAGATCTCTAAATTTGGATGTACACTTTCTTCCCTCTAGCTCTCGATCCAAGTACGCACTTCATTTCCTTCATTCAAGTGGCGAAAAGAAAAAAAAACAAGAATATGTTACACCGTATTGTTTTTATATCTTTATAAATTCCTCGGAAGGTTTGTACGTGCGTACTCCGTTTTTTTTTAGCATCAGGAAAAAAGGTAAAAGTCTCGTTGTTCCTCGGTCGTTTTTGCGTGTGAAAATAGAATCACTTTTGCCTCCTTGTCCTGCTGCGCTACTGCTTTGTTCGTTATGTCGAGAGAGGTGGGTGGGAGGTCGACGAGAAGAACGAGACTGCGCTGAGCTCGCGCCTGGGCGTAGACTTTTTTCTCCACTAAATAATTAGCTGCATCACGAGAGCGCCAACCAAACTAACAACTCGCATTGTGGAGTTCTCGCCTCTGGTAGCCTTCGTAAGTCCTGGGAACTGGAGCGAGAGGTCGCACGAGAACGTCAGGCGCGCTAAGCGCCTTCGTAATTTCAAGATCATGGTAAAGGGCTAATCGCGCTAAGCAATCTTTTTTTCCTTTCCGTGCGACGCTAAAACGAACAGCACCGCGCCATCTGCTTCGCCGCAACTGTCACGCGGAAACAGTCTCGTTATAAAGCGTATCCGGAACTTCCCAACATTATAAATCTTAATACGGTGTAAATAGCTATTGTTTGGCTAACTTTTTTCTTTATCTTCTCTCTCTCCTTTCTCCATACTTTTCATTCTCTACTCGAGTGCCCGCGGTGAAATTGGAGATTCGATGTGCGAGCAGATGTGACTCTTCCGAGACAACTCTCTTTTATTTTATTTGCTTGTTGTAATGACTCTTCTGCATCAGTAAAACACTCGCTTCTGTATTCTTACCACGTGCGACGAAAGAAACCCGAGCGTGCGATGCATCCGATGCAGAAAACATCGAGGAACACAGCAAATTTAATTCCTTGATTTATCGACATTTCGCGACTGACAGCACGGAGTAACGCGTGTTATAAAAATTGAGAGAAATTTGAAAGAAATTGAAAGATATTTGTCCAGAAATATTTCCGAATCTATACTTGAATGTTAAGGTTCTTCGTAAATCTGTGGCATTTCATCTGAAATACTTTTCCGTCGATCTAACAATAGAGTTCTGCCGGTTTCAACGGCAGAGAAAAAGTTTACAATATTTTTCAGTAATTTAGTTTGACAATGCGAGAATCTCTCTTTTCATATCGCTGAAAAAGATTATAACGAGGTTCTGGCGTTGCAGTTTTGTTTTACTCTCGCGACGAGCGTCAACTTTCCACCAAAGTGAGTGTTGAGCTCTTTTGAGTCGCATGCGGGAGGCGCATTGTCATGTGAAATTAGAAATTGTCCCTCGCCTTCGCTGCTTCCATTACGGATTCTTAACACAGAAAGAGCGACGCACGGGAGAGAGAGAGAGAGAGAGAGAGAGAGAGAGAGAGAGAGAGAGAGAAACCAGCAGAAGTACTCGGCTCGATTTTTCATGCGGTACAATGACCTTGTAAGGGACACGGTACGTTAGGAAGAGGAACGAGAGTAATCGTATATTGTTTGATCGTGGCACACGGTGTTAGCGAAAGTGTCGCGAAGCGCTCAGCAACCGAGTCGAAGTGAGGCGGGTACCGCGGAGCGCGTGTCTCACGTGACTCGCTTCTAAAGTTTGCTTTTTATCCGTAATCGTGCTAGTTTCCTTTTCATCATTCCATTAAAATTTTTCTAACGATGAAACACTTTTTCATCGCGACACTTTCCGAATTCACTGCCGATCTCAGTCGCTTAATGTTGCTCCGACCTTTCTAGAGATTCAAAGTGATATCTCTACTTTGAGGTTTGTCGGAAGTTCGTGCGGCGTCACGGCCGGGACACTAGGAACTCTGTTTTCATGAAGAAACTTTGACGGTCGTAATAATTGGATTAAAAATAATTACATATTAAGTGGAAAGCAATTGATGGATGGAGTAGCGAGATTCTCACAGAAAGTGAGAAAGCAGTTGTCGATGGTTTGTTATTCATTCCGTTCGTAACTAACGTTGGAAATTGTGCTCCCGTTAATATTATCAAGAAGCGTGACGAAATTCACGAGCAAAAGTAAGTTCTCGGTGGAATTTCGTCTTTCCGAGTTCCTGCTCGCTTCGGTTCTACTTGTTGGAATAGAGGCTCTGGCTTTCTTGTCCGAAAGACTCAGTCGATGCCATGCTTCCCCGAGCGAAAATAAAATCTTTTTTTTTCCAGTCACAATTCGCTCGCTCGCTCCTTTGCTCGCTCATCTACTCTTTCTTTCTCCGTTTCCCTACTTTTACGCCAACAACGTAATAATAATAATAACAATAAACAAAAACACTTACGATTATCATTTAATTTCGCTTCAAGCGCGATGTAACGCCCAACGTAACTGAACTCAAACATGTAATGACTCTACTTTCTTCGCGGATTTATGCTTTTGTTCCCAATTTACCTACTAATCATGTTTTTTACTCGCTACATTTTTAATAGATCTTGTCACGAGAAATATAATTACGAACTGCATCAACGAAAGGTCCCATAGTTTTTTCAAACCAATTTCTCAATCCATCATCGAACGAACTTGATGCAATCGAAAAAGAATCAGCAAGGCTCACGGATCGTAAAAAAAAATAATTAATAAATAAATAAGGAGATTAAAAATCCTTTGTGCTGAATCTTTGCGCAAATGCTCGACGGAATTTGCAAAAGATATTGAAAGAGAAGCAGTTATCTGGAGAACCCAGGCTCTGTAGATAAAGAAAAAAAACAAAAGTGTTGTTTCTTTTACTCAAAAGGATCCTCATCTGGACTAAATTACGATCTTTATTACAAATCCCCGCTATAAAATCATTCACAAAACCTAAACGACCAGATTCTATTCTAAATCGGTAGGCAGTAGGTGACCTTGACACTCGACCTCAACACTCGTAGCAGTCTCGCGATCCCGGATCTTTCTTTCCGCCCGGCTTCTTTTTAAATCGTCGTTTTTCTCTCGCACTTGCCGACTCTTTCGAAATTTTTCCTATTCCCATGCGTCATCGTCCTCCTCAGCTTCGATAAAATGCGCGGGTTTTAAGGCCCCACTCGGCAGGCGCACTATTTTTAAATGTTTATTGCAGCGAAAGGCATTCGGTCGCTTAGCCGCTGCGACAATTAGCGCGACGATTAAACATTCCTCTGGAATCGTCGCAAATATACCGTCGTTTTTGTACATTCCTATGGTTCATCGTACTCAAGGCTCACCTTTTCGAATTAAAAAATATTCAGCGGTATTTACCAATCGTGAACTCTTGGGTGGCGTTCTACCGATGCACACGTCCATCCACATTTTGGCTTACCGAGTATACCGGCGGGCTGGTTCCTCTGTTATAATATTTCTATGTCTGCCTGTTGCTCGTGTGAGCGCGCCTGCTAGGTCTTGCTTCGACCGCCCGCACTCTCTATGAATTTGCACTCACACACGATATGAATGTGTGAACATGAGAATGGCGTAACTTGCACGGATATTCGTACCGTTTAATATATCGTTAACGCCTTTATTACAAAAACATAGAAATCCGTTTTATCGGAATTGTATCCCTTCACTGCACGTGCTTACATATACCGTCTATTCGGTTGGTTAATCAGACGTGGGCGATGTCTACAGTTCGCGTACCTCACATGTGAGAATCGCAGCGACGATCCTCAGGGAAAGTTCAATTTGGCACAAGACTTTTGTACATACGATATTGGCTAAACGCCAAACTCGGGCTGAATTCTCGTATTTCTTGTGCTATATAGAAACTCTCGACAAAACGCTTGTCGGATTTGGCGATTTTCGTCCCGCGCGGCACCTGCGGAGGTACTGGGTCCCCCCCCCCCCCNCCCCCCCCCGCTGAGCAATGTTTCCCAGCTGGTTCGACTATGAAAGTTTCACGTAACTCGAAGCGTATGATGCTACGAGAGATAGTAGGATGAAAGGGATATTGATGTATCGATTTTCTCCCATCGGGAGCAGATCTTGTTGATAGCTTCCTCGAACCGTTGTGAAACATACACCGGAAGATCATTTAATGGATTTTGTCGAATGGAAAGAGACTGGTCTATTAATCGCTGTTCGAAATCACAAATTAATTCTTCGAAAAAAAAGTGGAGTTTGTATTATTGCTGTTGTTGTTTTTTTTTGTATTTTTTTTATTCTGGTTTTTCATGACAATCATTGACATTATCGGCTGAACCTTGATGGAACAAATATATCATTCGGATGAATGAACAGACTAATGTATAATTGAGTGAGCAATACATGCACATGTCACTCTTTGGATACGATGAAAATTGAATTACTCATAAAGTTTCTCTTGCCATCGGTGGAACTTGAGTTATTCGGAAAATATCGTATAATTTAGAAATGAAAAGTGTCACTGAATCAATTCTGTCAATGGGGCAAATGTTTTCCTCAACCATCGATCATAAATATTGAGGTTTTTTTTTATTTTATGCATATTCATTACAATAATTACACGTGAATATTTACGCATGCATATATATATGTATATAAAATTGTCCTTACTCAATAATCTTCCTGTCTCTTAATCTGCTCGATTTCCACTTTCGTACACGCCTCATTTATAATATGAGGCTGGTTTTCACCGATTTACGTTGACTAGCCATACGTGACGAAACTTGGAGAACGTTTGATTTCTTTCTCTCACTCTCCCTCGTGCTCACGCTCATTTATTTATTTATTTCATCGTAGTAATCGTCAAGTCCTCGCAAAAGTCTGGCGAGCCTCGTGCTCGCGGCGTTCGTGATGGACTTGCAACGTATTTTTGCTTTGATTTCCCTCGAATGTGTTTGCCTGCGGGAAGCCCAGATCCAGGATACAACGAAGAAATGGAAAAATAGAAAGAAAAAAAAATGAAATAATGGTTGCTCGGTTCGGTTTAAAGAGAAGCTATTAAGATATTAGCCGACCACGCGGTTAATCGACTAATTGACTTATCGATTATACACCACGTGATCAGCTTGTCAGACCTTTCGACCGTTTCAGGCCTCCGAGATTTTCTCAACATGCGATCCGAAATTAGGTTTCTCTACACTTCAACTGTTTATCACGTTTTTATATATACCAATGTGTATTTATACGTGCATTTATGTCTTACCTCGACGTTTCATTTTTCTTTTTCATTCTTACTGCGTTTTGTACCAAGTTTCCCTCCCGGATACGTACAACGAGCTCTGTGTGTAGATTGACCAGTAAACTTCGAAGCTTGACAGATTAAATTTGTCAGTTTTTTCTTTTCGATCAATTGTTGCGTGTCACCAGCATTTAATCGATGTAATCGCCATTTTTTGCTGTAATTGACTAAAGCTTATTTCTAAATGTGGTCGTAACGATTTCTTGTTATCACAATGAACATCAGATATTTTTTTATTAGCTGGGACAAGCATCTGGCGGAATGATAATGGAATGTTTGGACAATAGTCTAGCATCACATGCCGTTAGTCAAATATTTGCATACAAAGCGATTTGGGACGATAAATCGAATGCTCAGGCATCCTCTGATTCATTCCGTGTTGGAATATAAATCAGAGGAATGGGTCACGTTCGTGCCCTACTTTTCGAATTATTCCATCCGTACACGCTTTTCCATCAACCCATACACACACGGGAGTTTCAATATTTGCATCTAACGAATTGCCAAATTTCTGCAAATTGTGAATCGATAGATTTTTCATGCTTTCTCGTATGGATACTTGATTAGATTAATTATTCAGAGGATATCGAATCCGATGCGACGCTGAGACTTGAGAACGGTGCGCTTGCGAAACCTGTTGCCCCTTCCTTTCCATGTGGCGCCTCAACGGATAACCACTGTTCTCTCCAGAATCACTAGATTCTTCTCATTTCCATCGCTCTACTGATTTCTCAAAGCAACTCGGCCAATCCAAAAATCCGAAAATTCGCGTGTTCTTTTCTCTTTTATAAAAAAAACATTTCTCCATTCTATAAAAAATCAAATGTCGTCGCGGTTCGGAAACGTAACACTGACTCGAGATGCCGAAATTTTTAGTCTAAAAAATATGCAGCAGTTTTTTTTTGTTTTGTAAATTACGATGAAAAAACTGTTTCATTCGAATAAGGAGAAAAAAAAAGTAATAAGCTTTAATCTCTGGCGGATTACTGTGATGAACGACGCATAGGGAGAGTGCAACTGGTATGAGATCGAATCCACTGCGAAGGTTCGTAAGGATATTCCTTGCGGTTTTGATATTCCAGTAAAAATATCAACACCGCACTGTTATCGCATTTCCTCGAGATCACAAGACAAATTTTTCAAACTGGGTCAACTGATATTAAGAACGGAAAGAAAAAAAAATCATTTCTTTGAAACTTTGTTTCCAGGAAAAGTAACATCAGTCGTTTGGTGGAATATTCAAAGTTTCAGAAAATCAATGACGCGTCGGTGTGTATTTCAAGTTCTTACTGCCCACGTAACAATTAAGCGAAACGATCAGATTGACACTGCAATAAAATATTTTGATCCACTGTTACTGCGTTTCCAACATGTCATCTGTCTCCTGGGAAACGATTACACCAACGATTAAACCATAAAAATATTTATGAGTTCGCCATATATTTTGTTCTCGTGGCGTGCATATTTTGCTTACCGTGCAATATTGATGCGACTGAGCTGACACACACCTTCGCTAACTATGCTTATTCGATTTAATAATATTGTCATTACGTTCAGACGTGAGATAAATAATTATTGTTGGTGCTCTGCGAACGAGGCCATCATCTTCGACGTCTCAACGGTTCTCTCGTATTCATTACTTGTGCCCACTTTGGTTTCTGTACACATGTCCCTGTTCGTTCAGAAATAATACAAGCTCGGCGCTCACTTGTGCATTTTCCGCACACACCGCGTTGGATTTAGTTCTGTGCATGAATCTTTTTTCATTGACATGAATAATCGTTTACTCAATATCAATGCTTAGAATCGATACTCTCAACTAACACCGTTTTCGGCTCGCCCCGTGTACCGAATCGGTGAATCATTGCGCCGTGACCTTGCAGTTATTGTGCATCAATCGAATCTGAGACTCGCGAATGCAAACTGCAGAAAAGACGAACGCACAAATGCAAATATTCTTTTTGAATCGACTGACGGAGTTTTTATTAATTTAACAGTATTTGTAAATCATTCGCCCACGTTACTACGTCGCTTGCCTTCCGCTTTTATTGTTGTTCATTATATACTCAATTTATCACTGCAACATCATCGTTCCGAGAAAAGCGTCAATTGCTTAATCTCTCATGAGACCGAGACTCGTCGTTTCCTATGCCATTTAATTCAACGCCGATGAACAAAACACTGTTGCGGATATGCATGGACGTCAGAAATTTTATCAACTTTCGACTGCTACAAATGCAACGACTCCCGCGTCAATCAACTTACGTGCATCAATTTTTATGCTTGTAATTAATTTTGAATTTTATCACAAATATCCTTAGTTTTTCTTTCTGTCAACTTCCCAGAGAGTTTTTTCTGACCAAAATTCATCGTGGCGTTCAGATCCCGTAGTGGCGTCGGTCGTCTGATCGAATTTAACAGGAAATTGTATTTCGTCGAAAAACTCAGGTATTTTCAACTTCTGACCAGAAATAGCCGATCGAGATGGAACTTTTGTAGAAATTTTCTACAAAATCTAAAAATATAAGCACTCTGGCGATTTAGCCATTTCAAGAATTCTTTCGGACACTCCAACTGGGCTCCGTGCATAACTTTTTCTAACGGCTGACTTTCTATGAAATCGGTCAAAGGTCAGAACCGAGCGATTTTCTCATACGGTGTATTATTAAACTTTATTTATTCGCCTCTCCTTTTTCTCATCTCTGCTCCGTACACGCTTTAATAACTGCATTTGACACAAACCGTATCCTTTACCATCCGCTGGCCTTGCCGGTTGATTCCTCGCTGTTCGCGCGCCTCCATTAGCTCTTATTATTGCTTGGCGGCTGCGTCCGTCTCACCTCTCTTCCAAGACTTACGCAAGTTATAATTATTATGCGACATTGCCAAATGGTATGCGCCAAAACACATTTCCAGCCTTATTGTCAATTTCAATTCGATATCAATTCACTGCCAGTTGGACGCACACTGTGGCGGAAGGACAAGGAATGGCTGGGCGTTTCGGAAAGCAAACTTCGCCACATCGTTCATTCGATCGGAAAAAAAAATAGATCAGCTCATTATTGAAATCGTTCTGGGTCGGCTTATCCATTTTTATTACGATCGGATTCGAACGGTATCGAAAAATCTTAATTGTGAAAATTCGAGGCGTACGAGATTGCTGATTCAGCATCTTGAGGGATCAATATTGACACGTTGAGTCCAAAGCAGTAATTCGAACCATTTTCTCCAATTTGTTTCGCCATGCGAAAGTTAAGTTTTATCCTCGAGAAAATAGTCAGTGCACACATCATGTTGTGACCTTTATCAATCAAATTTTAAGGCTCTGGATCTATAAAATGTCTACGGCTATGATTTCGCCTGCAGCTAACACAAGAGCCTCTGACCATTCGTGCTGAGGAAATTATGCTTGCGAGAATATAGAAATATTTTGTTCGAAGAAGAAGTTGAAAGAGTCAAGGAGCTAGGGAGAGAGAGAGCAGGATATGGACAGAAGAGAATAGATGTTCGATCGACTAGCTCACGAATGTAGATAAAGGCGTGGTTCGCGAGTTATCGTCACGAATGAACTGTGGCTCGCAAAAACTGAGATCGTAGTGATCGGCTAAACGAAAGAGATGAGGACAAGAACAATGAACCGGTGAGTAAGACAAACAGGAGAAAGGAAACAACAGAAACAAAAAAAAACATAAAAAAATGAGATGCGAATTGAATAAAAAATTGAGAAAAGCGAAAAATGCGAAAGGAAGGGAAAATGAGGTTCGATGATGATAAAAGGAATAAAGGGCGATGAGAGAGACAGCGGGAGAGCGAGAGAGAAAGAGAGTTTGTTTCCTCTATATTTCTTCGCCTTTCGACAGACAATTGAATTACATAGATCGTGACTCTGTTGCAATTCATGTAAAGTAATTCTGTAGCAACCAACATGCAGAGTGCACCCAGATCATTCTTTCCATTATGCCACATACTATAGACGACCGATTGATCGTTCGATTCAGGTCTCCACCCTCTTCTGCAATGTCTTGTATAATCATTGATTGATTATCGGAGAAATCTCTCAAATAAGTCGAGAGAAGGTATAATAAAAGTTCTATCCATTCATTTAGCATTGTTCTTGGAATTTTTTGAAATTCGTCCCCCGGTCGCCGAGTTCCGTCGAACCGATGATATAGACCTGTCTCGAAGCAATCTTTTAATGGCTCGTTAATTGAGTTATTACATGAGCCTAATCCGTCTAATCGATCTCTTGAGTGTGGTTTTTTTTAGATCGACACATCGATTATTGAGAAAAATTCTCACAAGAAAAGTTTCGCTACATCGACGTTTTATTTATTCGATTTCCCGAAGATCGTCGAATAGAAAAGGACACTCGTGCTCCAACCCTGCGTTGCCGGAGTTCACATTCAACCTGGAAATTCAGTTGACGGGAATATTTCAGTTTGGATTTGCGTCTTTGGATGCACGTGGTTTTGCTGCTTACGATCTTTCATCCCGATTTATCAAACATGCGTCCATTCATTATTCGAATTGCGAACGACTTCGCGGAGGTTAAAAAAATAGATAAACGATTGTTTACGTTCGACGGGAATGGAACAATGCACTGCGAATGAGTTAACTGCTCTCAATTAGTTAACTTTCTAACAACGGCGGAGTCCATCATGCATGCTGGTGCATTGTGTACTGCGCAAAGAAGTTATGTAAAATTGAACATATGTGCCTCGCAGACTCGGGCTTTACGTACACCGACTCAGATTCAGACTAATTCGAAGTGAAATGAAAAGTTCAGCTCTGAAATTTGACGATGTGGTCATCGAACAACGACGTCATACACGCGCGTATTCCGAGTCATTACATTTATTGCACCGAGACAATAACAACTGCTAAACCATCGTCTCAGAGCAGAAGGATTTTCATTTTTATCATGAAAATTAAATAAAATTTCTACTGAGTGAAGGGAATTTTTGCATCGCAAAAATTACATGAAATCCAAGGTTGTCCTCTATGCCTGGTCTGTATCAGTAATTCTGTAGGTTCACTGGAAATAAAATTTTGTTAAAAATGATCAATATTTTGCTGAATACGTTAAACTAAATATTTTTCGATAATTTCAAAATTTTCGCTATTTTCGAAGTATATTTGGTTTCTAATGGAATTTTCAGTGAAATTTACGAGTGGAACGACAAAAATTTGCTTCCGAAGAGACTTCCTAAAATATTTCTTGCTGCAATGACATAATTTTTGGAATTATTCAAAAAAAACGTTTAGTCGAACGTATCGAACAAAATATCCATCTTTTTCAACAAAATTTTGTTTTCAGTGTTCGATATTTTCTTTTCGGTCAAATAAGCTCCCGAAGGAGGATTTGCGTTTTTTTTTTTCGATTGGCACGATCGACCTGTGTTCGATAATTAAAAAGCGTGTTTGTTATAGACTATGGAAACTTATTAATTAGTGTAATGACGGAATTGTCAAGTTCATTTCCTTCGATGTACCGTTATGGCATAAGATATTCATTAACTGCTGGGAATCGAAAGAAGGGTGTGGTGGCGTTATGTTTGCCGAGGTATATGTAATAAATGCTCGAGCCCGCTGTCCGTTATTGCGGGATTCTTCTCCCACTCCGTTGGCGTGTTCCTTTGCAGAAAGCACACGTGGATTGTTAGCAGCAAGAAAATAATACTCCATCATTCAGCTGTTTATCGGAGAAGAAACTTTGTGCTAACTGAGAAGAAATGTCTGCTTTGTCGAGTGTCTACCACTTTCGTGGAACAATTTCGTGGCAGAGATTTTCGGCTCATTGTCAGAAGCCACGAGGGATGCTATTTGCATGTCTCGAACGGTGAGAATTCCATCTAAATGCTCTCGTTATTACAGACTTCACATTTGTCGAACGTAAAAGCGCGTGCAAGGTCCATTCAGTCAAGGACGCGAAAACATATTAAAATAGACAGCTACCGAGATATATGCACGTTGCATACCGATCGAGTTTTTAATCTCTTATTTTCCCGCGGTTCTGACCACTGTATACGCCCGTCCCCGCTTTAGTCCTTCATTTACTCTACATTCAATGGATGGAAAAAGAGTGATAATTGTTGCCAACACATGTAGAAACATTGAAGAGCGACTCTCTAGTACGCGTCGCTCACTCTCTGATTTTAATAAAAACTTTTCTATAATTTTTCACACCGTGAGAAGGTCGTTGCTACGATTGGCTTTTTCACTATTTTATCAACTCAATCGATACTTTTTATTTACGTCGTTCCGCTCCAGCTTTTCATTGATATCACTTTATGCTTCCATCACCCATATGGGTGCAGCATCCGGCATCGAGTGTAAATGAAATAAACTCGAAGAAAAATCAAGAAGCGGAGTCTTCCCGTTCGGTGTAAATGAAAAGTGGTCTCGATCAACGAGATAATTACTGCGAGATCTGCTTAGAGCTCCAGACGTATCACGATCGTTCTCGATCGCCCACACTTTCAAATTTCATTTCTTTGCAGACTTTTTGACCGCATTTTCAAATGCAATGCGACTTCCACTTTCTGTTGGTCATAAGTCGTTGTTGAATTATTTTCAGTTCTGTAAAATGGGTTTTAAGGAGGAGAGGCCCATGCAGACGATGGTGGTCAATTTTTCACTGCGTTACATTTTTCTTGGTTAATACGAAAAATAATCAGTTCGGTATTTTTCGGTCCATCGCTGATTTTCATTGATAGCAACAAGCTGTTGAAAAAGTGATTGAAAATTCCGAAGAAAGCTGATATTCTAATCGGGTCAATTATATTTATTTACCAATTGATGGCAATCGATTTGGTAGTTCTCGAGGTAGAATTAATCAAACATACAACCAACGGTCACACGATGTTTTTTCTCTTGGCAGAGTTATGCCGCAGGCTTGTAGAGACGAGATATATTTATTGTTTCTATTTCGGCAATAAATACAAGTTTTTTTTTATGTAACAAAAGCGGTGGGGAAAAGTTGTTGAAGAATTTAGGAATGCACCGAGCAACTGCCCAACACGCTATTTACGTCCGAAATTTACGGAGCATGCAAGACGAGACCAGCACGAATTATTCCAGCGCTTCGTAATAATGCATTCAATATTCCTTTTACATAATTAGAAAGTTCGCCTGATTTTTCAGCGTTACAATACCCAATTGAAATTCAATGTAATTCAGCAGAATTCTGACCAGCACATTGTCTTTTTATTTGTTAAGATTGTCGGGAATTCTTAGTCTTAGAACTTAATATCTGTAACCGTGGAGGCAGATTGTTTAGAATACATTATCGAGAAAAGTCAACGATTAGTCTGATGATTAATTGGATTGCAAAAATGTACAAGAATTTTGCAATTAAAAGACGAATTAATGTTGGATTGCTTTTGGCAGAAAACCTGGCACCGTCGGAATTGAAGAAACTGAGAAACAAGCAGAGAAAACAACGCAGGAAGGCTGAACTTGAGCGACAACAAGCTGCGCAAGCTCAAGAGAAGAGAGAACAGCACAACAAGTCACGGCAGCAGGCTGATCCTGACTTTGAACAACCCACTCTTGACGAACTCATACCGGAAAAACTGGAAAGGGTAAACTACACATTTTGGAATTGGCATCGAGTAATAATAAATGGATGTTATTGAAAGATCGAAGTAAAGAAATGATAAAACATTTGATTGTCGTTGTTCAGGTCGATGATCCACTGGAACAGGCCATCAAGTTTTTGCAGCCTCTGCAGAATCTTGCATCAGACAGGATCGAGACGCATTTGACAGCTTTCGAGATATACATTCGTAAACGTGAGTTGATGAAGAATAATTGATTAAAAAAATACAATCTCCGGCGATGAATTTTTGTTGCTAAAGGCCCGAGTATACCGTAACACGAGTTTGTGCTTTACAGATCGAACTTTGCTGATGCTGCAGTCGATAAAGCGAGCGCATCGGTTGGACGCAAATAATCCGGATCTTCACGCGTGTCTGGTACAATTTATGCGTCACGTTGAGTCGACAAAGTTGGAGGGAGCAGTGGCGGAAGTGGTCAATCGCCAAACGAGCGACATATTTTCCAATTCGGACGTGAGCCAATTGAACGCTGATTTTTTGCAGAAGAACAACAAATCGTATCCTCATCTTTTCCAAGGTGCTCGTATGATGTATTTATTGGATCCGAGTACTCAGAGCAAGGCTCTCTCTCTGGTAACCAACATTGAGGCTGGTGTCGAAGGCGTTACGTTGCCGATATGCGTGCGAGTCCTTGAGTCATTGAGAAACAACGAATTCGGTGCATGCGAGACAACGATAGCCGAATACATCGAAAAATGTCACAAACGTTTCACGTATGCGACCGCGTTTCGACCTCCCGAGGCTACCAAGACGAGCAGCTTGAACCATCAGGACAAGGAAAACTCGATCACGAGTTGTCTCGAATGATCCACGAGTGTTTGCCTCAGTTGCGTCCAAATTTCCCTTATAGAATTAGCTAATCGACACGAGACGGAGGTGTTTTTTTGAATAATACAAAGTAATAATAAACAGAAAAGAAAAAGAAAACATAACACATTAGAAGGATGGATAAAACGCATTAAATGAATCTTTAACCAACAATTTTGCTATCGAATTGCGCGAAACAGACGGGGTTTTACGAGGGAGAGGCAAACAATCGCACTTTCAAGATAGTTTCAACATGAAATTGAGTCAACGCTTAAGATTATCGTTGCATTTCGATACAGCCGAACGAAACAAAACAAAAAAGGGAAAATTAACAACTAAAAACTGAAGCCTGCGACTGGATTGACGGGGGGGAGTGCGTAAAGGTCGGTGCTAGTGGAACAGTGCTGGATGAACTATCTTAACAAATTGTATGTGACACTAATTAATGCGCGTGCAAAAAAACGCCCTTCAGACTTTCGCAGTCTGCGACTTTAATGAATGAAAATTGATGAAAAAATAAAAACGTAAAAGAACGATAATGATGAAGATGATGATGATTATGAGAAAAATGAAGGGAGAAAACACAGCGTAATTGTGTGTTTAATTAACGGCAACGGCTCGGATAGACGTTCGAGTTTTTCAAGAATAAATGAAACGGTGGAAAATTACGATCGGAGTGCGTGAGCCATTGATGGAAAAAGAACAACAAAATTTATATATTATTAAAAATAAACGGAGAGAGAAGGAGACAAAAGCTAAAATTGTATACGTTCGTACTCGCGTATTCTTCATCCATCCATACATCATTCAAAACGTAAACAAATCATCAATCGAGTCAAAGTCAAATTCCACTTTCATCGAGCACTGGTAACAAAGCTAGTAGAGAAAAAATAAGAAAGAAACAGCATTTCTAAGCAATTTTTACTTTTCCTTGCCTCATGGTGTGTTTTCTCTGCATTGTGTAATCGATTCTCGAAGGTGTACGCCGTGAAGATTAATTAAACCACAATTTACGGAGCCTGTGGAGAAAGGCCAGCTCAAAGTTCTTTCGTTATCAATGCGATTCCATTTTATTCCCGTGTTTCTTGAAATGCGCATTAAAGGAAACGAAACATTAACCAAAATGTTCAGACACCCGGCATCTTTTCCACTTGGTCATTCATCCCATTGGATCATTTTGTTTTCTCCAAATTAATAATCAACGTTGCAGCAAAATGAGCCACTAAAAATCTCACTTGTTTATCGAACCTGCACATGCAACTTCCGCTTGCGAAATAGCTGACGATTCTTTCTTGTTGGTCAAAACTGACGAATTTTTACGACTACACAACTCGACAACTAAACTATCTCGTCGCACAGTGTTTTCTTAACAAAAAAATCCGATAATCATAGGAGTTTTTTTTTCTTCCAAATATCGCAACCAACTTTCGTTTTTTCCGAGAGTTTTACGTTCAACGGCCAAGTCATCAATAAGCTGCTCAGTACATTGTCCGATCGACGGAATAACCAGCGTTAAAAATAATTGCCAACGTTGAAATTAAAGTAACAAAGGGTTGACTCCGTCTGTATGTAATTTACAGAAACAATACTACGTTATTAAGCGCAAAGAAAAATGTGAGATTCTAAGAAAAAAAACAGAACGAAAACAGATATCAATACACAACATACTTCAGTAATTTACAACTATGCGTATTTAAGAATTATTTATTGACAAACCTTTAATCTTTATATCGCGAGTGAGAAAGAGAAAAGCGATTGTGGAATGTGGAATAAACAGCGGAGGAGCATTTTCGCAAACAGAATCAAACGACGGTAGGGAAATTGGCATCGTTGAAAACGGACACGAAACTCTGTACCGTTTCATCTGTAAAATGTCGATCGTCCAAGTTTTTCAGCCGACTATTTCGTTGGCCCTCGAGAAAGTATCGACTAATTTTTTCACAATCTTCCAAATTTTCGGATACCAGAGGAAAACGGTCATTTTGTTGGATTCCAACGATGTGGTGTTACAACATCGTATCGAATAATAGTAACGGAGATATAACTTCATGTAGCGTCTAAATAACGTAAAAAATATTGAAGAGGGAAGGAGAGAAGGATTTTACAGAAAACAAAAGTGTAATTAAATTTATTACTATATCTCCTTGCTGAACATTTCAAATCGAGACAGTGAAAAAAAAAACAACAACAACATATGTCAATTTGAAACAAGTCCTATCGTTATAATCTCATTAATGGTTCGCGTAAAACATCATGATTATATTGTCATACACCTCTTCATCGTACATATAAAACGTGTGAATATAAAAAATAAAATCGTATTTAAAATCATCATAGAAAAAAGTGGAGAATGGAAATGATAAAAAAGCAAATAATAAGGCAGGAGAACAAAGATATCGTGCAAATGCGAAAACATCACAATCGTCTGAAGATCCAATTTGTTTTTTAAATTCCAAAACACTTTGTACAGTACAGTGTAACGTTCGGACTTGGAAAAATGTTCAGGATAACAAAAGAAGTGAAAAGTCTCCGTTTCACGTTTCTCTATTGCCCTGGACATTTTCAGATTTGGATTTATAGAAATAACGGACGTAATTGTATATTAGCCGCTTCGGGTCGCGACCTCGTCGAAAAATTAACTATCCGGCGCTAACTTTGGACCCCCTCATTTCGCAGTTTTTCATATAGCGTTGAAACAATAACTGTTTGTTAAGCTACTTGTACAATCGATTGAAGAGATATACCCGTAAATGTGCGCTTTCGATTGAACGATAATTTACTTTTTTTTTCTTTTCTTTTAATCAAGTTGTTCAGGATTATTTTTAAAAATTCTCATGCACGCGTACCGAATAATTGAAAGTAATACTAATCGAAATATCTCGTTACAGGTTCACATACTATAGAATTATACGAAAATATCTTCCATATTATTTCCCTTGCTCTTAATTTTCGTATTTATATGATTGACGACATATCCGTAACAAATATTATTTATAATTCATTCACAGGCGGAGAAATCCAAATGGGTGTTTGAATATCTCCGTTTTCAGTCACTTGTAAAAACATTAAAAATGCGTCCAATAAAATCGATTACCAATCTGAATTGAACAAAAAAAAGAAACATCGTGAAAATAAATAATTTAGACAATTTCAACGAAAATTTTGCGGATTCTGAAACGTCATTAAAACGACGTGTCTCAATAAACAATGAATAACAATATTGCTGTAGATTATTTTCACACTAAACGTAAGTACGGCACGCGGACAAAATGATAAAACTTCAAATCGTCGTTAAACACGTCATACATGAAAGCAATGTTAATATATCTAGAAAATGTTTTTTTAGAGATCGTCTTTTTCAACTTCCTCCTTTTTTTTCACTGGCGTTGATGGCATCTGATTCATGCTCTCCCAATTAACATCTTGGAAGTTTATCACAATTCTCTCATTTTTTGGTACGTATTGCCTGAAAAGTAATGTTTTTATTTAAACAATTATTCTTCCATGTCAACTTGAATTTTTATTCGTTCGGAAAAAACTCTTTTGAGGACTGAATCGAATGTTGAGGATTTGTGGCTTTGAAATACGATATTTGTGACGAAAAAACAAAATGTGAGGAAATCGGTTGAATATAACCGAATTCTGATTTTCAACACGTGAGAGGTTGTGAATCGTAATGGAAAATGACAAAATAAAAAAAAAAAACATAAACTCGCCAATACCGATATTCAACAGAGGCCGCTTGGAACATCCTTTTCGATGCTTTCGTCCCCGTCTTATGGGAGTTCTTGTCGGACAAGTAAACAACCGTTCGGATGCCTGATTGTATGATCATTTTGGCACACTCGTTACATGGGAACAAGGCAACGTATATTGTGCAACCCTTGACGTCTGCAGAGTTTTTGTTCAGTATGGCATTGACCTCTGCGTGACACACTGTACACGAAAACAATTCTCGTCGTTATTGTTACCAAATTTGATGGACGAACGAAGAAAGAAAAGTCGCATGGGATAAAATTCCAAGGAGCCTTTTTCAGACAAAAAGGAATCACGTGCGAGAAAGAAATAATAATGATAAGATTTTCGCGAGCATTTCGATACCGTATAAAAATTTGGAATCCATTTCAGAGTTCGTAGTGTCCTTTCCCCACGGAAATTCGTCGTCGCTGCAACCCCTCGGCATTCCATTGTATCCTAAGCTCACTATACGTTTGTCCGGATCTATGATACAAGCACCAACTTGGGTGACGGGGTCTTTGCTACGTTTTGCAGCCAGGAAAGCAAGAGCCATAAAATATTCGTCCCAATCAAGATAGTCCGTTTTTTTTCCACTCATATTTGCCTAAAAATTTCCAAGTGTCAACATCTCGCTGAACAAACATTCCAAATGGTTTTGAACGAATTATCAGATGCGCGAGTGCGAGAGAGACAAGCAAACAGCGGACACACGTTTTTCGCGGACATGCTTGATATTTCGGGGTAAATAGAAGGTACACCTTCTTTTCTAACGAAGAGACAACAGCGTTTGATTTATATTTCTCTTGAAATATAAAGCACCTCCAGGTAAAACGTGTAGGAGGGTTTTTACCGACCGCACTATGAAAAAAGTGAGAATTGAAAGAGTAACGAGCATGTGGCCGTTATTGCTCGAAATAATTCACAATTCGTCCACTAGACTTTTAATTAATCTCAGCACCAAATGCTCCTTCCGAATTGATTGATTATAAAAAAATTCATGCACCTTAATTTCGTCCTCTAGAGTAACGAACTATATAATGAAAAATCTAAAAACTGGAGTATCCAAAGTAAACGAAAAAGCAAAACGACTGTTAATCCGCTCCGGAACGCGTCACGCGGCACACTATTTAACCCGAATATTCAAGTCTACACGCGCGAGGGCAAGCATCCCAAACTACGTGCCATATCGTTATCGGTAAAAAAGCAAAAAGAAAAATTTGCTGAATGGCCAAATTTTCTCCGATTGTCCAACCGCCAGTTCAGCAGGAAATTCCCC
Source organism: Hyposoter didymator (assembly GCA_037952995.1). Classification (NCBI taxonomy): domain Eukaryota; kingdom Metazoa; phylum Arthropoda; class Insecta; order Hymenoptera; family Ichneumonidae; genus Hyposoter; species Hyposoter didymator. The sequence goes on from JBAJMU010000002.1 coordinate 19,869,671, forward strand.
TCGCAAAGAAACCCTTTTTCTTCTCTTTCCTCTCAGGCATCGTTATCAAACGTGTAGTTGCCGCATAGAAATTGAAACGGGACCTACATGTATATTCCCTTCCTTGACCTCTGTCGGTGAATGGGAGCTCTACTGATCGAGAACTTCTGCGTGAGCCCAGCAATGCCCAAGGGATTCCATTGAAATTTCATGAGCATGAAAACAGTTAAACAAAAAAAAATCGTTATTTTATCGAGCCACGGGAAACATTCAATTTTTTTTTTAACTCTTCAGCTTCGAGTGAGCCCTCAAAAAAATCAGTGAGTGGAATTCCACAGAAAACAACACATTATATTGTTATCGTATTACATTTTGACAACATTTTATTTGTATTCGATATTTATTGATAAATAACCTTTAGCAACAAACAAATTCATTTATAAACAATAATTAATAATAATATCCAGTAATTTACAATATTTATTAGACGAAAAAATTCGACATTGTACAAGTAAGATGACAGTTTGACTAATATACGCCTGGAAAGGCTTGCCGGTGAAAAATCGTCGACAAAACTATACGATGGTAATGATCTTGAGGCTTCAAATTTAGGAGAAGTTTCAGGCACGCCGACTGGCAGCTCCTGGTACTACCACTAAATCTGTGTCGATTTTTATGACATAACGATATGTATATACCTGATGTATGCATGTTTCTCTCACGTCAGGAATATACCATTCGATATCGTGGTACCAAAGAGATAAAAAAATGAACAGATAACCTGGTTCACGATATTTCTCGTGAAAACTGTCGTCCCAGTCTTTTCGGGTAGAAACTTTTGCATCAGGAGTTGCAACTATTTTTGAAATGTTGTTTACGAAGCAGTTGGACAGAACGGAATATTTCAAAGTTGCTGAATTCTTTTATATGTCGATTCAATGAAGTGTCGACGAATCATACGCGCGTCGTTGTTGATTGCAGGCTGGGGATGATGGAAATCCCACCAGACAGCAGAACCGAGTAGTTGTGTAACGTCAACACGAATTTCCCATGAGAATGATCGAGTAAATGAAAGTTTTTTAAAATTGAAGAGGAGCTTCCTCTTTGGCGAAGAAATTGGCAATTGGAGCAATTCGAACTACATGGACGTTTCAATTGTACACAGACAGACACCAGAGAAAGAGAAACAATTGGTAACGCTCCACGAGAACTCGGTACCATGCAGGACCGACCGAGTACATATCGCTCGCTAATAAATGTAATAATTTCGAGGAGGAACATTTGCCGTTTCACCACGCTCATCTATCAACATCGTTTCTTTTTATTCTCACTACACACGAAGCTCATTAGTGCTGATTTCGATGGAAAAAATCGAGGAAAAAATACTTTCTTCTACTCCTTCCTGATCATTTACGATATAAAGTTAAATTTCGCACAATATTCAAATAAGAAAATACAATTTTCTGCCAAAAGGATTTTTTTTTTCGAACGAGCATCGTCATCGATCGCATCGTTTCAATTTCGTCTCGTTTTGCAGTGACTCTTGGCCACCTCGGAATCGGAATGACTGATGATTTGCTATGACCCCCACGTCGGATATCCTTCTATCTTCCCTAACGCCGTTTGTTTTTGTGCGCTACGTACTTTCTGCGTGCTTCGTGCGATCATCGAAATAAATATAAATATAAATATTCGAAATGCTCGTTTTTCAATATTCAATGCGTGACTATCGCTAGAATTCTTTTTTTTTGTGCATGCATAATGAGTAATAATAAAAATAAAGTGATTATTATTATTTCCTACATCGTCCAGGGTACAGGATCGACTGGAAAAATAAATACGTTCAGATTTTACGAATCAAGATTATATCCAACGTTTCGTATGTGAGGGAACAGTTTCCATTGCCAAGGCATTTTCGGTCTAAGACGGTGGCAGGTTCGAAAGGTTCAGCCAAGGAGAAAAGCGGAATGCTTTCTGGCGAAAGATAAGTCTGGGAAAAATGAGAGAAAGCGAGTAAGAGGCAGAGGGAGGAATAGCGATAGAAAATGATGACGGGGATGTGGGACCTCGTGGTTCTGGCGAAGAGCGAGAGTATTGATTAAGGGACCGTCGGAGGGATTCGCTCGTCGAGCATTTTACTCTTCCACTACATCCGGTCGTGCATCCTATACCCATGCACCAAAATACAAGAAAAAATCTGTAATGAATGAGCAAGGCTGTTCGTTCAATTCGTTTATGGATCAACGTGTCCCAGAAACTGATCAATCACGTGAAGAATGAAAACNTCGTGGTTCTGGCGAAGAGCGAGAGTATTGATTAAGGGACCGTCGGAGGGATTCGCTCGTCGAGCATTTTACTCTTCCACTACATCCGGTCGTGCATCTATACCCATGCACCAAAATACAAGAAAAAATCTGTAATGAATGAGAAAGGCTGTTCGTTCAATTCGTTTATGGATCAACTTGTCTCAGAAACTGATCAATCACGTGAAGAATGAAAAACAACATTTATGAGAAAAAAATGTCCTGCTCATTCGCCGCATGAAATTTCGTCTGCCATTTTTCATCTTTCATTATGATTCCCCTACTCCCTCAACCAGTTTGCTGGAATGAAATGAAAACGAAAGACAGTATCAAATTTCGCGTGTCAGAAGGTTTTTTTATCTCGCAAAACTCGTAGTACGAATAACGTGGTGAGGTATTGATATAAATTCTTACGAGAGTTGCAAAGAGCACGTGAATGAAAGCTCGGGCGAATACCAGCCACGGGAAACTGACAGTGGATTCAATCCATTATACACGGTGGTCAAAAAGTCGCGGGCCCCGGACGATGGAATGCATCAGCAGGGTTTACGTTGTCAAGAATTTCATAGCGCACATCAAATTAGAGGAAAAGTCTGTGATTAAAAATTCTCCACTTTTTTTTATTTTTTAATATTTTTAATATTGTATTTTTTAATATTGTATTTTTTAATATTCATCGGCGGCATATTCCGCAGATGAATGCTACGATCTCGGGACTCGAAACGTAACGAAGGAACACACGCAAATTAAGCACCCCAATCGTAAACAGGGCGTCCCTCTCATTACAGTGACTCGATGTTGGCCCATGAGCTCATGACAAAACGATTTAATACCCAAACCTCATAATGCTCAAAATTCCGGAACGTCGTGGAATAACAAAAGTTTGTCGTGAAAGTTTATTGTTTTGTCATTTACCGTTGAAATGTGGAGTTTAATGAAAAATGGAATTTCCTGCAATGTCGAAGTTTGTCCTCCCTCGCTCTCGGAGTGACTAATTTTTCTGCATGTAATTAAATGGAAAAAAATAAATAAATATATATATATACGAAAATTGTACTCCAAACATTTATTCGTCTAAAGAGTGATGCGAAACTTTTCGAGTCCCCTGTATTTGCATATAAAAGAGGGAAGCGGAAAGGGTCTCGCGTCGATGGGGGTGCAGCCACGGGAAAGAGCTATCCTTAAGGGGGTGCGTCGAATACACATGTATATAATGACAAACACACACACAGCAGGATCAGTTGAGTATTTTGCGCATACGCAAAAGTATATAGAAACACAGACACGCGAACATCAGCAATTTTGCTTGTCCAGTTCCGTTATACAGGGTGTGACGTTGCGGGTAGACGTTTTTGCGAAAAAAGCTCGTGTTGATCGAAGGTGGCAGGATGGTAAACGAATCGGAAGATTGAATTGTAAATTTGATGTTGAAAGAGTGTAGCTCGGGGGTGGAAATATTAGAATGTGAAGCCCATAATGGAGCATAATGAAGAGTTTTTACTGCAGGCAGACTGCAGCCGACATATCCGCGTGAGCGAGGTTTCCATTATATACGCGTTGACTAATACACGTGAGACTGTGAGTCACGCAGAATGGTGCAGAACAACAGTAAATTGAGGGGTTGATGCGTGCGGTGCAGTGTCAACGTTAGCGACTGCATTAGAATTTTATTTTTCGTAATTACCGGATGTTTTTTAATTGAGTCGTTGTTTGGTAATCGATAGGAAAATGAAAATCGGGTCTTTTGAGAATTGGTTTTCGTAGAAAAAGAATTGCGAAATATTTGCACCTGTCGGGAAAATTGATAATTACGGTTCATCTCAACGAGGGACTCGAAAAAAGTGCATTTCACTTTTATCTTGCGAAATGAGAGTCGTCGGTGTGCTGCAGAGCCGGTCTCCAGCTACACGTGGTGCCTGCCCTCACCGATACATATACGCCGCATTTACTACGAGTTTACGAGAGAGCGAAAAAGACAGAAATTGTGGAGCCGCGTGTTGTGTAGATGTATTGCGAGGGATAGGGAGTGCGGAACGGCGATAAGGCAACGCGAAACCCGAGGGAGTAAGCGCGATGTAAATATCTCGAAGAAGTAGCCGAGAGACCGGCGCAGAGGGTAAGGAAAAGGGGGGAGGCGGGAGTGAGCGAGTGAGGGATATCGAAAGAGGGGAACCGGCTAACGCCGCTCTTAGCAGTCGCAGTCCGTGCGCCAACGACAGACCGGCATGCTCGTCGTTCTCAAAATCATCGAGTATGGAAATAAATAATTGTTGGTTTATTTAGTTAATTCGTTACGTTTAAGAAAATCGATGGGAACATAACAATCTCGTCGTCAAGTGTCAGGTATTTGAAACGCTATGAATTGCTGGGTAAAAGTGTTATTGCAGGTTTCGCGAGTGGGTTTGTTTTCAAAGACAAAATTCACCTCATCGTGAGTCTCACTCATCAATCTCTGGATGATACTTTTCCATTCGAACGTGTACATCGATATAAATGTGTTTTTATGTGCGTGCGTTTGTTATTGTCGCCAGCAAGAATCGGAAAATATATATCTCGTCGCAACAACAAGGAACAACAGTCACGATCGAATGATCGGTACGTAAAAACGTAAATATCAAAACATACCGCGTGGGCGCGATAATATGCCTCATTTGTTTCTCTACTCCTCTGCTTTTCGTGCGTCTTCTCCGCACTAATTTAATCGCAAGATCGACGATCCCGATGGCCACTTGTTTTCGTCGACAGAGGCCCTCGGTCCTTGCTCGCTGTAATTCAAGGGCAAACGGTGTGAGAATTTTATTCGAGTTACTACTTTGACCCTTTTGCCCTCAGCTGTTTACTTTTTTTTCGGCGAACTCGATTCGAGGCTCTGCTGTCGTTTTTCTGGCGAGCTGCTTCATATTCGAGGAAACGTTTTGTTTGTTTTGATCGGTATTGGACGGTTCTGTGCTGTCAATAATGGTCGGTTCGTTCGAATCGACATTGCGAGGGGCTGCTCACTCGCTAATTCCGTGGCTCGCCGATTTCCAAAAGAAATCGATTTCTTATGAATTCGACTACGATTTCCACGATTTCTGAATCCATGAGATCACTTGCGATTTCATGTGATTTCTTCTGATTCCAAAAATTACGAGTGATTTCCAAATTTCAGAAGTCTCTGATTTCTAGACTGAAAAACATTGATTCATTATGAACAATATTAAATTATCGATTAAAAATAATTATTTCATGGTTTGGGGTACATGGACACTCAATCGTCTCGTTTTAAAAAAATTTCCATATCCTCTCGTGCAAATTTCTCCATTTCTTTAATCGCATCGTCATTAATGTGACGGAATGCGATCGGGTTCAAATAATTATTCAAACGTAGAATGTTTTTCACGTGCGTTGGAATAACCGTCACCGATTCCCTCTCTAATAGTTTTAAGAAGTGATTTGAGGGAGAAATATGCTCGGAAATTTGTTCTGTTTTGTCCGAGGTTTTGTCTTGTTCGAGGTCTCGCTCACATTCCTTGTCTCGCGCCTTGTCTCCCATTTTTTCTAGTCGCGGAGCCGCGCGGAGCTTGTCACGGCGAGCGTCACGGAGCTTCAAATCTTGCTTCAAATACCTGAGAATAAGTTTTTTGGAACGTTTTTATCATATAACTATCATTTCCGATCATTTCCCTTTCGATTTCCTCGCTTGGCCGCTCGAAGAGGGGGTTAGCGATTTCCAGCGATTTCCAAAATCCTGTGATTTCTTTGCGATTTCCACGATTTCCTATATTCTTTTAAAAAATCATGAGAAAATCAGGAATCATGCGACGAACGCGATTTCCGGTGACTTCTGGTGATTGCATATTTGATTTCTCGAAAAATGGTTCAACGATTTCCTAAGTGAGCAGCCCCTCGCGACATTGGCCTTCACGAAATACGCTAAAAATGCGCAATTTTTTTTTCGCACTTCATTTCCACAAGCTTTTTGATTCGTTCGTGAAATTTGGTAAGTTTGACGGTCAAAAAATCGGTTCGTTCGATAAGATCGGAAGAAATTGTTGAAAATTTTGATTGAAATATCGAAACATGTGACTGAAAGTTTTTCTGATGCTGGCTACGACGCTTTTCTTTCTTTTTTCAAATAGTCCACTTACCGTGGCTCTCATTGCACACATTTTCCAATCTCACCGATGCTCGCACCGATGTCTTACGCGACAAAAAAGAGAGAAATAAAATGAGGGCAATAGCTACCTCTCACTACCGAAGCTATTTGATGAACCGTGAAGAAATCTCACATGTGACGTGACTTGTTTACTCTCGTGACATTGAGGTCCATCCGAGTTTCCCTGGCTCATGAAGGAGAATTTCATTTTTTTCTCGTCATTTCGCCAATTACAAGAATCCTTCCAATGCAGTCACGTAAGTTCCGGCGTGCAACATTTTTACAGTTTGTCACTCGATTCTCACGTTATCACGAAAATAAATTCAAACATTTAGCTCATTATTCCACGATTGTCCACTTTTCCAATGCTAATGTAAAGCGATTCATCGATTAATTCTTTTTTTTTTCAATTGTGCCTGCGATCTGATACCAGAAAAATCTCGTTTTCGGTAGAAACGAAAACCTCGCAGTGGAGTGTGCTCCGTTTTCTCATAAAGAAGAAAATGCTTTTGGAGAATCGCATTTTACGACCCAAAAGTTGGTAAAAACTTTATAAAACAAAAAAAGTTTGGGAAAAATGGAAAAAAATTACTTTTTACTGAGGATTTTGGAGTCGTTTTCGATTCCGACCAGCTATGCTTTTTGGACGACTTCGAATAATGATAGATCGTTGTAGGGCTTGATATTTCTTCTTCATGTTCTGAATCCGCGATAGCAACCAGATTCTATTGCAGTAACTGCGCTCTGCGCCCGAGACACGAATCGATATTGAAATATTTAATCCCGCGCTTTCATCATTCTGCAAATCGATAACCACAGACGGATTCTCTCGACCATGCAGATTTAATAACCTCGCGAAAATCTATACCAATTAACCGTGATCGACATATTTTTGAAAGTATTATCGTATGGATGAATTCATTTGTTCCACGATGTTCAAGTTTGCATCGTTCAAATGCAACTAAAACTCATGATTTTTTATAGCATTGCACAAAATTTTCATACACTGTTTATCGACAATAACGAGAGAGTCTCCTTTGCCATTCGAAAACTGAATTTCCTCGAAAAACTTGAACGAGTCCATTAATCATCAAAACAATGAATAAGAAATACATTTTTCGTTGCATTCCAACGATACAAATTTCGATATCGTTTTGTTCCTGGCCTCAGTGAATTGAAGAAATCGCTGCTCTCTAATTACAAATCTGTTGGAAATTGGTTTTCGTTTTATATTTTTTTAAAAATATTTCCTTGTGTGTCCGACCATGAAAAGTTACAGAACGACCGAAAAACAACACGATACTCAAGTTTCCTTGGTTGGAAAACAACGGAACCGAAAACCTTTTGAAAAGTGTTAATTAATTTTTTTTTTTTACTGACGAACGGAGCTGTGGAAAGTACTTTTTAAGGGGGCTCAAACTTTTATCGTACTCTCAATTTTTCGTAAAATGACAAAGTAGAGACTTTCCATAGTTCCGATCGTCGCCAAACGTTTTTTCCTACAATTCTTGTTATTTTATTTACTAATTTGTCAAATAAAAAAGTTAACAATTTGACTTTAGAAAATTTGAAATTGAAACTGTTCAACGATGGAAACTTCAGCATCAAAAACAGACGGGGACGCATCGGGATGCGTCCATGTTTTTTTGTTTTTATTATTTCATGGCATGCCTCATCTACGAAGATGCATCTCGGTTTTTTTTTTTAATAATTTTTCGGCAAAGCTCTTATTTCGTAGACTTGGAAAAGAAACAAAAACTCGGTAACGATACTGGAGGCAGTTGAAATTTAATAGTTGTTTCGACCTCTCAAGCTCGTTCGATGAAAAAAACTGTGCCAGGTTTGCTCCTTCGTATGCACAACAAGACTTCGTGACTGCATGGATTCCAATCGTTTCGGATTATCGCGTGTTCATGCACTGCTTATATTCCAATAGAGTCAAATGACTCCGGTGGGACTTTCGAACGTTGGAGCAATATTCAGGAAATGGTAGCAACGCAAAGCTCCGATCGATGTATTCGGAAAGTTTGTTGTTCTCCTCATTATTAACGAGGCTTTGTTCGTTTCATTTTTCACTCGAAAAACGATGATTTCTTCAGGATAATCCATTATACGTGGCATTCGGTAAGAATTTCTTGATCGAGCCCTCAAATTTAAATCGTTGGATTCGCAAAATCTAATCGGAGAGATTTTTCCAAAATTTACGAGCAAATGACAGTTCTCGAGATCTGCTTCGTTCGTATATACAGAAGTCTCATCGTGACACGTCAAATTCGTGATGCATTAACTCGATGGTTGACTCTGTTTCTGTACGCAGTCTGTATCCTCGATGTGGCCAAGTCACACACTGCTCTGCTGTGCCGGTAAACTATACCAGTTTAAAATCCACTATAATTCTTGTGTCGTGTGCATCGAGTTGTGCGACACGTAAAGGCATTAAAGAATTTCTAAGGCATCGGGCAACGTCCCCAATGCAATTTCCATGAATGCCAAGTAAGCCACCGACCGTATTGTGTACGCGTTAAAAAAATCGAATGCATCAATAAATTTTCACGTCAATAGTGGACATTAGAGTTTCGCGTTGAAAAATTGGTCACATTCGGAGACGAAAAGGGAATGAATTTGGAGGGCAGAGCAGGCTCGATGCTCTTAATGTTGGAGTAATCGACCGAGAGTTTTATCGCGAATTTTATTGATTGCAAACCGAACCACCGGTGCTTTTTAACGTGATAAGCCATATTTCCTAACTCGCTCCGTTCACCATGGCAACACTTTCCTATCCCCTTCAATTCTTCTCTCTCCACACGAACAATCTCCATTTTCTCCTATAAAGCTCATTTCTCAATCCATTATATTTCCCGTTGGATTGTGAGATTCGTAGCTAATCGAACGAAACCTCGTAAAAAAAAAAAACTCTTGCGTCGATCAACGATTTTTTTCTATATCAGGCTTAGCTGAAGTTTTGAAATGGAAAAGATTTGTTGAGTCTGAAAACGAAGGATTCGGAATTTCCTCCACAACGTAATTCTTCTATTGATTATCCAAGAAAATGACATTTTCAAAAGTTATTATTAAAGTTTATCAAGTTATTCACTTGAGAGTTTACTCGAGAGTTCGCTTCCAGTTTTTTCTCAGGCGCATGAGCTTCCTCAGAATTTCAAACAGTGGAGATGAGATGCAAAAGCAAAAAGTAGTCTATTTTTCAAGCTCCGTTTGTCAAGTTGTTATTTCGACGTTAATCTACAGTGGCAATGACATAAATGAGTGTTAGGTTATTAAGTCGAACGAAGGCCGCAGGAAGAAGACTCGAAATTCGCGCAAGTGAGTGCGATAAAATGCTACAGGTGTTTCTGAGCTCATAAGCACACTTTCTCGTCATCCACACTGCATAAATTAACTCGATACTTGAACACATCGCAAGTTGGCATCAAAGTGTTTAATGTGAAAATTCTTCGCAGAGTTCTCTCTTATCGAGGAAAGGAGAGTTTTGGAGTTGCGTGGATTGCATCTCAAGCCAGACGCACACGCCAACACCCTCTCTCTCGCGTTTTTAAACTGCTCATATATTCGCCAAGTTCTCTCGGATGTTCTCTCGCTTTATGATTCGCGCAAAGAGCCATCGTGAGAGCTCTCCAACTCGTTCCTTCTGCCAGTGGAACACCTAGCAGCACGCACGCATCCCGGTCACGCTCCAAAACTGTCTTATTGCTCTAATCTTATTACCGCTAACGGCGTATTACCCTGCGCCTAGAGAAACATCGTTTCTTTTAATCGTAGCCTTCGAATTGGTACTTTGACGAGTAAACACCGCTGACCGTGGACACGTATGAATCAGCGGAAACTATAAGTCTCTGCGAGTGTCTCCAATTTGCATCGTACGACCGCATGCTTAGAAAATTTCTAGCCATTAAAAAACATTTAGACCCTTTCGTTCCGAACAGTTGAATTAAAAACATGCAATAATGAAAAAAAAAAAGAAAATCTTGCTCTTACGAGAAATTCTGATTTTCGTTTCTATTTTGCGGATCCAAAATATAGAGCAAGAGAGAAAAAATGATTGTGGTCTACACGCGCCTTGCCATTATGTGCTGTATACATAATTGCATAAATTATTAATCGAAAGGCGAGAGAAAAAAATAATGAAAAATGAATGCTCGATGGCGAAACTCGGCACGAATATCTCGTGTCTCGTGTTAAATCGTCCAGCTCTTCGCGTAATCGTACTAAGCGCGATAATTAAACCGAGTAATAAGAGAGAGGTGAGGCACGCTCTGTTTATGCGTTTTAATTGGCAATCCTAATAACTCACAATTCGCGAGCATCTCTCTTCTCTCTCTCTCTCTCTCTCTCTCTATTCCTCTCTCTTTTGTTTCGTTAATTTTAAGTCCAACCGGGCCGCAGCAATTTCGCTCACTGAACGGTGACATCGGGTTAAGAAAAAGTTTTTTTGTCATACGAGAGAACCCCATACGAACGCTTACTGCTTCGTTATGAGAAAAAGAAAAAACAGAAATTATTTTCTGCCATTGACGAAATAGTCAGATTAATTCCTTGAATAAAATTCTGCCCGCGTGTGAAACCACAAGAGGAACTCATTGAACACGAGCTTTGCCACATTTCAATTTTTTCACAGACCCACGTTTCCCAGCTCTCTAAACCGTTCGAGACACCAAATGCCTCGCGGACTTAGAAAAAAATCGGGAAGACTCCGATAATGAGATCATTTTGAAAAACTCAACAGAATATCGCAAATGGTCGTGAAGAAAAACCGATGAATGGATTAGAGGATTAATACCAACGCTGAAAGCTCCGACTTCGCTGTGTCCCTTTTGCGTCTTACACGCACGTAAGGATTCCGTATCCGTACGTATGCACTATTACGTTACGTACTGGTGCTCCAAGCTGCTAAACGGGCACCGTATGATGCAAGAGTTGTGTGATCTTCCTACGCCGTTTTCAAAACTCTGCCAGATGTGCGGGGAATATATACATTACTTGCATCTCCTCTGCTGCCCACCCATCCAAACACTCGCCCATGTGTGTGTTTATGTTTCTTTTCATTTGTCATTTTATTCTGCTAACTCGTCTTCGATTATACGTATGTACAGATTGTCCGCGCGTTGCTTATAAACAATTACTTTTTTCGAAAGCCATTTACGCGGCCTCGCCAGTTCGCACTGGCGGTGCTTTCCATCTCAGGCGTAAAATAACAATCATTATCCATCCTATTAGACTGTGGAAATGGCCTACTGAGTTACCATCTTAAAAAACATATATTCTCCAGTTTGTGACAAACATCAATTACTCGTAGCGTTAATTTGTCACGGTCCCACATCAACTTTCACACATAGAAATATGGAAAATGGTATTCTAGGAATCAACATTGTAGCTTGAAAGTTTTTCTTCTTAAATATTGGAAGCAGAGTTTGGTCCATTGTTCTCCATTTGTTGCCCGATGAAGAATTGTCAAAACGCGATCGATCAAAATGAATTTTTAGTCTCTTGCTTTTTTGATCCATTGTCTAATTTTGCTTTTCTCCCATTAACACTCTCTCCTTCGTTAGCTATCGCAGCGTCGTCGTTTTCCGAGTACGAGGGCACGTGCATGATTTATTCGTGATCTCTTCAAGGTTATCGAAATCTGCATTAAATTGAATTGGTTGATACATAATGATGAACCAGTATTCCCGCGCAATAGATATCAACCCACTGGCCATTCCTGACTGCTCGTGACCATGAATGACCGAAGAATAAATAAATGAGGACGGCAAATACGATTTATCTTCGGTGTGTCACGAGGCACTCGCACTCTCACGTACACCATCGTCGCGTACCTTAACCCGATCGTTTCACTTTTCAAGTCCTTAGAGGATAACACGTTCCCACGCCCTAATTCGCTCTCGCGGCGGGCAAAAATTCACCCGGTGACATTACAGACCAGGAACACCCTCGTCGAGGTCTTTCCTCGTTTACACTCATTCCTACATGGACACACCCACACAGTATACTCTCAATTCTAACATTACTATCATTATTTTTCTTTTATTGTCTTAGTTTTTAGTTCGTTGTTATTACAGCGAACGTGTATACATTCGATCTGAAGAGAATAACGTGCGTGTGACGAGTAGCACCCACGCGTGTGCAAGACGCGTCCACAGCAAAATACTTGTCCGGTTCGAGTGATGATGGATGACAACTTGAGATTTTCTACGACTTACACGTTTTCAGTTCGTAGACATTGGCGGGCCGCGTCACATTCATACTTTGGCATTCTTGCGTTTTTCTCTCACGGACCATTGAGATGGATGCTTGTCGCCATTCTCCACATTCGGTCATGGAAATCGCGAGATTTTTCAGCTTCGGAATGGCTTCGTAATTACACCCAAAGGGTCGCATGGGTTTTGAATTTTCATTCTGCGCATATTTTCTGCGTTTTTCTCGGGCCAGAAGAAAAATTGATTGATTCATTTTTGTTTTCGTGTACGATTCGATGTTTCGGGAAAAATAGGAGCTACCATCCGCGGCCTTTGCTTTTTGACAAAGCAGGCGCGACCTCTTGCCTTCTTTCCCGAACACCAATTGTCCGTCGCCGTGCATGTGTCGTTTCGGTACGTGTGTCTTTCACCTTAAAATAGGATCGAACGGTACGGGCGATAAATATCGCAAGCGGAATTGTAACCAGGAGATTTTTCAACGTTACGATTTTTTCGAGCTTTCATTTTGTTTATTTGAAAACTTGAGGTCAAGGAGTCGTTCATCTGGCAGGAGCTAAGAAATTATACACTTCACGCTGTGTGAAACTATATATCAATGATGAATGACATATTCTTGGCATTCCCTGCGTACGAACCAGTACTGACAGTTTTGTTCTCAATGCGGGCAAAAAAAATGTTTTTTTTTTTTTACGGAAAATGCTCAGATCTCACGCGATTCTTATGGAAAACTTTCTCATGACTTTGTGTCTATAATTTTTCTATCCAAATATATTTTTTAACAAATTTCATCAATTCGCGTTGAAGTATCGTGTGACGCCTTTTGCGGGCACCGAGTTTCGGTGAGTTTTTAGGTTACCTCTGACGATACATTTCCAAAATTTCCTATCTTACGATCCTATTGACAGATAATCTTGACATTCCGTTCGAGCCGATTGGAGCATCAAGTTTTACACTATAAATAATTACTTTTGGTAAAATTTCCAGTACTTAATATTTTGCGGAGTAAAAAGTATACAAAATTTCAGGTTGGTGGCGTCGTTTCTATTCAGCACCGGTAATTTTTCGGTTTTGATTTTCCCCAAGAAGGCAAATTATGATTTATAAAGAATATAGGAGTAAATTTTGCCTTAATTGTAATCTTGAATTCGGTTTATGGGCCATACGTATTCAGAGCAGTTACGAGTGGGTTGGAATGATGTCAAGAGTACTAGCAGTTGAGAATTTCGAGTCATTCGCTTTTGTCATACAAAAGTTACGATAGGCTTGGACTCTGCCGTCGAACAAGATGCAAGATATACTATAAAGTCGAAGAACGAGGGCTTACGGACAATGAGATTCAATTCAGGCCTAATCTCTTGTCGACTGTATATTCTATGGACGTGGCAATTGTCGTACCAAGCTGCTTGCTCTCTTAGGGCGTTGACTCTTCTTTTCTACCAGAGGCTTTTCGCTTCGAATATCATCCTGTTGGCACTACCGTCCAGAGCTCCGACCGTCGTGAACGTTGGAAAGAGAGACTTTTCACCTTTTTATTATTCGTTTTAATCATTATTGGATTTTTTGCACGAGGGCCGAGGAAAAATGTGCGGAAAACGCGATCGATCTGAGCCTCGATATATTTTAGCAACATTCCAGATAATTAGCACCATAATTGGCATCAGAAAATACTGCTTCCCCGGAATATGGCTGAGCGGACACCCAACCGATTATTAACTTTTATATCTTCCACTTTCGATCGGTTAGTGAATTTCAATGAATTGTTCCGTATGAAATAGAAATAAATACTCAACACGAGCATCGTTGTCTTTGGAAACGTCCAAATGCAGCTGGTGCGTTATGATATTCATAAACTAATAGAAAAAAATGTCATCGATTACGTCACACAGTTTACTATTAAGTTAAACGAACCCACGACGAAATAATTCATATAATGACTTAGCATCGCGAATTTTCAATTAAGCCTTGAGAATCTTAAACCTGCGAACAACAGGCTGTTTATCTTTCTTTAGTGTCATTGGAAAATGACAAGCAATGCTCTTGATGTCCTACAACGTCAATAATAAAATTACGATGCTCTCGTAGATATTTCTGTATAATTCCGATCGTACACAACATTGTACGTATTCATTGGACGTGGGAGTATTCAAACGTGAGTCTGATTGCGCGCTGACACTCGACGCGATGTGTGGCCAGCAGTGTTGGGCGTAATCAAGCGATTTTGTTCATCGATTTATTAGTCAACTAAATACTGAATCATGAATTATGTGTCTCGTTTGATTATTTTGTGTTGGAAGGCCCTTTATTCGTTGGAACGTCAGTTACCGCTTGCGACGTGAATGCTGACTTGAATTCGATTAAATTCATTTTGAAAAGTTGATCAAAACCGCCCCGCCCGCCGGAGCACTGCAGGGGCTTCCTAGTCATGTCAAAAGCATACCGCAAAGAAGCGAGTTCTCGACACTGTGAGGGCTCATCAAATATTATGTATCGCGATGTCCAGCCGAAGTGGATCGAAGTGGATTTTCAAGTAAAATCTTCAGAATAATGTTTATTCTCGTCCGATTCGGAAGCTGATAAAATTTTCATGAATTCTTACAATCGCGTCATTTGTAGAGGCTGCCGTTTCAATTCGCATGGAAAATACATTTACATTCACTGTATTTCGGAATCGACGAAGAAAACTCCGTCCCAGCTAAATTTACGAAATCCCTGAAGCGATTAACGTCCGATCGACAGTCGATATTGCAATAGGTGTCTTATTCATCGAATGTCATACGACTCCCAACTCGGGAGGAGATATCGAATAAAATTATTACGACGAGGAGTCTAATGGATTGTGATGTCGAAGGTCGGCGTAGGTTTCGCTCGAGATCGCTTGTCGTCGTTTCTCACTGAGAATCTCGTATACACTCGATATCAACATATAAAAAAACATGACCCCGAGGCTCAGTTTTCAAATTCATTAAGCAACTACAATTCTCAAGATTCTAAACGCGGAAATCTCCGGCCATATTGTTATTCGCCAATTATCTGATGCTATCAAACAGACGTAATGAATTTGGGAGGCAAGTGGATCGACGATTCACTCTTTTCGCCTCAAACCAGTGTGCGAATCCACAGCAGGTTCGGTCTCCGCTTTGGCGTCGCTGCGAGGAGTTTTCTCCGGCCAGCCTTTTTGGGGACGTCCTGGAGGGAAACTCATTTTTCTACTGAATTAGTCGCGTACGCGTCGACGTATCGTGGGATTACGTGATTCTACGGACTGTATGCACTGCCGTTACGATGCAATGACTAGCATCCTTCCTCTTCTGCTCTACTACCACGCCGAGTTATTTATTAGTTCCCCAACGACCCTCCCATACTGTTTTTTCCCCATATACTCACTCCATACGCGGTCCCTACGAAAACTCTTCTCTTTTTTACGATCGTCGTAATTTCTATCGAGCTCCGAACTCTCTGGACCTTGGTGTGATTTCCGTGTGTACTTTTCGAAGCTCTAGAGACACATAAAACTTTGTTTTCTTCAGTTCATGTCAGCCTCGTTAAGCCTTTTGCCTACAATAGGACGATTGCGTCATTTGCCATGAAAAAGTCACAAAAAAAAGTTTTCCCACGTGGCAGGCACTTTGATAATCTCCAGTTCGTGGATTAATTTTTTTTTTTTAATTTTCAGCCTTATCATCGATACACGTTCGCATTTATTACTCGCTCATAAGCTTGTGGTTGCAAATACTCACGTGGCCCGATCATCGCGCTCTTATCTATTCCAGGAAAATTTTTCAGAAACGATTACATTGGAAAGGATTTTCAAAGCAATTTTTTGTAAAGAATTGTCGATACAAATTATTCGTGGCACTTGTGGACGCGTGTGCGTTCCGAGCGTGGCTTTACAAACATTTACGTACACGAGTAATGTATGCGAATATACATCGATGATAAGGCCAAATGCTTGAATAAGATAAGGACGCACGGAATAAAATGTAATATTTCGTATTATCGTTTGACAGGCACGTATAGTCGCCGAGCGCGTTCTACGGGCCGTGCTGCAGGACGGAAGTGGTCGTTATTATTATTGTTGTTACTGATGCCGCTGTTGATCCGGGGAATAAGGGCCGAGGGTTGATGTGAAAGAAAGGGCCTTACAGCACAAGAGGAACTATCGTATGGAGGAAAAAACAGAGACAACCTGAAGAAAATAAAGACATCGAATAAAGTAGCTGCCAAGAAAAAATAAGTACAGGGCGACTCGAAAAAAAAAGAAAAAACGAACGAAGGAGTTAAAAACAAGAATAAGTGGGGCTGAAGAGGATTGTGGGAACGACGACACTGTGCCCTCTCGTGAACTCAAAGATCCTGCACTCCTGGGACTGCTTCCTAGTTGTCCTCTTCTCCTCTGTGCCTCTCGCGATTGCTCTCTCGATTCTTCTCTCCAACACTCAACCATGTCGTACACGAATCGCTTTCCTCCCACGCAAAACACGAGATATCGTAGCAGCTGGGGACCTTCCTCCGTATCGGCCTTCGCCCGTGCCGATGTTCCGAGACCCTCGCCCGAGGAGGAAGAGTTTGCCGAATTTTACAACGAACGCCTTCACTCCGCACAAAGTCGACAACTCATACCCCTCCAGGAGGATCTCGCCGATTGGATCAACAAGACGATAAGTGAGTCATTGTTTTATACTTTTATCAGCTTCGATAATTGTTTCGTTATACGCAGCTCAACATCACGACTGTGCATGTTTCCAAAATCGCTACCAAACCACACCTCTCGATTCTGTGCACGTGTTTATCGTTTTTTCAATCCCATTTCCCCGTTATGGAGAATATCTCAATTTTGCAAACACCATCTTTTCTGACGAACCGAAATATCCGTGGAATTTCTATTTGAATGAAAGTTACCGCTCGGTCTAAATTATGTAACAAAAGCAACACAAATGTTTCGATGTGTTGTACAACTAGAGGTTCGAATCAAATATCGAAATCGGATCGTTTCGGTCATGTGAACAGTATCGCTGTGTGCTCCTATGTCGCATTTTATCTTTTTTCAGTTTTCTTTCTCTTTCTTGCCTCCTGTGTCTCACCATCTCTTCGCTCTCGTGTTCTTTCTCCTATTTTTTTACTTTTTGCTCCTGGTCTTTCTCACTCCGTTCCGGATTTGGTAAATGCTCGCAGCAGACGTCGAGACGACTAGCCAGCGTGTGCATTCAACACACACTAGGCTGATCATGTACTCGGTACAAAAAGACCAAATATGCTCCGTTCGTGTTTCATTCATCGCCGTGTTACGCCACTCAATTTTGTATGTAACACACGCAGATCCTTGACTCGTGAGGCTCGCGTATAAGTAAACACCATTCCGATTAAAATTGGATTTGCTTCGATAATCTTTCTTTAGATTTTCTCGTGTAAACACGTCGTTCTTGTCATCAGAACTCTGACAATTTAAAAAACAATTCCATTCCTTCCACGGCCATTTTCGGATAATCTCGTTAAATCGTAAAAGAATGACTAAATTTTCAATAAAAAGAATATTCAATGATCCAGAGCGATAAATTTGAATCCGTTATATCGACGAGAAAAATCGTGAATCGAAATTTGTTCAAGTCGCGCTCGAGCGAATACGAAAGAAACGACAAAAAATGCTCTCACAGTGGGTGTGCAGCGCAAGGTTTTGTTTCCTGACGAGAGAGTGCCCTGTTGTTAAGCCTGCAGATGTTCGTTATTTAAGCCACGAGTTTTCGTGACGTCGTGTGTGCTGTGCTGCCTTTTCAGATGCGAGCATGACGAGGCGAATCGAGTGGCTATAAGGGTGAGAAGCAAATGGAAAGAAAAAAGAAGCCCATATACAATAT
The DNA here is from genome assembly GCA_037952995.1 of Hyposoter didymator. Taxonomy (NCBI): domain Eukaryota; kingdom Metazoa; phylum Arthropoda; class Insecta; order Hymenoptera; family Ichneumonidae; genus Hyposoter; species Hyposoter didymator. The sequence continues at coordinate 19,888,158 of JBAJMU010000002.1, forward strand.
GCGATGAGGCCCTATAATCGCGCTTCCTCAGGACGATCGCACGTTCATTCATTCATTCCATTCCTTCCTATAGATATAAAGGTGCTATTGTCGATTCAAGTTTATTCAATAAAATTTTAGTATTTCGAATTTTTGGACGACTGCATCATGCAGTCAAAACTGGAAGAACTATCATTAGACAATTTTCTGCATGTCTCTACGAAATATTCTGATTTTTTAGAATTTTGCAGTTTTTCTGAACCATTTTATTCTAGAAAACCCACTCGGTGTGGACAATCGATATGAAGATATCGATTACCCCCGCTTATCGTTTGTTGAAATACTGCTCGAAAATTCTAATTAGACTCAACCGTATCGCCTTAAAAATCGGATAGGTAGTATGCAAAGGAGAACATTGTAACGTGAGACAGCTCAGCTGGTGGACGTACGAGTGCTTGTCAAAGTTGCCAAATTTCAAGCTCCAAATGAGTGTGAAAAGTTTTATTAAGTTACTGACTGGGTTACACGATCCCACCGAGTCTAAAGGAATCGCACCGACTAACCCGGTTAGTCTAACGATGCGATGAACAAAAGTTTCGCGTTTTTTTGTTTTTTTCGTCTTTCCGTGATATTTTCTTCTTTTTTTTCGTACACACAGGCTGCATAACGATTCAGAAACCTGAGGATAGCACAGACACCCCTTGTTTCCTCGTTTTTTTCTCCTATCAGTGTCGAAAAGTTTCTACACGTAATTTCACTCCAAGTTCATACGAGAACGTTGCCAAAAGTCTCATCCAAGACAGCCCAATTGCGAGGCATTATTCACAAATCGAATGGAGCCATTTTTATGATCTTTCAATTTGTGAAAAATGTTGAAACGTGGAAATGAAAAAAGGGAATACAACTGCACTTATGAGAGGCCTGAGGGATGAGTCTTATGATTGGATTGTCCGACCGGTCAGATTTGTGTGTATTTTTTTAAACGTGGTTTTTTTTTACTCTCAAGGCGTAAGTTGACAAAGTTGTATATCAACGACTGGATGGAGTCAGCACCAGATATCAGTGATTTGCTTACGTGAAGATATTTCTAGAAATATGATTTCGACAAAATCATCTCCGTGATCAAACTATTTTGATTTATCGTGTCCGTTGCGCGAAGGTTTTGTGCCAATCAAAGTCAATTATTTATTCACCGGGCGTGAGGATGATTTCTTCATGAATTTTATTTCAAGTAATTGCTCCGGATGATCCAGTTTTGCCAGTTCGTAATCGATAGTGCATTCCGGGCGACCAGTTATTCTTGAATGAGTGAACGATCCGAGCACTTTTGGTGGCTTTCGGTGTTAAACACTATTTGCGTGACATGCGCAACCTCCGATGGAGACCGGCCAATCCGGTCTTTGTGGCTTCTACTCATATGCCCGCTTTCTGAACGCTGGACCACACTGAAAAGTTATGTAAACGCGAGTCTTCATCCATACAAAAGAATTTTTTTTTAACAATCTTTGGAACAGTGACGGTTTTCAAAATTTTCAAATAATCGGCACATTGGAAGGGGGCGTGAGTTTATAGTCAAAACTTTAACTCGAATTTCGACCCGAAAAAGTTGCTGCATTCGTCCGTTTAGCAAACTGAGTTTTGGAATCAATATTTTTCTAAGAGCAGATTTTCGTGAGTTTCTTGATTCGTCTCTCGCATTGATAAGCTTCATGGTTGTCAGAGTTTCCCCTGCACGCACGCACTTCGCGTCTTATATTCGTGCAATAAATATCTGCACTTTTTCGACTCGATTTTTTTCTCATTTTCAGTCAAGGTGAACGGGATTCCGAAGGAGAGTGAGTATCACGAGAAACGGCAGCAGGCTTTAATTTATTGAATCGAAAATATTTATTAAAATTCAGATCACGCGGGTCGTGGGATTCTTCTCGTTCGACTGCATTTTTTTCCTCTCATTTCTCATACGATCTTTTTATCGAGACGTATGCGATCGCGTATCGTTTCGTGAAAGGGGTTAAGGAAGAAAGTACACGCAGCATTGGCATGGAGCAAGAAAAAAAAGCAGAAGCAATTGTCGCATCGATAATCGGAAATTCTTCTCGCGTATGAAGCTATTTCCTCTCGTAAAATGGTTGCGTGCATGCGTGCGTATCTTCGAGAGAATGCAAAATAACGCGCAGCAGGCAAGAATCCTACGCTGGCGACTATAGTTAAATGACCAGGAGGCATACATTTCAACGTCTCATCATTCCGTTCTCTGCTGTTCTCAGTGTACATAAAAGCTGATTTTGCACGTTGTGGCGTCTCCGTGACTCACCGGAAGTTGAGCCCGGCCCACCCTGGGACTCTTCCTTCAACAATCTCTCTCTGTCCTTCTGCGGACGCACGAGAGTCCTTCTTGTCGTTCATTCGAACGCCCTAAAACCAGCATTAAAAGCTGGCACAAACCACTTCCTTGAAGAATGTTTCGCAGAGTCCAGCCTCTTTTTCCTGGTTCCGAGCTCCCTAGCGATGATATTCTCACCACATAAAGCGCTTGTGTCTTCGAGGTTATTGTATTCATACGAATAAACTACGAATTCACGAAAAAAAACACAATTACTTTCTTTCAAATACTCTCCCGATATCATTGCCGGACAAAAAAAAAAACAAAACAAAGAAAAACAGCTGTTTCATTCGTCCCGAAATTTTTATGTTCGAGAAAACGTTCGGGCTTGGGAAGCTGATTTTTCTCTCGAGATCGTTTTGGACCCAATTTTCGATAGAAATTCGTCATAGAATTGGAAATTATTATGATTCGGGACGAAAATATTCTTTTTGTTGAATTTGTACCGATGTTTTTGGATAAAAACTCCAAAAAATCTTCATTGTGGTAATTTTGTTAAAATTTGTTCAACGATCCGCTGGAAAATGATTATTTTCACGGAAATTTTAATTATATACTGGAAAAACAAATGAAATGTTTTTTTCGGTTAACACAATATTGATACTTTCGAGGAACACAACGTTGAAAGCCAAGAAAAATATAAAAATGTTATTCCTCACTGCGTGACCCTTGCAGACTCGATTTTCGAAAATCTGAACATTCCCAATACAAGGTTGTGACCTGGTAACAACAGCGCGGATGAAATTGCGGGCACAGCTAGTACCCGCTGTGGTATATATTAACCAGCGATACGCCATGCGGTAGAGGCGCGTCTCGAGCTTCACGGATAAGTTCCGGGTGACTGAGATCCTTGAGAGTCGAGTGTCCCCTCTGTGTCTCGCCCATATTTATGGGCCTACATAATGCTGTGTATGCAGGAACGTGGATTTTTAGGCTATGCAAATCCGTATACATATTATAGAATATCTTAGGACAAAAGTTCCATTTCCACGAGAAGAATGCTCCTCCATCCCGAGAGTAAACCGAGAGACCGTAGTTTAATTGTTTCAATTTTCGTTTTTTTTTCATATCTTTTCGTGATTCGAAAAAAATTTAGTACGCGCGAAAATTATATTTGTTTTCGATCGATTTTCACGACGTCTCTATGCAAAAAGCTAACGCCATTGTAAAAATCAGCCAAGACAAAGATTCGATTTTTTTTGGAACCGTAAAAATATTTCCTCCACTCTCGAATTGTCGTGGGGAAATCTCGAAAAACCCTTTTTCACGTTCTCCTCATAATCAGTTTGGATAAGCGATAACTGAAAGACTAGGAACAAAATGATTTTCCATTTTTGTGGATACCCGAAAACTGATAATCCATTGTTGCAATAACACCGCCAAAGTCACCGGCACAGCTGACTCGTATGTATGTTCTCATTGTTACGCCACATATGTCAGTCTGATGCATGGGACTGCTATAGAAAACTACTCCACTCTACGAAAGAGGAACTGTATAAAGTTAAAATAACATTGGAGCTGGACTGTCACGACGTATTGTAGAATGTTCGATTGGCATGAGTCACGTGAGAACTGTATCAATGAGTTTATTGTATACGCTGTTGATAGAAAAAAAAAAATTACCGGAAAAAGCGTTGTTCAAGTCCACGTATTGGCATTATATTCGGCGTCGTGTGAGCTCAGCGTTTGTGTATGTGTGTCTGTATTTGTGTGTTTTACAATCTCTAGGTGCCCGTAGTGCATTGTTGACTGCCTTCTGCCACGATTCTGTAAGACGTGGGATAAAGTGTTAATTGCTAAAGGAGCAAAAATGAGCGACTCGGATTCTATTCGAGGAAACTTAGTCTTTTTTTCTGCTGCTAGAATGAGTGATGACGATCGCGAAAAATGGAAAAAGGGGAAATTATCGCGTGGCTTTTTCTTATCAGCGAACGAACTCGTATCGACATCTACGTTTGGGCTAGTCCCTACAGTTCTCCGGCGAATTGAATTGCCGCGAGTTTTATTCTCCAGAGATGCTCTTGGCAGTACAAGAAAAATACGAAAAATATTGAGCGATGAATTATTTTTTTCCTTTTGCCGATAACACTCCTTTTCCTTTGACCTTTATGATAATTTTTTTGGTTCTCATGAGGCACTAAGCCCTTCGAGTGAATAGAGTCTCATGCATGCACGACTTGGACAAGTTGCAGAGGGGAACGGAGTGCATGAGATAGCGAGCCAAGAGCAACTGAGATCTCTGGATGCACAAAATAAGAGTCGAGAGAGTCACGAGAGAACCGTCGCGGTATACTCTCTCATTATCATCCGCATCTGTATACTGCTCTCCATCTCTCTCCCTCACTCCTTTGTATTGCTTCTATAAGAGTTGCTCAACCCAACTTTTATTTCCCATTGCCCGGAGCTTGTATCGCTCACACGGGATCCTATAACTCGCTTACGGATTTGCTGACCATTCACAAAGTGTCTTTTGGCTGGAGCTAGATACATATTTCTTTTCATATTTTCCTTTTTCTATTATACATTAGCGATTTGGGCCAATTCAACAAAAAAAAATTGTACCACGCGCTAAAGAAAGAATCGTCATCGATTTTTGTCTTCAACGATCGTGATTAGCTGGAAATTTTTAACTTTTTTCAAAGTGAACGATATGAGGGTCGATTGGACGTAGAAAACGTTGTGTATCGTTTTTATAGCAACTCGTGTGTACAGGAGAGACACACGACATCGCCACACCGATCGTGCTCGACCCTTAGAGATTGTTTTTTTTTTTCGTGTTAAATTTCGATCTACCAGAGCACAGAGCGCAGGAGATCCCGTTTTGGAATAGAAACGATCGTGCCGAGACCGAAATCGTCGTCTCCTGGACTCGATCCTCAGATCGATTATAATATATTTATTAAGCTCGAGTGTGGTCGTTATTATTGTGGCTCTTCATTATTGTGTCTTTTTTGCGCACGTACATCCATGATGCACACGGACCTACATCCTAGTTTATACGGCGATGGAGAAAATAGACAGACCAGGTGTACGAGTTCAGCGCATGGATTCTACGAAGCAGCTGTTGATTTTTTATATTTGCTTAAGAATGTACCTAGAGCTTTATCTTCGTCCCGGAAGTCTTCCAAGACATATGGTTTATTTACGGGACTCGAAACTGTACGATAATTCGTTGTGCATCGTTTTAGATTCGCGATCTTCCGCTTTATTCATTCCGATAATTCTACACGTTCTCTCGAAGTATTATACAAACAATTTTACTATCTCATGCTACTTAATGGCTGGATATTGAGATCGTTGGTTTACACAAGTGAATAGCTATCCTCAAGGTTTTTTACGACTCAAAATAACGGAAACGATGAAAATTTAGTAAATTTATCGATAAAGACTAATTTTCCTGAAGCTTGATAACAGTTTCGCTTTTTGTTAAAAATCCTTTTCTCTTTCCTCTGATTTAACAGCCCAATTGACATTCGGATCTAGTTTGCGGTTTTTTGCATGAACACTGCGATCGGCCAGTCGCGACAATCGATCGATATAAACAGGATAGTCGTTGAGTGAAAAATGTGGATCAATTTCGCGCGTCTGCCCATAGTTGTCGCACTCGCAGAAAATGGAACCAAGCCACAAGAATACGATATTTATCGAACGGTTGAATGGATGATATTCTAATTTCATTCCATCACGGTTTTAAAAAAAATTCATCGATGAAAAAACGCTGACTGGCTTATAGCTCGCATTCTTCTTCACTTCTTGCAACTTGACGTGCACTTTGACGATTATCATGAATGATTTTTAGGTTTTTTAAGCCCGTCGAGAATCAATAAATTTTTACGTTTTTTTCGCGGTCGATTCGATAGCACATATGATTGGAAGGGAGCAGCGAGAGATCGCAAAGAAGATAAGCTTCAATTTTCTTTCATCTTCCATTCGTATCTGCACAAGCGAGCGCAAGGACGCCCTCTTTGTGCTTAATGAAATTCGTGGTGGACGAGGAAATCATTTTTGGTACGCACGAGTCTCGCAAAGACACACGCACACACAACACACACGCTTACGTAGAATCTGAATTTTAAATCCAACGCTCGATAAGGCAGTAGTCACGATCGAGTCTCGTATACGAGATACATGGATGAATATCCTCAAAGGAAAATAAAAAAATGGTGTTCCCCTTGGTCGAACACGATTTACAAATCGAATCAGGGTCGAAGTAATGAGAAACACCGACAGACCATTTTGCATTCGAGTTTGGACGCAGCGAATTGTGTAATAATACTTCAACGTACACCCGATTAATTCTGGATGAATTTACAATTCATCTTACGAATAGTTTCGAAAATGATCGAATTTCATTCAACCCCTTTATTCGGAGTTTGATTTTTTTTTTTTTTAAGCTGTAAGATCGATCGTTGATGTCGATACGAAAAAACAAATCCATTTCGGATCATGTACTTATTTTGTTATTTTTTTACAGACACCGATCATGTGACTGGCGACAATTTCTTCGACGCTCTCGACAATGGTGCTGTGGTTTGTAAATTGGCTCGAGTGATACAGGAAAAAGCCAGAACAGCCGTCGACGCTGGAAGAGTCAAAGGGGTGAGTTTTTTCACCACGTTTTTTTTCATCATGCCAACTCTTCAACATTCCCTTTAATTAGCTGCATCAACATGGTACTTGTTAAACGAACGACGAAATCCACTCGAAAGAGGGATATTGACTTTTGGCGAGACGAGAGAGGTTCATTCAAAAGTTTGATAATTGCATCCAATGCGTTACATTGAGACTATGAAAACCGTAGTTTTCCAATAATATGAGAGAACTTGTTTTAGCTCAGTCAATTTTCCATCACATTACGGATCTGTACGAGGCAGACACATAAAAAAAAATCAGAGCATTGCCTATTGATGGAAATCAAGAGACGCGGCAACGGGCTCGACGCCAAGTTGAAAAGAAAAGCGTAGCGCGCGAGCCGGCCGGACTCTTAAATGCAGGAAACTAGGCATTTTATGGCGTCACACAAATTTTGAATCGTTTTAAGTGGAAAACGGCTTGACGGAAAATTTTCATATTGGATGTGAATTTTCTACGATTTTTTTATCTTTAAAATGATCCTTGGCTGGAGAAATACATTATACGAATATTTCTTCACGTCAATGAACTCATTTTTCATGGAATAGAAAAGTTCGAAGTATAAAGGTGTAAATTTGAAGTAGAGCTTCCAATTTTCAGCCAACGCCGGTTATACGTGGAAGATGCTGGGAAAATGCAGCACGACGGAGCTTCTTCTCGAGGGACAATATGGAGAATTTCATACAATTTTGTCGACGACTCGGTGTTCACGAGAATCTTCTATTCGAAAGCGATGACCTTGGTAAGAAACGAATAATATTTTTCATTCATTAAAAACCATAAGAAAAAATGAGTGAATTGGACTTTTCAGTCACAGAGCCCCACGAAATAATCGTGAGCAAAAAGTAAATAGACCGTTGCTTCGAAAGTTTCAGTAATTTTGCATCACCTGTAGGAAACCAAAAGGCAACCATAAGCCACCGGAAGTTGTTTCGCAGCGATCCCTGCAGCGTGCAATGTGCTTTTAGAATTAATCGCGCCTCGAAGTGACTTCCAACAGCGTCGCTGCCTTTTTTTGTTCCATATGGTTGTACTGATCCACTAGAGGCGGATGAACGCCAACGCGGCGACAGAATTACTGCAAAATGACTACCGATTGATGTCACGTTTGCCCCCAAATTCTACGTTTTTTAAGAATTCGGAGTAAAAAAAAAAAAACTCAAGTGTTCACCGCATGTCATTCGAGCTGCGCTCTACATTTTTACTCTCATTCGCCACTGCGACCCAGAGCCTGAGCTCGAAGACGAGTGGCCTTTGTCTCCTCTCCTGATTCCCCGAGCAACTAGACGTCATCATTCGTGCCAAGCTCTCGGGCCCATTTCTCTTACAGTACAAGAGAATTGACGATGAAGAGAAAAATTAAATCATCTCTGAAACAATGTGTCGCACTAATTTTGTCTTCTCTTTGTCGCTGACCGCCGTCGTGTTTCATTTCGTGCTCTCTCCCTCTCTCTCGATCTCCACGTTATTGTTAGGCGCACATTTTCGAAATCGGCTTTGTCGGAAGATGGAAACTTCGTGCGTCCGTAGAAACAAGTACTACGTGGGCGGGTGTGTGTCTGCTGTGCGTTAGCACACGCGCGAACGATAGAAGGCAAGAGAGTCAGAGTGGATCGTTAATGTGCGCCCTGCTCAACGGCGCTCCAACTCCAAAAGCTCGACGTTGTACTGTTCTCGTTCGCTTATCTACAAAGGAATCTCGGTACACGAGACTTCGGGGAGCGAAAAAAACGAATTGTTACAAGCGATGCGATCGAAATTCATTGAATACTCAGTCCTTACCATCCTGTGTATTTTTTTTTAAATTTCATTAACGCTCCTATTTTCCTTCATTTACAATCTTGTCCACGCTCCAGGCTGATTGCAATTTTTAGATTTCAGCCTCCGCACCTATACATTAAGAAGCTTGTTGATGATTCGAAGCAACGGTTTTTGTTTTGGTTACAGATCCGTTGCAAATTGGTTTTTCGCTCACTTTATAATTTCTGGTTTCGTCGATAGTAAAAAATATCAACCGTGACTGAACTTGCATTAAGGTGATGGATGAGTCACCGAATCACAGTTCCAATTTTTGAAATTTAAATTTTTCGATGTCATTCGACTAATCACGAAACGGCGTACGGAGGACGATTACAAAATTACGCTTGACAGGCTTTTTGTAATCGATGAAACTGGGTGGGAAATTTCAAATTTCAAAAATTGGAGCTGTCTCTCTCGCTTAAATCCAGAAAGAAACTGAATATCGAGAAGGAGCAATAACTAACAATGAGATTGTCTTTAGATTTTGCATTTATTACGTTACAAAGTTACTACAGAAAACGTCGTCACTCTGATATTCATTCGAGACTAAAATCCACGTTCATTAATGAAAAATCTGTTAATATTTGTTTGATATGAATTTTGCAGTTTTGCACGGCCAGCCACGGAACGTAGTGCTTTGTCTGTTGGAGGTGGCGAGACTTGCCTCGAGATATTCGCTCGAGCCACCCGGTATAGTACAACTTGAGCGTGAGATTGCAGCGGAGCAAGAAAGAGATTTACACTGTTTATCGGACAGCGGTATTTCGCACAGCAGTTTAGTGTCATGGCAATTCCAGCCACCTTCGCCGAGCCAATCGCCTAAACCGCAACCAGACAAAATCAAGCATAGCAGGTGAGTTGAAAATTAGCGAAGCGAGCATTCCTTCATCGTGTTGCGTATAATGTCAAAAATAAACAGAAATTACGAACAAGTTTCAAACGCAATTTCATTCTTTTTGCATGATGGAAAACAGAATTTCGTTACGACGCTCAGGGACTCAGAAATTGACGATTTTCGCTATCGATACCGTCTCGACTTTTCATTCTTTAGTTTCTTGTTTTTTCCCGAGGAACTCCGGCTTAATTTTTAGGGCTTTCGGTTTTCATAGGTTTATTTTCGATGCCAACTTCGCCAAGATACGAAATTAATAACTGGGCGAGTCAGGGCGAGAACTTGGCTGGTTACACCCTGCGAATAATAATGAGAACCGACGGATCTCGGAACTAACGCAACTCTACACGTTCCGGGAGCGTTGTAGCGTACGATAAATGTTCGAATCCCAACGCACTCGTATGCATATTACAGTTTACAGAATGCATTCCGTGCAACAATTCTTTCGGGTTGCTATTTTTTCGTCTCTATTCGGCAATACTTTTTTTTACACGGAATAGAAATTTTGGAAAATTGTTTTTATTGGCTCGTATACTCACTGGTAACAATGACGTGCTTAGGGGTCATTCAATGCTCGATTTGTTTGGATAGAATTCCCCATACGTACGAACATAAATCGTGTAAAATGACGATAGGGAATTCAAAGTGCACACGCGATCTTTCGCTTCTCGCGTGGTAAGGTTCGATGATGATGGTGGTGGAGTTTAAATGGACATGGGTACACATATTTACATTCGAGTAAGTCGTATCAAGCCGTAGCGCTTTTATGAACGCCACACACACCGGACACCGTTTCGTAATTAATTTATGTGCTGTTAGCTCGTGCAACCGCCTAATAGAGGCATTAGATTCATCCGTTCCGTTATCGTATATCCGAAGATAGTCCGTACTTGGCAGATCGTGCTCGGAAATTCATTAATGTAACAACAGATCTCCATTTCTCTTATTTGGTCAAGGATTATAAAAAAACCATCTCGCTTTTTTTTATTATCAGTTATTAGGCACAAAATAATTTCTTACGTCAATTAATTATTATAAAGTTGCTGAAGATCGTAAATAAGTGTGAAAAGTTAATTTTTTTAATTTTTTGTAAAATTTTTGTTTTTCGTCATTTTTAAGTTCGGCATCGGAAGTGGATGCCGTGGCAGAACGATGGCTTGATCCTCCGCCAATAGTCAACCACGAACCGGAGATGCGTCGTTCCGTCAGCGACAACGGTCCGACTGGGAGCGACGGTGTTCCCAGCGACACAACGGAGGACGATTGGTCGCGTGGAAGTGCCGAAGATCCCGACGAAGTGCCATCGCCTTCCATTTCACCCTCTCCCGCCGAGCCACCCGAACACACTGGACCGATCACCGAACTCGATCGAAAGGTTTCCATAATTTCCTATCGATTGATTATTTTCGTTTTGCACTATTTTCTCGCATAATGCGCGACAAAGAATTAATCGAGACTTGAAAAATACAGAATTTTCCACACCGATCGTCTGATCCACTGCCTCACGCTTATAAAATATTGTTTTCAGGTGAGAAGAGCGGCGGAGGCTGTACAGAGGCTCTGTCAATGCCCTTCAGGAAAATGCTCCAAACTGAAAGTTCGAAAAGTCGGTGAAGGACGTTATTACATTGCCGGAAGAAATGTTTTTATTAGGGTGAGTCGATCAATGCTGACGATTGTTTAACGCGATGTTTCATCGCATCTTAACCGACCAATTCCCTCTACGAATGTTCACAATCGACGAAAGAAAAAAAATTGATAGCTCGAGGGTGTGGAAAAAAAAAGTGTTCAAAGAAATTACTCAAGCCCGTGTCAATCGATTTGTGTCGCTAATGATCGTCGTGTCCGCTTTGTTCGCAGCTTCTCAAGGGACGACACATGATGGTGAGAGTTGGCGGGGGCTGGGACACTCTCGAGCATTTTTTGTCAAGACATGACCCGTGTCAGGTGAGGGTTCTCACCCGCGAAAGTACACCTCCACCTCGCAACAGCAAGCACAGCTTTCTTCACATTCGGGCCAAGTATCGGAGCCCCCCGTCCGAGTCTCTAACCGCGGGGCATTAGAATTTCTCTCTTTTTTCAATATCTGCTTTTTTTTCTTCGTGTAGAGACGCGTATGAAGATAAAAAAGCACTGTGTCCAGAGAGTGCCGCGTAATTTCTTACGCAATAGCATTCCAGCATGTTCGGTATTTCGATGATGTTGCCACAGATAAAATTTCATTTCCATTTTTTCAACGATTAGTTAACGCCGCGATGAGACACTAATTAATTAGCGCGCAAGATATTTTCCCATCGGTTCGTTTTATAGACGAAAGGACGTTTCTTTTTTACATTAACATTGCAACCTCAATAATCTAAATATCTGACACGGGTTTTGGGAAAGTTTCTCTATGGAATTATTCACGATATGCATGTGTTGATCAAAAGGATTATTTACCAGTCGTCACTGCACTGCGTCTATTATTCGGAACTCGTGCTCACGTTCAAATTATCGTAGCCTATTTCACGCAGCCTGCCTAATAGTTATTTACGATACATAAATCATATAAATATGTATAAACACATTAGTATTTTGATACCTTGGATACAGCACCTGTACTATAAAAAAGCAAACAGTTTTTTCGTCCAATTCATCAACATCGTTAGAGCCTGGCGAAGTTTATGTACCAAGGAGCTTCGAGATTCAAAATTTACATTATATCGAACGATAAATACTTGAATTACTATATCATACACAGGCACACACACACAAGATATCTCAACCAGATAGGAATATTGTATCATCACTATTTTTGCATACTAACAAGATATAGTTAATAGTTGCGGATGCATTGAAAGCCGTTTCGACGTCTCTCAACGACAAATCTGAAGGATTGACCAGCTGAACGAAAGCTCGATAAAACGCATTTCCACATTTCATTGAAATGTTAAACGATGCAATAGCGTCCGATACATCACGCTAGTTTCACATGCACCGGGACACGCCGGTAGTTGGTAATTTAGTCGATAAGTAACGCAATGGCCATGATGGAGATCGAAGACACTTGATCACATGCAAGTGCAAACGGACTCTCAGGAAGACGAAGAAACAATGAATAAATCTGTTAAGTCCAGTTATACACTGATTGACTGGGTATTTTTAGAACGTTAGAAAGAAATCTGTGACTAAATTTAGCGATACACTGTATCCATAGAAAAAATGAAAAGGACAAAAAAAAAAGGATAACAAAGTGCAACGATCACGTGCATCTTTGGCCATTGCACATTTCCAAGGGTTGCACACCGTGCACTTCTTTTTTATAGATATACACATATATTTATAGAAACATTTGTGGCTTTATTGACGGCATGTCAAATAAGTCAGAACGGCCATTAATTCGTAAGGGAATCGTAATTCTCGATAGGCGAAGTATCATGGGAAAAAGGAGATCGGCTCAAAATTCATTTGAAAACGGGAGTCTCATAGGTCACGCAGCTTCTTAACAGAGAAGAAGAAACGTAGACTAGTTGTGAACGTGCCGATTTGACAAAGTGTGGGCTCGATTACTTTATGCCTCGATATAATAGAGTACACCGAGCCCTACGAGCTTTGAATGCCTTGAATTCATCGAAGTTTTTTGTTCGAACTAATATTTGCGAAATTCGATGAGGAAGTAATTATTGAAATTTTTTTTTTTTTGTTACTCACGGATCTCCTTTTGCGACGGTACTCATTTTGTTTTTTCTTTCATTTAATTTTTTCTCTATACTAAGTTGCCATATGTCGAGTCTGTGGCAAAAGTGCACATCACAGTAGAAATTTGAAATTATAGATTCACGTCCAATCGATCGATAATCATTCCATTTCTATGATATTTGTGAAAGATGCGGCCCTCGCATTTCGTCGAGAATACAATCCAATCTAGGCTAATTAATATCACTTCACAATCTATCGCCTAATGCTCATTTATATGCTTCATATCGTATACAATCGTATCTGCATATGTATATATATTTATATATACACATAACTGCCTGTAATCTACCTTTTGTATTTTTATAAAAATGCTTAGGGTTAAGGTACGAGGGGGTCAGGTATCGTTGGTGGTAAAATAATGATTCTAGGCGTGCCAAGTTGAACGACGCTCTTGGGTTTTGTTTTCAGAAATGCAAGAGTACACTCTGCAAAGGAATACCAAAGCTAAGGAACACGAGACGAGTTTTGTCGGCGCGTTGAGGCTATTCACGTAATTCTTATTAATTTCATCCTTTTCGTAGTGACGAATGTTTTTTAATTGTATGAAGGAAGGCAAGAAAACTTTGGAGATTTCAGCTGGAACCTCCTTTTCTCTGCACTTAGCAAACAATCTTTTTTGTTAATCCTTCTACCTGGTAATTGATTATTTTGCTGAAGTTTGATGATCGGGTGCTGGCAATTGCGTGCGAAAATTGCAACTCCGTCGATCGAACTAATCTGTCGCCATAATTGTATTTAACACAGAGAAAGTTAAAAAATGAATTAAAAAAAAAAAAGATACCAGGAGATAAAATCGAGTAGGTTTAAGTTGATAATTTTTAGAAATAGAAACGAAGAAAGGCAAAAGATTGATCGTAATGTTTGAGTGTACCTGGTATTGTTCGGGTTTTTTCGAAACACTTCTAAAATAAGTTTGCTGGCTGGTCGATGGTTTTTCACTCGCGAGAACCGACTCTGCGAGGATTCACGAATACGATTGTATTTATTATTAAGCGCATTGAGATTCATTTTCAATAATTATATTGTACTTTGATTGTTATCTTTTGTTGAGTAATAAAATGTTTAATTGCAAAGTTGATGCAAACCTTTTTTGACAATCACTCATTCTCTTGGAGGTGTTCAAATGAAGCCAACGAGTTGTTAACGTATCTAAGTATTAAATATATTTTCCATGTAAAATACAGAGAGCACTTAAAAACTTGGATTTGTCATTTGTTTTAAATTCGAAATACATAGTTGTTTGGTTAAAAATGAAAATGACAATTTTTTACGATTACGATCGCTGCTGGGCTAGCTCGCCGCTTTATAGGCTAATAATACTTGAGAAATAGTCTCGTACTACCGGGGAAAAGTATTGGAAAGACTGGTAAATGCATCTGTTGTATTTTTACGCGAGCAGCTTTGTCTGATTTTTAACTTTGGATAATTTGGTGGGAATGAGAACGCCCAAACACTCGATTTAAAATTATATCATGTTTGTATATATTGATATATATATATACCTCATAAATACTTGAATTCAGCGCAAGTACGATCATCAGGAATTTAGTTTTTACTCTGATCTTTATTATTTTTTCTTATTTTTGCCCAAAGTGAGAGTGTGATGTTGAGCCTGTTGAGCTATCTGCGTCTTCCGCCTGTTGAATTCGAGGATATCGTCCTCCAGCTTCTTTCGACTCTCCTCCACTTTCTTCTTCTCCTCCGTGTGATCCTTTTTCAATTTGTCGAATTTATTGTGCAGCTGCAAAGTCAAACGGCCAAGGATAACGAACAATCGGAGGACGAACTTTCATTTTTTTTTAACTTTCATTTGAAAAAGAAAATTATGGAAAAAAGTCGAGCCCGTTGCAGTGGTTCAGGGTAAAGAATTACTATTCACCTCTTTTTCGGCTTCCTTCAGCCCGGCCTCGGTCTCTTTCACTCGGGCAACAAACATTTGACGCATTTCGTCCTCTTTTTGTTGCAATTCTTGCAAATGGGTGGAACGTTTAGCCTCGCAAGTCTGCTGAAAACTTACTGGTTTGTTTTCGCTGTCTACATCGCTGAAGCCCATCTGTAAGACATCGATTCAAAATGAGAATTAATTCACAGATGCAATTATTTCGTTATTTAATTTGCGAAATTTCAGGAAATATCGAAAAATTTTACCTGTTCGAGACGTTTCTTCCGGTAGAGCTCGTAATGGCGGCAATGAGTTTTTTCTCTCATATCCTCCATGTTGGTGCGAATAAGCATTTCTCGTAATTTGACAAAATCACAATGTGACTCGTTCTCAACTTGTACAGTGCCCCATGGATACTGACGAGATCGCATCATTTTGTTGCCCACGCGTACAAAATCCGTGCTTCCCACAACCGCGAATGGCACGTGATTATTCATCGAAGAATTTACGTCCGCCACGCTCTCGTCGTCCGTCGGGAATTGGTAAATGTGCACACCATTGTTTTGGAGTTCCGTTATTATTTTGCTCTTTGAATAATGATAAAAATAGATGAGCGATACGAAATAAATAGTATTTATTCTGCGAGACATTTTTAGAATTCTTCAAAAAGACAGCAAAAGCTTTAAACTCACTTTGAATTTTTGTAGTTCAGTCTTCGATATTGTGTCAGCCTTGGCTATTATTGGAATGATATTAACTTTTGTATCCAACTTTTTCATGCACACCAAATCAATGGATTTCAATCTGGAATTATGAATAAACGATTTCGTTATTATTGAACCAAGAAAAAACCAAATTGCCTTTTGACTCTTCGGCTGCCCACAGGTGCGAATTTTTTCTCCAGACATTGTGCGTTATGCTGGCAAACTGTGCACAACACAATTTTTTTTTGGCTCTGAAAAACCGAAATCCATTTTGTTCTTCCAACTTTAACAAACTTGAATAATTTTTGATCGTTTCAAGGCTTTACGACGCAAAGTTTTCGATTAAATTTGGAAATTCCAAGCCAGAAACTGGATCATTCAAAAATCGGACAGTGGAATTTCACACCAGGGTGCACGTCGAAGCGACAGTCTGGCCGTAATGTACGGAGCAAAACTAACCCATGGCCCGTCGGGCAAATGAAATAGAGACAAACGTGAATTCTGCTGTCGTGATAAGTCGACAGGGAACGTTTGATTTTCAGTTCTTCCTGCAGATACGCCTCGAACTGAGCGTCGATGTAATCAACAACTGCCTTGAAACTGTCCTCCTTGTTGATTTGATCGCCGTAGCCGACGGTGTCGACGATCGTCAGCTTCAGTCTGACGTTGCTCTCTTGCAGTTCGTAAGTATGGGCCTTTAGTTTTACGGACGGTAGATTGTGGGGACTTTGATTGGACTCGAAACTCGTATTGAATAACGAGTCCATCAGCGTTGATTTTCCCAGACCAGTCTCACCTGTTTATTCAATCAAAATTCATTCGCAAATCGATTGTGAATAAAAAAACGATAACAATGATCATGTTGGAGTTTGCATTATTCGGTCTGAACAATGAAACGATCCTCTCGTGCGACCGAAAAACTCAATCGACACGAAAAATTGCCATGGTATCGAAAATTCAATAATTAACAGAACAAATATTTTTTGTTGAATTTCAACGTTGGAAACTTCACAATCATAAAGAATGACTGCTGGTCATGTGCCAAGAATTTCTAATTTACTGTAAAAACAAGGAAAACGTTATGAATTTAATGCACAAAAGAGAAGCCAGAGAAAAAATAAACATTTCGCATGATTATTTGGTTATCGTGATGTAATGGGAAAAAATAAAATTCAAGGAATCGTTGCATTCTTTTCACGAATGAGAACGACTGGCAGAGTCTATCTGCCAAGGAGACGAAAAGTGTGTACAGAGAATTTGAGGGTGACTCACCGATGCACAGGATATTGAACACGAATCCATTTTGCACTGATTTATTGACCAGCTGATCGGGCAAACTATCGAAACCGACATGGCCCGATAACTTGAGATTTCGGAGGTTTGTTTCCAACTGGGAATCAAATAATAACAATGAGAACACAAGGTAAATAGAGACGACCGATCTTCATAACCTCAAAAGGATATGAGGTTGAATTTGTAATTTACTGTCCCGTTAAAATGTAGAGTGCAATGCGCATCTATAAATAGAATTTCCGGCACCGTTATAGTTCTTTTATAGTTCACGTAAGAAATACCGGATGAAAAAGGACGAGAAGATAAACGAACCAACGCCCTTTGGAAATCGGTCAATTGTTTGGAATTTGGATTTTATTTTCAGCCGACGTGAAGGTGCAAATTATTTTGTTGAATTACGATTAAAAAGATTTCGCGACAGCTTTCTTAATCAACGTACAAATTTGATGGGATACAACTTACCTTGACGCGTTCGACGTCGACGGCAGCCATTTCTGATGTGTCACTGAACGAGTACTCGGGCAGACGCCAGACTGGCCAGACTAGACTCTGCGACTGAGACACACGGGACGGGACACTCAACAAACGATGGAGAATAGAGTTTTCAGCTTTTTTCACGCGTTCTCTCCCTCCCCGGACACCCGTGGCGTTCTCGAGCCTGCGCGCAAATTATTTTACTCCCCAAAACCGCTCGCAATCTCTATCGGCCGGTCGTCGAGATCCATTCTGATTTTTTGACGCCTTCGGCAACATCCAACGGCCGATTATTAAAATATATTTATAAATTTTACTTTCAGTTCAATCACCTAATGCTACAAACATTTTTTGTTGTATAAATGTATTAAATAAAAGAAAATGGGATGAAAATTTGACAGCGCAGTTTAACTAAATCCATGTACCTGTATTTGAACCCATCATATACATATATAGACGAATGTTGTGTTTACAAGCTTTGTTGACTTTCGAACTTTCGGTTATTATGACTGGTCACACTCTTGGCTTGCTCTCATTCTCGTATTATGGTGATATTTTGAACTTTGAATGAATTTAATGTGAAATTTGGGAAAAAAAGAAGTCATTTACGCTCTTCTATCTATTGCGGATAAAATAACACGCCATCTGGGACTTATCATCATACGGTAATACCTCGTTTAAGTTTTTTTTATACATCAGTTCGAGTTGGATAAAGACAAAATTATACCACTGTATCAAAATATGTGTATATGTTAGTTTTTTTGACTTTTTTCATGAAAACATATTTCCACATCCGAATAGAGACTTGGCAGGTTTTCCGTGTCAAATCTCGTTTTTGTTGGCCCAAAAGTAGTTGCTGGCGTTTTTGTCATCGAGTGAATTTACGATTTTTTAAAATCTCTTTATTAAAACATTTTTCTTGTTATCACGGACTCTATGTTGGTCGATAGTTTACAAAAAGCCGTGACAATTAATAAGAGATTCTAGTCAAGGGAGAGAAAAGTATCCAGAGGAGGAGAGTATCTTTAGAGCAACAGAGTGTGTAGCGCAACGACGGTGCGGAGTGTTGGGGGGCGGGCGAGGGACGCTCGCGGCCGGTGGGTGGCTCATATCGTTAGTACAGCGGGTGTCCGTGGATGAAAGGCGCTGGGGTCGGGCCCGCGCCGCAGCGCGTCGCGCGTTCGCGCTCCTCGTATCGCTTAGGTTGGTACTAGGGACATTTAGCCTCGGCGTACTGGCAAACCCCTCACAACAGTGTCCACTTTCTAACATGGCAGATCAATTTGTGTGTTGTATTATCATGTGACGGGGTAGAGGCTCGGGACTTTGGCAGAGGCGGTCTTAACGTGTTACGAAAAATATCTTTGTTTTTGTTTGTTGTTTTATTTAGTTGGTTCGTTCTGTGGTTGTAAGAGTCATTCTGGTAGCTCTCGAGGCTTTTGTGGGTGCGTGATTTACGACGCTCTTGTGCGTCTGTGGAAAAACGTTATTACGATTATAACGATGGCGGACATGAAGAGTCCACCGTTCAGTGACATCAAGAGGCCGGAGGAAGTTGTGGCTATGGCGATGAACGACAGCCTCAAATTTGCCGTCTTGATCGGTCTCATCGAGGTCGGACAAGTCTCCAATCGGGAGGTCGTCAACACTGTTCTACATCTGGTGAGTTGCGATTGCAAAATTACCGAAAAACAAAAAACTTCTCGGCGAACAATTCTCATCACTAGACACATGTCTTTCCATTTTGTTTCTTCGGTCTCTCTAAATAAACATTGAACCATGTCATGATTTTATCATTTCCGGTTCGACTCCCCTCCCCAGCTTCTGCTATATTTTCACCGCGTGTATATTATATAGTTATTACATCGATATATACGTGCGTGCTCATTCCAAACGTATCTATGCACAAATCCATTTTTTCAATGTTCAACTGTATTGACTGTTTGACATTTTTAACGAAATAATAATACAGTAGGAGCGAGCGAGCTCCCGGTTCCGCCAACTTATCGATCATTTTACTTATATGCTCTACGGTGGCAAAATGGTGGGGGGAAAACGACACGCGGTTTGACAACGGAGCCAGCGTGACACTGAACAGTCCCCCTTCCCCGGTGCCGGGACATTGTCCTTCCTACGCTTTTTTCCCGATCCTCAACCCCGTCAAACATAACCAAAAAATTCACTTTCAATCTACCCGAAATTATTTCGTTATAAATGAGCCAATGAACGGACATTTCACGGTCGACAACGTGATTTCACGAGACGAACCACGTTCAGAACAAATATTTCATCCATTGTTTTTATTCGCTCAAAAATTCGCCTATTTCGTTTCAACTTTTCGCGACGAAGATCGAGAAAATGAAATACACGGAACGAGACCCATCGTTTAAATAAATAGACGCGTCAAATTTTGCGAATGGGAATGAAATCGAATTCTCACAGTTTCCGCCTGTCAAACGTCCAGTCCAAGTCCTCGGCAGAACGACTATCATTAAAATTGATAGATAGCCGATAAATATAAGATTCGAACGAAAAAAAACGAGATTTTCGAGGCTTCAGCGTTCGCGTGACTATCGCCCTCACACTTTTTCGTTTTGCATTATTTTCGCTCCTTTTTCTTGGCCATATTTCGGCAAAATCCACAGTAGCCCTCACGTATTATTCATCCATATTTTCACTACCAGGGAAATACGTTTTTTTTCCCTATTCGCACGTACTGGACAGGGATATATATGCGCCCATATTCGATGTGCTCTTCTCTTTATCGTGTTGGAAAAAATTTACGACTCGCCGACACTGAGGCTTCCGTGTTGCACGGAATTCCGAGTCACAACCCTGTTCTTATCGCAATATTCCTTCGTGACTAAACGCTCCATACATACGTATATTTTAATATACATATGAGACAATGTCAATTTTACGCGTATTATTATTTCTCGATGTCGGAAAAATCGGTCGACAAAACTTTTTCTTATTTTTTTAAATTTAAACTTTGCCAGCGTTTTTTTATTCGTATTTCGAAACGGGAAGTCCAAGAATCGTGCAGTAAACCACAGAGTTTGTTAAAAAAACAACGATTTCGAATGAAATGTTTTGTTTTTTTTTTACTTTGACACGACACGAGACTTTAATTCTTTTCGAAACATTACCGCGGGGAAGAATGTTTGTGGGAAGTGACGAAATATCGCGATGATCGAATGAAATAATAGAATGTTGTTGTTGCGCAACCTGCGATCGTGCTCATGCCGAAATGACGTAATTCGAGACTTTGGAGCATAAAAAATTCTTTTCATTTATATCGTGATTCCTGGATGTGCCGAGGTACTAAAAAAATCGCACTGACGAGCTGCGAAGCGTTGCTTCTTCATTCGACTAATTCGAATGGAAAACACGATTTGGAAATTATCATCGTTGCAGTGACACGACATTTTTTTTTGGTCTGCAGAGGCTGAGATTTTTTTGCCGTGTTTGTTTACGATAATTGCACGATATTTTTTTGCTACTTGACAAATTATTATTTTGGAGGAAAACTGGGATGAGAAAAATTGAAACGAAAGAATTTCGCCGTGAAACGGTTTATCGGAAGTCGAATTTTTCGATCGTTTTTTTTCTTCATAACTCTGTTGTTTCGTTTCGTTCCAAGTTGGAAAATTTCGTACGACATTGAGATACGTCGTCGTCTTGTTGACAATGATATTACAGAGTTTGGTCCCGTGGGACAATATTTAACGGTCCATTCGTTCTCGAACGCGCCTAACTTGGATGCGAGCAACACGAAATTATCAACCTTCGGAAAATGCTTGCTCATTCCAACGTGTCAGTCCAAACTGGTTTATTCTTTAAAAATCTTCGTATCATTGCGAACGTAACTTTGTCAGTTGGTTTTGGTTATAACTGGAGACTGAGACAAATTAGCTCGCAAATTAGTTTGATAAACGTGTAGGCGTTCGGCTGGACACCGTTTCGCCGACACTTTGTAGTATTTTTCAAGCAATTGTTTCCCGGGCTTGTGTAGCGTCCTATGAAAATGTTTCCGCGTAATTGTTCATCACTGGGACGAGGCTGAGAAGAAATAATCGAATTTCGAGGAGAAAAACACAAAAATTACGTTTCACACAAAGTTTAGAAAAGCGTTCAATTGTCGGTGCGAATCTTTACGACCGCCGCGTGGGTAGCCGGAATTTATAAATATTTAGAGGGTCTCCTGCCGTAAAAATGGCACCGTTGGGAAGGATCGAGAGCCTTATAATTTCTTCTTTTTTACGTCGTCGAATATTTATACGCAGTGGTTGACTGCGATTATTTGGAAATATTTTCAGAAGCTTTTGCTTTACGAACAAAAAAATTGGGTCGCTCGGAAAAATTACGGAAATAATGATGAAAAAAAAAAAAACAAAAAAAACCTTACCTCGCGTCCTGACGTCAACACCATCGATAAGTTCTCATAACAGCAGGCTGAATACGAGTTGGCACGTTTGAGAAAGCCCAAATTTCATTCTGAAACTCATCAAACTTTATCGATTTGAGGATATTGCGTTTTCTCGCAAAAGTTCCTTAAAGTCCTTTCCGAGGACCCGGTTCTCGCTACTGCTATTGTTATCGCGAAGAAAAATTGAGAAGCAAATAAAAACGCTTTTCATTTTATCCAGACGAAAAATAACTCGTGAAGCTGATCGAATTAATGAAAAATTGATTTTAAGTTCCCTTGGTAATTATGTAAACATTTTGTAAACAAAGAGCTTCAATCTCACGAAGAAGAGACTGCAACGGCGTACCGATAATAAATCGATCGTTTATCTATTTTGAATTTTAATTTCTAACAATGGCTGATCGGAAATTAATTTCATTTTTCGTGTGGTTAGTGTTGCTCGTAACTGAACATTGTCCACATTATTCTACAGCATGAATGCGATATGTATACGTATTGGTTCTCCTCGTTACTTGACCCAGTTTCGCGTAACTTTTTCGCCACGTTCTTATTTCTTTCGTCTCGTCAACTTTATGCACGTAGTTCAGAAGCATTTTTCGCCAATATAAAAATCCCATTTCGCGATCGTCGTTTAGTGACTTTTGTTGTAGAAATTTTGAGATTTTTTCATCATTTGTTTATTGGAAGGCATCGACTGAGCTCGTATGAAATTTATTCCTACGCGATTTTGTTTATGGGCGCGAAAATTATATTGCAAGTCGCCGCTCACGCGATTATCGTATCTAACGGTTTGCAAATTCGAATGAGACACAGCAGGCGAATGGAAATCGAAAGATATTCCTCATCGTTCATGTTTTAATTAGTTGTCTCGATAGAAATAGCTCGAAAGTCTCGATTCTCTTTAGTTTTATTTTCTTTCTTTTTTATTTTCATTATTTATTTATTTCCTTATTTTCGTTGCTTTTTATTTCTTTTTTAGGCCTTTTCCGCTACGACCTCGAGGTTCTAGATCAAGGGACACTGCAACATCTCGACGCCAAATAACCCCCAATGCACTCGAAAATCGATATCGTGGCTGGCCGATAGGCAAATGGCCGATAGGTCAATTTACTATTTTCTCTCCATCCACAGAATATTGTCCGGAGATTTATTTTCGTAAAGCTAGAATAATCGTAAATTGTTGTTATTTCCATTGTGGAAACTTCTGATAAACTTATATTCGCCCTGACGTGAAAAATCTCAAACGAGCCACGCGTCGGGCTCATTTTGCTTGTCTCGATTCTCGTTCATTCAAATATTTCATCGATCGTTAACTCGACCGACAAATTTTTTGCCTCATCAAATACACGGTGACGAAATTTGCACGTTTTTGAAATGCATGACCAGCATATATAGTTTTTTGTGTGCCGGAATGCTTGAAGAGTGTTACGTTGGCTACGTCGTTATGCACGATCGTTGTTTTTGATAACTGGCGGTTTTGGAGTTGGATGCGAAAGTGTTCCTTGATTTAGACCAAGATTCTCATAGTTTGTCGTTCGAATAATCGCGAAAAATTTCACACACTGCTTTGAATATTATTGAGGCTCGAAATCGAATTCCTCGTTGTTTCACGTGATCGCAAAATTTACACTCGCTCGATCTTAAGGCCCTGCGATTGCATGTCTCCCTAAAAACATAACCGAATGGCCTGATTAAAATATAACCCCACGTGTCCAATGGGACTGACTCATCCCGTAATTTTCCTGCAAAAGTTAATCGCATTTCAGTTTCGCCCTCAACTTTGGAGCAAGCATGGTTTTATTTAATTTTTAGGGGATCGTCGTTCGTAACTGAAACGACATACAGTTGCCACGATTCATTGTACTGATAAGCTGAATTTATTGGGGCCACGAAATTTTTGTTGGATGCACGAAAGTTTTCCGGATCGGCTTGACCGATTCGATCGTTTAATTCTTTCAATTTACACATTTTTGGCGAGACAAATTGCGATGGTTTCCATGATTTGTTTTTGGGTGCATCTGTGTCAAAATCTTCGCATACCTGACGCAACGTGGAGGCAGTGAGCGTTTAGTTCATAAAATATAACTCTTGTAATCGATTGCGCAATGATATTCGGTGTTGGAATAGAAACTAGGCGTGGGGTCACAAGCGATATACAGGTTGGTTGTGCACGCTCTATAACTCTCGGGGACTGTATAATTCGACGTAGAAAAGTATCGCGTTATGCAGAGGCTAACGCGTCATATTAGTTTTTCTTTTTTATTCTTTATCGATTGCAGTTCGGGGTCTTACTGCTTGATATCCCCGCGAGCCTTTAACAGCTTTTCTATCTCGATTCTTTTTATTCTATTTGGCTCGTAGCTGTTTCTGCGTCGACACTGCTTACCACGAATTCCACGAGGATGAGCATGTTTTTTTAATCACAAAAATAAAAGAATTTACTGTAAAGTGTTTGGGTTTTAAATTCGTAAATAAACGTGGACAGTAAAAAAGAGTTGAATAATTTCTAAGCGTTTCACAAAAAAACTTAGTGGCTTTATTGTAGTAGCAAAAATTCTCGAATTGTGGGAATTTGTGTTTTCGAGTTTTGGAATATTGACCATTTTCGTGAGTTTATTCATTCCATTTTATTTGCATCGACGTAATTTTATTTCAGCTGAGGTTATTGGAGCAGTGAACCGTTTTTATTCTTCGACGAATGTTGTTCGTTAGAGCAACAATTTGGAATACGTCTAAGATAATTTAAGGCTAAGTTGAATGTAAAGCGCGATTTGTACTCGAATGTATACAAATTTTAATTCAAAAGTAAATACACCATGGATAGGTATCGTCGTTGATTATTGTGTCATCGTGTGCATATGAAAAACCTCACACAACGTTAACGATGCTGTCCTTCGTAGGATCGAAAAGTTTCAGTCTTAATTAGCAACAATAAAATGCGCCAAGGCGCGAAGAAGGAATTTCAACGTGTCGAGGAACTCTGACGACTTATGGAGAAGGAATGAAACGTTCGGGGACGAAGAATTTGTAAGCGAACGCTATCTTGTTTCTAAAATAAACAGTCCATCGGTGATAACTGTCACACCCAAGAAATTAGATTGCGACCGAGTTTTCCTGTCACTCATACATGAGATACTCGTATCGCAAGAGGAGTTTCTCGATTTAGTAGAAAAATGTTATTCCAGTTATTTTTCAAAATTGACACAAAATTTTCGAGCTTCGTCAGTTTTTACATTTTATTGAGAATCATTATTCACAGCTGTTTAAGCGCGAACCCCACGAATTACTTTCAACAAGGCACGAAAACGGGGAAGTACGATGTGGAAGGTTCAAACAACCTCGTGTGAAAATGCGTGTTTAAAAATAATGGAATTGCAGAAAAACTGGGTGTTTTTTTTTCTCGAAGTAGTAGAAAATAAAACATGGAGCGATTAATCCCGTAGGTACACATTTATATTGATAAAATTTGCACAAGGCAATAGAAATAACGGATATCGATTCTGAAGTGGTCACGTACCAGCAGCGGCGAATACAAATCGTTACGAATGCCCGATCCGACGATCCAATTCCTCCATATTTTTGTCTCGTCCCCGTGGAGAACGAAGGGCTTTCCACAATGAATATTTAGGATTGTAGATAAAAATCCACTGCGTTTATCAACAGGACTGGACACAAATATTTCGTGGCAGAAATTTGCGATCGGAGGATCGCGATTAATTCCTTGACATTTTGCTCTGCGTGGGGATCACTCGGGAAAAATTATCATCCCCAAGCTTTACATGAAACGGTCCATAGAGACATAATCCTTTTGCACAAGCCCCACAGACACCCGAACCCACACCTTTTACAACGCTCCCGCGAGGATTCACTTTTATGTCGGTGCGTTTCGCACCCGAAAAGGCTGCAGGCATTATTTTCATTTTTTTTCTAAAAATCGTCGGGTACGAATAACCCTCGGCTTCTATATTCGGCAGGGATCCGAATTCATACGTTTTATTCGTCGTGGCCGATAAATGCTGAACTCAAGAATTTTTTTCCCAAACGAAAATAAATCTTTTCGAACTAAAATCGAGTCTAATTTTGTGGCAAAATTGTTCAATCTGATAAATTAGTTTTTTTTTCGTTAACAGAAATTCAACAATTATTGAGGTAAATCAATTCTTGCCGGAAGTTTTTTTTTCCTTCCGACGACCACTGCTGTACTCCGAAACCTGTTTCGCACCGATCAGCGTTGAAATCTCAGCACTCATTGCACCGATGTTGAGTTCCCAACGTGTCGGTTTTTTGTCTCGACCTCGTACAACATTTTCCAACTCGAGCACAAATAAAATAACAGAATCATGAAAACCTTTCAGAGTTCCTTTCAATTTTCACGTGGGACATGAAGCATTTGCACGAAAAAAAACTCTGAATTGTTGGATTAACGAAATTTTTGTTAAATGAACAAAACTGAATCGCTGCAGTCAACAAATCATTTCGGCATATAGTTCGTATAACCCCTCGAAGAAATTGTAATGTGTAACTATTGTTTTTTTCGACAGCTGTAATAGCTAATGTTTGGCTTCGATGATCGTTCATTAATTAACCGAGCCCTTCGTTAAAGGAACGTAATTACGAATCATTACTCTAGTGAGCTCCGGAACTGTCAGCAGCACGAATCGCTGAGTCACGTGATTAAAAATACGTACGAAGTGTCAAGTCACTTTGGTAAAAACGAGGCCCAATCGTGGGAGGCAAGAAACATCATGGAGAAAATTGAATAAACTTTGTCAAAAGAAACTCAGTTCCCGAAAAGTCTTCGTAACAGTTTTCCAAGTACGTTAGTGTGTTTGGGTTTTTTTTCAACGTTTTGTAAGGCTCTTTCTTTTATTGGCATTGAATATTTCGAGTTCTTCGATGCGTTGAATCATCGCATAGAAATCGTCGCCATGACGTGCCGTTTTACTTTATGCGATTTTCGAACTTGCATGCAATTTTTTGTCAAGAGATCGGAAGGTTGGCTCGATAGTTTGCCAATTAAATGGGATGCTGTATTCCATTGTATACAGAGAGTTTCTTGAACGCAAAATGTTCGAGTGCGTGATGAGAATATTGTACTTCCGTTTGCCGAATGTTTCTGTTTTGTCGCGATAATCTTCTTTGCAAATAACCAGCGGCCGTCATTATATACGTCAACAGAAGATTGGCTCATGTAGCTCGAGCCCAACTTCGTGTCCCCTCGGTTACTCCTCGCTCGGCTACACATACATATATCTGGGTTTTACTATATGGCACTTGTAATAATACCGGCAGTACACTCTTGGCGAGAACCGAGCGAGAACCGTGTCGAGGACCTTGGTGTCGAGCCTGTTCTTGCCTCGTGTGTCGGCCTCAGAAGTTCTGCGCTTGTTGTGGAGAACTTCATTAAAGGGAAAAAACGGGAAGAATGTTGTCGTGAAGTCGCGCGATAAAAAGGCAAATTATTATCCGCATTCCTGCTGTTTCTCTAGACAATGAAATGACTTTTTGGTGCAACGTGTTGGTGTTGCAATTTTTAGAATTGAGTCGAAGAGACTGAGCTTGTGGGGGCTCTTAGGCCTATCGGGAAGGGTACAGGCGAATTTTCAAAAGTTTCATGAAAAATTTTATTGACGAGGAGAACCCTTACATCGATGAATTGCATGAAAGACACGAAACACAGTGCGGTGACTGATGTCCATCGGACTTGCCTTACATTTGTCACGATGGTTTGGATTTATTTGCAGGTTACGGTTCACTTCTTGCCATGTATCTAGTTTAGGCTTGATTAATGTACATTAATCGTGCATACCTGATTATGACGATGTTTGCAGTGTCAGATGTCTGGAGGGTGGGGAATTCCGTGCTGGGGGTGATTCCCGCAAGTATTTCTCGTAATCAGCTCTCGTATTGTTGACTCGAATGTGACATTTCTCCTGCCTGCGGATTGATTTATTATGCACGTGAACGCGGTCGATTCAATGACGAATGACCGCCGAAAATTCCGCGACGTGTTCAAATCGAATTCTTCATTTCGTTCGATTCTTCCGTCAGCCTTCGTAGCAGGGTCGAGTATTTTTTTTTTGCTTAACTAACCCATTAGTGTTAATTGAAAATAATAAAAATAAATAAATAAATAATAATATAAATATTAAGAATAAGAATCACGACCTAAGCGTCGCGATTGTCATTTTTTTGTGTGGATTGGAACATCCAAGAGTCCAGGTCGAGGCATCTGTGGATTTCGGACTTTGTGTGGTCTCAAGTCCCTTCAATAAGTTTCATTGTGAATTTTATGAGCAGCGCAATTTCCAGAGTACTCGGAGTAAGCCAAGCTGACGGATTCCTTGCTGCAAAATTGACGAAAAGCTCGTTGTCGCGAATAGTTACGTTGTTGAGTTCGACGAGAAGACTATTCAATTTAAAAAAACAAAATTTCATTTCTCGACGTGTTCTATTTTCATTTGTCTCGCCCACACCTTCGCTCTCTCCCTTCCTCGTTCTCTCAATCACCCTGTTCATGTGTACACTAGAATATTGCTTTATACGGAGGCGTATGTATAGCACGTACACATGAAAAAATGGCATAGCGTGTGTAGTAATATTTTATAAATCTTGTATGTACGTACACGGTGTCGCGACAATGGAGGATGGCACGCGAGGCACGTCCCATGCCTGGGGCGCGATCGATCATTCGACCAAGCCTCGGTTGGCCCACGAGTATGCCGTATACTGTATAATATATAGACAGCAGTATACCACCACCACCAGCATTGCAACTCTCTCTCTCTCTCTCATTTTTCATCCCTGAACCCGCCGGCGCACCCCTATTACCACCACCACTACGAGCATCGCTGCTGTATATATAGTACTACTTTTATTGGTATCTCCGTACGGTAACGTTCATTCGCCTCTACTCCCCATTTATTGTATGGCCAGGCTATATTCGGCAATTTATGCCTCTATGAATTCGATGCACCGAGTTTATGCGTAAACTTGCCCCTCTGCATATCCTACAGTATTTATATGTGTGGGTGCATGCCTAGATGGCATGGCATGGAGGGTGCCTCGAAGAAAAAGCACCAGCGTATACGATTTTTCAGTCTGCGGGGTAGAGAGCATTTTTGTTCCCCTTGTAGTTTTTTCGGTTTTAGTGAAAGTTGATACAGTTCTTTGTAGTCGCGATGGACACAAGATTTAGGATGCAAATTCGCTGAATTTCCGTCGTTTTTTCAATGCGGAACCTAAAGGTTTTGGTGGCTTCGTCGCGGTTGCTTTCCCAATGACTTCGCGACTCTGAAAAATCGTTCATTCGAGAATACGATCAGATTCAGGCCAATCGGTGGACTTTTATCGCGTCAAAAGTTCAGTATTTACATCGCTGACGTTTTACCATTTTTGTGGACTTTTCGCGAGGGCATGAGACTCTGCGGAACGACAGACCAGGATAAACTCACGCATGACCCGCCGCGGCAGAGAAGGGCCTGTATGTTTACGGACGACTCGTCTCTTTCGACTTTGAGGCGAGCAATTGGCAAATTGCCGGGCATTGTACTCTCGCCTATCAATTTCCTCGACGAGAATCTCACTATCTCTACGCAAATTTATCGCTCGGCAGTTTCATTGAATGAGGAATTGTGATGGAATTGTTTCGGTGCCATTCTCGTGCGAGATATTTTCTATGGCCACGTTTTCCACAGCGGCGCATTAAACGATTGGATTTTTCTTTCTCGCCCCATCATTTCACCGGGAAAATTCAACTCCCTCATAGTTTTTTCATGAAATAGAGGATCGATCGTTCTGCCTTCGTAAAATGTTTTCGATCTCGAAGCTGGAGGAGATTTTTCTATGCGCCGCTTCACTTCTGGGGTTTCCTTTTGTTTATTTCTGGTTTACTGGTTTTTGGATTCAAGAAACCGTTATTTACCACTCAACGACGAGACTCAATCGCCGAGAACGACGTTCGGTTCACCGGAAGCAACGCAGCCTCCCGCACTCTCCCTCCAGGCTATACGACTTTATCCCAAAGCCGATAAATTCATTGCGGTCGCAGGCAGCAGGTTGGATAACGTTACGCCTCGCATATCCGACAGTTTGCCGATTCATGGCTGCCGTTTATCCACAACCCCTACAGCGTCAAGGAAGTCATAATACCGAGCAGAATTATCAAACTGGTGCATTCATTAAATTCGATAAAGCAAATGAAAAATTCAATGGATTTTCTCATGTTTAATTATCATGACGCGTTAGCACTTTTTTTCTGTAATGAACGATATAGAGAATCTGTTAATTTCAAATTGTATAGAAATATATTCGTCAGTTGCGAGGCTCCGTCAGCATAGACCGAGCGATGGCAAAAATCCGCTGAATTTTCAATTTTCAAAATGCAGCTTTCTCTCCCGCACTCTTAGTCGTGAGATACCGAGTGACTACCTGCAGGAAAATTCGATCTTAATTGATATCAAATTTCTGTGAAGATGCAATTGCTAAAGGAACAAGTTGGACGGTTAAAACCAAATTTTTGTTTCACATTCTTCGACGTGTAATAGGAAACTCGATGGACCTGACTGTGCTCCTAATATACACGCTGTTAAAGTCGATCATTAAGTTACGTTCAGATATTATAAGCCATTCCGAGATTTGGGTGGGCGAACGACATCAATAGAAGCGAGCTTATCATGATAAGCGACAGCGTTATCATCGAACGAAGATTCGTGCTTAATCGCTTTAATCTTGCATCGGATTCACGTTGTACGAAGTACATATATAGCTCAGTATTCACACGGTATCTCATGGTTGTAAAAATAATCTAGCGCTCTGGAATCTACACAGTACCTGCTGCGCCGTTCATTTATACACATCAGATAACATTTATCATCGAGGCAACGGAAAGTGTCAAAATTTTTTAGAATCTATTCATAATATTCGATATTTATTTCACGTTGATCTTGCATGAGAAAATGTTGAAAAATGAACTATTGCCCTGAAGCAGCGAGTATTGGCTCCAGCAGTTCTAGAATTCCTAACCAGGCTCGAATTCGATTCGTGATAAACGTAATAAAAAGGGTTTTGTGAGTTTCCTTAATTCTTGCGTTTTTGTATAATTTTCCATTACCTCAGCCCCCGCAGAATTGAATTCCTCGCAGATCATTTTCTTCGGTATTAAAAACGAAGAGATTTATGTACCGGCAGGTCTCTTTATCTCTGTGAAAACGATTTTACGGGCAATAAAACTATGAGGTCGATAACGACACGGTCGTCGTACGTTAGGAGGTAGAACGAAATGTATAGAACATGAGTTCCAGTGTGTTGAAGTTTGATAGCTTAGGCAGAAGTATCGCACCAAGTTTTAAAACTACGGATAAGCGTAAAAAAGGGTTGAGCGAAAGAAAAATGGAAAACAGCTCGATACGAGAGAAACGAGAGGTTGAGAGCGGCACGTTGACGACAGTGATACGTCGGAGAGGCTGAGAAGAGGGGAAATATAGTTGGCTCGACGAGTGGGAACAACGAGAGCGCACTAGAGAAGTATTGACAAATAGTGTTGTCACTTCTGTCAAAATGTTTGGCTCGAAACGTGGCACGTTACGCGCGGGTCTATGGACAGTTATATGCGAATGATTTGTCGGTTCGATGCTCTCTGGCACGTACGCCTGTCTGTCCCTCTGTGGGGAAAAAAAAATATTACAAGTTCACGCTCGATAATATCGTGTTTCGTAGTCACTCAGTGGTCCCCAGGGATTCATACGTTTCAATCTAATCGATTCGCCGATTTATTTCTGTTCAACGAGACTAGTTGACGCATTCACATTTAGGACCAAGGTTTTTCATTGACCAGCTGCCGTTTAATTAGACGCTCGTGCCACGCCAACTGGAATTTATTTTGGGCGCAACCCTTTTTGGTTCTTATATAATGGTGATTGACGCCGTTCATGGTTTATTACTTTCGGTCTCGTCAGTGAGTGAAAGTAGACAGCAGGCTTTTGTAAAATCAATTTGGTAGCACCTGCAAAGGTTGGCAGATCATTGGAAAAGTCTTTAGAGAGTATCGTTCGCTAATCAATTCGCGATGATAGCAACATTTTCAATAGGCAACGTAAACGGCCTCTGCAGTCTCTTTATCTTCCAAGGAACTCCAGGCACCATTTTTGTAAACGTTTTTGAAAAGCTCGATACGCTCCACGATATCCAACTGACATGCTTCACGCGCCTTAACGAGCCCAAGAATGTCATTCCGGTGTTTGCTCAGTGAAAATATACTTTCCTGCTTTCCTCTTCCCCGATTCTGTCCCACCACGGTGCAGCTTACCCAATTGACACATTCGCCGGGCGTTTCGTGTGGACGTTTCTGGACTGAACACTCGTTTGAGTTCCCGTCATCGGTCTTTATCGATCCATGGGTGTAGGATATCAGTATTGATGTACAGGCTTCGTGTTCTGCGAAACATCGTTGTAATAATAATTTTGAGCGAAGCCGGAGGTGTGTATACCAAAATGATTGGGTCGTGTGTTCCGACTGCTATGTACATAGATTCGTATGATCGAGTCGTTTTATTCGTCCCAAGGGTGATGCTCGCCAAAGTCCTCGGCTGCATAAATCGCATTGACCCATTGACAGTTCGACATCCTTGGAGCTTCAGTCCGGATTACCATCGTCCGCCTCCAAAAAGCTTCGGAGCTTTGCTGATAGCATGAATTATTTACCGAAGAAGGTCAATTCCAACTCCTCGCAGACTACTCTGTGCGCAGGAAGCAGGTTCTCATGATTGCACCGGATCCCTTGTTGAAGCTGCGAGTGACGCTAATGAGAATCGTCTCAATTTGTTTAAGGCTCTTCTGTCCCTTATTTTACACCGAGGTACGGCTTTGCATTATCATTTTAAAAGCGTATAATCTCTACGGGTTAGATTAATCGAAGAATTAGGAAACACGGTGAAAGTTATATGAGCTCGAGGGATTGGAAAGGAAGAGAATTGTCTTTGATCCTCTGTTACAATGGAACAATCGTAGGGGAGTCGAGAATACTGCGATCCGTGTCTTTTTTATTTGCACTCAACTTGGAGATAGTTTTCCCCCCTGGAGTAGGGCATCATTGGGATTAATTCGTTGAGGTCTCGATGTCGATCCAGGCGACGTTTCTCAAGTATTTCTTCTTTTGTTTGGGTCCTCGTACTTTGTCATCATTGCCAACATATTTCCGTTGGACCAGTTTGACGAGCTTCAAAATCCATTATTCGTGGAGATCTCGGGAAATAGAGACTCCGGAGACCATCGCAGTACATGCGGCCGGAACCTCCGAACTCTGCTCAAATGGATTATCTACCCTGGTACGCTCATCGACTGATGCTGCTCCGATATCTTTGTAGACATTCGGAGTGCAACACCAGCCCAGGAGCTTTCCAACTAGGCTCACTGCCGTTTTCACTCGTCTGCGAACACCTGTTTTCTCTCCTTCTCTCCTTAGGGAAAAGCCAGGAAAACCTTTTCGCTGCAGCGTTGCCTCAACTTGTGATCGATCCCCGTTTTATGGCTGCCATCACTTGATCCCTCTAGCTTTCTCTCTTGGTTAATAAATCGCTGGATAATGTTGAATAAGGAACGAAACAGAAACAGTGGCTGCGAGAGAACTTTGCAGTCTCGTTTCCCACTAAAACCCATCCAGCAGTGTAACGTTCTGGTCTTTGCTACTGGCAGGTTTAACGTGCAATTGAAATTTTTCTTCTTCTTTTCCCAAGACATTTGACGGTTACTCGATGATTCTCTTCTTTCAGCTTTCATTATCTCCTGTAGCTTTATTGTTCTTCGGTTTTATCAGCGAGTTATGTCAAAGCAATCACATTTCTTTCACAAGCGATTCCTTTCTCTATTATCTGCTAGTTACGGTTTTGTTTCGCCTTTATAACAGTGGATATTACTATTGCCATCCACTCAGTGCGACCGTGGTTCTCCACCACCCTCAGCTTCCTTTTGATCGTACAGCGCGGCTGCAGAATTGAACTCGACTGTGTCGCTGCATCCGCGGAAAGAAGTTGCTGCAGGAAAGCTCGCCAATACTTCCGATTCCTTACTGATCCCTCGGGTGCTTACGTGAGAGCTTGCTTAACCGTAATGCAATAGCTCAGCAGGTTTATGGCTCAAGTGTCGCATCAGCACGATGAGAAGCGTCCACAGAAGTGAGTGGATGAGTCTCGACCACTCGGAATACCTTTTAGGAATATTTTCCTTTTTTTTTTTACCTTGTTGCTCGGAAACTGAACGCCGAGATCTGCAGCGGGTGAATCCGAATCCTGATCCACTGGAGTAACCGCTCTGCTCGTGTTCTTGAAACTTTGTGAGAAATCGAAATATAGAAAGGGCGGAAGGAAGAGGAAAATCGACAGTCGTATCGTCAGCTCGAACTGCGACATTGAACCCAAACTTTCTTAACGTTCAAGATAAATATGCAAACCCCGTGCTTCTGCGTGCGTGATTCGATTTGCCGTTCCAAAACTCTCAGCGTTTCTGCTAGGATGAAATGCACATTTTGCCCAGTGCTCCGTACGCATACAGGGGTACGTGTATATGTGCGTATGGGATTACGGAAAATGAGTAGATACAGCAAATCCACAGATAACATCATTCGCCGGAACCCCGCATCCCTGACGGAAGATTATTTCTGTATCCTCCTCATTCATCTGGGACACCACCGTCCATAATATTTCATGAAGAAGATATTCTCTAATCCACCATCTACGCTTCCACTGCACGGGAGACCCGAAACGGGGTCACGTCGCAGTCGCATGCAGATTCTCGTCAGTATATGTATGGATAATTCCATGCAAACATGAAAGTGATTAAACGTGTTTAACCGTAACGCCTCATGCTGTTATCATCCAAAGTTGTGACGTCATTACTGTCATCATTCGTTAGTGAATGAAACGTTATGAATCAAACACATTGGAGCGTTATTATTCGTAAATATCCAGCATGCTTCTGATGTAGAAACTCCAGATAACAATTGCGAGCAATACTGAGGCAGCGGGAAGGAAATTGTAGGTATGGCGAGGAGAATTTTCGTTACAGATTTCTTTCCGGTGCAAGCCAATGGCATTGAATTTTCCGAAAACTTCGAGTACGTCTTCGGGCTGATCGTTCCAGTCGTGCACGAATAAGATTTCAGGATGCTGCTGCTAACTTCTTCGTGTCTCTTGGACTCGAGTGCACGTGAACGCCGCTGCTTGGGAAGCGCAGCTTAAACCTGCTCGTGTTATTGGTGATGTTAGTGTACGATGAACAGAAGCGACGGAGTGTATTAGTATTGCGTTTCTCATGTTCCGGTATGTTGTACTTGTCGCTCCCAGTGCATCTCCTCCTGTGTGTGGAGCCTTGAGGCTGGTTATTCCGCTTACAACGTTTAGGGTGTCATAGCAGAAAGCACTAACAACAACCGCGATTAGGCTGCTCTCATTATGTTGTCGTGCTGCACGGTAAACCTCGAAACAACTGCACTCCGAGATGTTCATACGGGGTTCGTCTTGCACGTATTGGTCCACATTTATACTCCGTGTGACCTTCCAACCTGATAAAATACATTGAGGAGCTTTTGACCATTCTTCCAGTCTCTCGCAGACTTCATTTCGACACTCTTCTTGGTTTTTTCTCCGATACTTATTATTCATATATTGTGGGGGGCACCTTTTCGTGTCGCACGAGTTGATATCGATCGACGGCTCATATTCCGCTGTTGGAAATCCTGCGTACACTAAATTGTAACCTTGACTTGCATCTGATGAGAGCGCCGAGGGTCCAAAAGATTGTATTTCGCGTTTTTGGTACTGGAATCAGGCACCTGGTCAAATTTTTGTTTTTGTTGTTTCGATGAAAAACAAGGAAATGATTTATCAGTTAATGGTTAATACAACGAAGAGTTATATTTTTTCGACTGCTTTGTGAGGCCTAAGGAGTCACGATT
The DNA here is from genome assembly GCA_037952995.1 of Hyposoter didymator. Classification (NCBI taxonomy): domain Eukaryota; kingdom Metazoa; phylum Arthropoda; class Insecta; order Hymenoptera; family Ichneumonidae; genus Hyposoter; species Hyposoter didymator. The sequence continues at coordinate 19,924,312 of JBAJMU010000002.1, forward strand.
CGCGTAGATTACGAAGCATTCAACTTCAAATTTTGTCACGGTAAAGGGCCAGCTGGGAAATTCAGTTTTAGCTTCGAAATCGCGACATTTCACGTTGCGAAGCGAGAGGTGGAAACCGAATCTTGGGCGCGACCACCGAAATTCAATAATCTCTTCCGCGGCATTCCATCATCGATTCCTCTTTCTCGAAAGTGTTTCTAGTCACATTTTCACGTGTCGATATGTCGGTACGTGAGACCCATAACACATTTATTAGTAAACTCCGACCAAATGGGCTACAGATGGATTTTATAACGGGCAACCTCAGAGAGAATTTTCGACTAGTGGTGAAAAACCAGCTCCCAAGACTTGTGGCCTCAAGGCACACGAGGAACGTGGGATCGAGTAACGTTCAGCGAATCTCCTGGTGTGGGGGTGAAGACGTTCCATCCACGACTTTCCATAGGTCGGAGCTTGATCGAATTTTATCAAAAAACACATTTTCCGCTGCCTGACTTCGAATCTTTGGAGCGAAAAAAATCTCGCTCATCTCATCACACTTCGAGCAATATTATCTTACGTGCGAAATAATGGCAAAGGTAAAACGAAAAATGGTTCCTTTTCTGAGCGTCCCATTTATCTGACGCATACGACGTTTGCGCCCCAAATTCAACAGCTTTTATATTTTTTTAGGTGTCTAATCTTTTCCCAAAATTTTGAATAAAAGGAGTAATTCGGCGAGAATTCTAGAGCCAAAACCGAGAGAAAGAAATGGTTAGCGCCATTCAAACCTTCAGGTTCCATGATTCTTTTTCGGCCTGACCCACATCCATTGAGACATTTACTAAAGCGTAGTTCTTGAGCTCGTTCGGCAGCACTCGAGGGGCGCAACGTGAAAGGATAAAAGCGACGACGATGTGTAGCCGGCAACATTAAAACACCTCATCGCTCTCAACAACTCGTGTTTTAATCCTCGATTTTTTTCGCGCTTACTACTTTAACGCGAGAGATTATTATTCAATGGCCCTTCGAGATTCGTATATCAAGCTACGGTCGCAAAGGTGGCAAAATTTTCCATATAAATTACCAGCTTTGTTCATCTCGAAATTATCGAGTGCTCCTCGTCGAATTTTAGTGCCTGCTCTTCGCTGGCCCTTTAAATAGCCATCAGTAGTCTGGAAGCTGCTTAGTATCATTTCTGAGCGAACTTGCTGCGAAATATAGAAATGTGAGAAGCTCAAGTTATATAGTTGATGGAGCCATGTTACGTCGATCTTTGAACTTTCCTTTGACGTTTTCCCACATTAGTCCTTCCCCACGGGGCCTGATAGTGTTTCTGAGGCAATACTACAAGATTTCCCTCATTTCTCTGCCGATGTGGAGCCATTTCTGCGTTAGAGAGAAATGTTACAAAGCGCGAGTATCTTGTTTCGAAAAAAAGCATTCTTGTCGCCTCGACTCGATTGTCCGTGTAATTGGGTTCGTTTTTCCTCCGACGCACATATTTTGATCCACGTGAGGCAAAAGTTCTTGGACGATGGTTGTTTACGAAGATCCATAAGCATTTTGCAATTATCACATGCATGCACCGATAGAAAAAGCGACGTTGTCAATCGCAAGCTCCTGGAGCTTTCGTATTTCTACAAAATATGGTCCAACAGCTTCACGTACGCTCTTTCAGAGTCTGAATATCACGATGGTCCCGGGATGTGATCTCGTCTCACGCATGTCGTAAGCCGCTTTGGTGTTGCTCTGCAAGTTCAACGAATATCGGGCAAACAGAATTTACTATATGAACGCGATTTAGCGGAACGTCGTGCTCCGGAAAAGACAATGAAGTTTTCGCTGAGACTCCAGGAAAACGGAATCGAACGCGGTGTGTTAGTTTTTTCTCTGTGCGTATTCCATGCACTTGCATGGGGAACTTTAACATACATAGACGAATGCGCGCTTTTGGGCGTCTCTCGCTTGTGATTATAACTTTTGCCCCAAAGCTTAGACGTAATGAGCAGTCCGCAATTACAATAATTACACAATAACGATGCAATGAATTTCTATTCGTCGGAACGGAAAAGCGTGTCACGGAAAGTGGCAAAGAGTCGGTCTGACTTGTTGAGTTTAATTATATGGAGTTCTGAGGTTTAAAGCGGATTTAAAAATGTTGAGTCGGACTTTTGAAAACTTCCAAAACGATAATCATTCCTTTTTCTCTTTCTGTTGCTTTTTATTTTGCCTGCGGAGCCATATCTCCAACGGCTCGGCATTAACCCGACCGTTGGTGTCAGTCTCCTGTAGAACCAGATGAATCGTCATTGCATATGGACCGGTGCAGTGCTTGCGTCGTATGAACGACGCGTGGGCAAAATTAACCTCCGCAGCGGTAATTGGAGCGGGAAGAAAACTTAAAACCAGGTTGTTACTCTCGAGGGAATAGACTCGACGGTGTCTGCCATGTGGCAGCAATCCTCTGATCGTATAGACACTGCAGCAGCGCATAAAAAATGCGAGGGATGGAATAAGGCGGGATGGACGAGGCAAAGGAAGGCAAATGGGAATTCACTGCAGTTTCCTTCATGGTTCCCCCGATTCTCGGTGCGTCTTTCCATAGATTTTTTGTTCTGGCTTCTTCTCAGTCTTATACAAACATGAAATCGAAAACAATGAGCACGTAAAAGGCCGAGACGTGGGATAGCCGTATAGATGAACCAAAATACCGAAATCCCCTCGTGTACGTGGTAAGGAAGGCGTAAGCTACCAATTAAGGGGCTTGCCCACCTAATTTTGTCAGGATAAAGCGCTCTCGAGCTTATTCGCTCCCTACTGTCCATCCGATCGTAAATCGATGAATACAAAAGTGGTCTCCCGGAAACTCGGTCTGTACCTTGGGGTTCTCAAGTAGATCCGGGAATCCACGTTCAGATATTTTTGTTTTGAAAAAAGAGTCTTTGGACATCGAAAAGTTGTACTTATGAAAAAAAAATGAACTAATTACTAATTTAGAGAGAAAAAAGGAGAATGCTGAAAAATGCGAAACGAAACGGTGGATTGACAAAGAGAAGTTGGGCGAACCGGTAAGAGTTTTTAATTGAATGAACAAATGTGACAATGGGGCCCACTTGACATAGAATGCCTCATATTGCTATTACGTATGCACGTGTATGTACAGACGCACCCTCGGCGCACCCTTCGAACGCTATTATCAAAATCCCCACGAGGAAACTCTTGAAATCTTCCATGGCTCCTTTTATTTCACCTTTGGAAACAAAAGAAACGACCCCATATATCTTTACGTTCTTGTCTTCATTGTCTCTCTCACTTATCCTTCTTAATTATTCTATTTTCGCCACGAAAAATTCAACAAGAAAGGGATACGTTCCGCAGGGGTTGACTCTTCCATTTTCCCTTTTTCACGACTGGAGCCCCTCGATGTGATACATTTCAGCGTGCCTGCTTTTCCATTGTGATTCTTCGTCTCACGATTTCCTGGGAAATCGTTACACCACCATCGAAGGTGTTAGTCGAACGATCATGTTCCCTCGTGAAGGAGAGAAACCGTACAGAATTCTCAAAAGCTACCAAACTTTTGAACGTCACTGTGAAACGCAGTCAACCCTGAAAAGAACCACAAACTAACGATCCAACAACTTTTTAAATAGTCGATAGGAAACGCAGGATTATTCTCATGCAACTCCGGCCTTCCGATGGATGCTCTTTGGTTCTCTCTGTAGTCCACAGGAAGCAATTTGAACCTAAAAGCAATCGAGCCACGAAGTTTACAGCAAAGGTTTGACAGTCGCTTTCTGGTACGAGGAAGCCAGAGCTATCGTGTTAATCGTCGTTTAGTAGTGTTTAACAGACGGAAAAAAAAGGAAACGATTACAAAGGGAACAAAAACTAATTTGCAACGTTTTTCCAAGTCTGAAGCAACGGCTGGTGCGATTCATTCGAGTTTATTAATCCGTTAAATACATGTTGCTTGAGAATATGTTTTTGGGGAGAGTCGGTTAACACTTCGGGATTCTCGATAGTCGTATGACGCGTTCAGGTTATAGTTATTCGTAACTTGAAAATACGGTGAAGAGGGATGGGAGTTTGTAGTTGAACGTGGCCAAGTGTACGAGTAACACGAGTAACTGACTCCCCATTTGGTAACATCTGTTGGTTCGTAGCTCCATTCGTTTCCGTCCGATGGAGAGTTACTTGCCAACGTCAGAGTTTACGTGTCTCCTGGTATACACCAGCTCCCTGCGACACTTCGATAGTAACATTCTTTCATTTTTTTTCATCATCCACATCGAACGACATATCGGCGACAAAAATGTATTGGGAATTCTGAAAATTCTAATAAATGAGGAAATTCTTATGAGAAATATGAAAATTATTATTAATTCATTAAATTAAATCATTACTTTGTTCGATTTATGAAACTGTCAGCTAATTTTTTATGATTAGGAAATTGTTATTGCACAAAGTAGCGAATGTAAGGAAGAGAGTAAACGAGGGTTGTAGGTCGGAAATGGAAATTCTGCAGGACAAGAATAAAATTGCTGAGAAACAATTTATTCCGACGTTTTTAGTCTGACAGTAACGAGGCGAAGCTTTCGGATCTTATCGTACGTTTCGCACCCTCGCAGTCTCAACTTTTCCATGGAAAAGCGTGCCGTATCTTAACTATAATACGAAATTGTCAAGACAATTATTTTCCCAAACAAACATACCGAATTTTCTTATATTATTTATAGAGGCATAATAAAAGTGAATATGCTCCTTGATTCGAAAAGGAGCCATCAGATGCAAAAACTTTGACGGCTTGACCCGGTTTCTTGGCACGAAAGATTAACTTCCTGCGAAGCCGTTTATTTAATTATCCTCGAGTGTTTCTACTTGTTACTGCACCTTCACCCTACACCGTGCCGTAACGCGTTTGACGATTCAATTCCTCTCATAATCGCCTTTTAGCCACACCCATTCATCCCTTGTGTCTCTTTTTCGTTAAGGGTCTTTTCAAAAGAGGGAGTTGGAGAAAACTGAGAAATGTTTTTCATTGAATTGCATTGCATTGCATTGACTCATGAATATTTAAAAATTTTGGTAAATAATTTGAGCGTCGCGGATTTGAATGAATTATTATTCTAGTGAACAAAATGCTTCGTACGTTTGTGGGCTCTGGCACAAAAAAGCCCATATATCGTTAGGCGATGATTTTTAGGTCACGAGGGAGCCTGTACGAAAGGCGAGTGGCTGTCACGACACGGGGAACGACGCGTACTCGTCGTTGGGAAATCACGTAGACAGGTATTGTACGTCGTGTATCAAGCTCCCTTCAGAAGTTCCACTCGGTCAGGTGTCCCTCAGTCATGACACCCTTTGTAAACTGTCGCGAACACACAATTCACTCTTTTTTTTTCCTCTCTCTCGCTCCCTCATTCTCTGTTTTGTCGTCCAGTGCCGCCGTTAGCGTGAAAATCGCGGATATTAGCAGCAGCGCGCGTGAATTTGACACTACATTTTTCTTCTGGACGAGAAAAATAAAAATACTTTCGGTATAATATGTTGTGTCTGTGTGCTTTCATTCAGCACGAGCGAACGCTTGAAAAGCAACGAAACTGAATTCTGATCCTGTTTAGTTTTATGGAATTTTTTTGTTCATTGTTTCGAGTCCCCGAGAGCCCAAGAAACGGGATGTTCTTCGTACATTTATCTCAATATCATTCATCAGATTCTTCTTTTGCTTCGTTCTTTGCTTTTCAATTGTAATATTTATTTTAGGACGCCTAATTATGCATACTCGAATCAAGCAGGTCATTTTCCCTCCTTGACTTTTGTGTTCCTGGAGAATGAACTCCACGCAATCAGGGAACCATTGAAAAAAAAAGAAACGATGAAACGAGAACGAGCGCTTTACAAATAAGCGCTAATGAACGCTCATTAACCTACAGCTGAGAATGCTCTGCAATTGCCCTACGAGGAAAGAACGACTCTATAGCCATCCCTCCATACTTTTTTCTGTTTTTCTCTCTCACTTTTCGTGTGTCTGTGTCACAACGTGTGGCGTACTGCTCGAATCCACAAGTTTAATGCACACAACCACTTCTTATCGTCAACGAACCCCGTAAAGTGTTCGGTTTGGTTTTCCATAGCCACTGACCGCACTGCTTCGATCGACGTGTCGTTATGAGTCGCCAGAGTGCGTGACGAGCACTTTTTTCGTAGTCTTTTATTTATTCCTGTCAGGTCGTGGAAATCATTTATTAATGGGAACTCATTGAAAGCGAGAATAGAATTTTCACTCCCCTGATATACGCGACCACTTGACCTTATCAATTAAGGTTTCGTTAACTGTTATACGAGAAGCAGGAAGAAACGTTTTCCTGGACAAAGATTTATGAATAATAATTCTATTGACACGTTGACAAAAGAGACGATTCGCTCGAGAGTATTTCGACTCTCTTAATTTCGAACGAATTCATTTATTAGATTAAAATTTGAAAACAAAATAAAAAACGGAAATTTAGGCTGAAAAAAAAATTGGTATGCATTTTTCTTAGTCATTGGGTCAAAATCAATTCGAGCAATCTTCATATGAAGATTCTGCGATGTAATAGAGCCTGGGCGTATTAATTAAAAAGAAGGGAACCGTGTGACGCGCTCCGGTCGCGCGAGGAGGGTTGAATTTGGAGGAACCGAGAACACAGCGGCCTGTTAGGCTGCGACACTACGACGTTGACGTGTTTGTGTATAGCCGCGTACATTGCAAACTACCCCCGTCAAGCAGGCCGCTTCAATAAATAAAGGTCCGCGTGACAGTCGATATATGGATTTGTAAAGCGACTTCTGCTCGGCACGGAAATCGGACGAGACACTTTGTTTGCTAAGGGAGCGCGTATGCATGAAAACAGTACAGTGTAGAACGAGAATTCTGTAAGGTGGCGATGACAGAGCCGCGGGGTGCGGGAGGTGCTGGGCTGGGAAGAACGCGAGAATCGAGGAGAACGAGGTGCGGAGATCGAAGCGGAAGAAGTATATTCCGCTCGGCGAGGGGGACGCTGTGCGTCTCTCTGCTGACATGTCGATTAGAAATGATCGGCTCTTTTCTGCTCTTCTGTCCTTGTCCTTTTTCATCGATCTTTCTCCGGCTCGCAGACGCGAACGGAATGCTTCGCTTGGTTTGGGTACAGCTTGTGAATTCAATCGACTGTATTTACATTGCGCGAAACATATTTCATACAGATAATCGCTGCTTGGAATGCTGCTGGGTGCAATGAACGCGGTCCTTCGTTCTCTCGGTAAATCCACGTAAATAACCATTGATGTACGTGCAGAGTAAAGCACGCGAGCGATATTTTATTCACTGGGCATCGTCTACGCCCACGCTCGAGCCTCCATTTGGAATTGGGATTCTGCAATCTCTAACATCGCAATGATATTCTCCATAATTTTTGTTGTATGTTTTACACCAAAAGTCGTATCTTTGGACGAAGAGAAAACGTCCCAGAGACCATATATGGTTTCTTGTGATCGATACCCATGCATCGAACGTCACGTCGACGTCATTTTCATCGGAACGACAGCTGAGTGCTGCCGCCAATTTCGCACTTTATTGCATTTTCCGCTGCACTCACCTGCTCTCCTGATAAAAAATAATCGGGTCGTATCGGTGTTCGTTTTTGATTCCCTTCGTTGTCCTCGACCTTTTTTACAGGTGGAGCTCAAGTTTTTTTTTTTTTCATAGCTCTTTCATTTTTTATGTGTTTTTTCCTGAGAGAACCGGAAAAGTTTCTGGAAATTCCACACGATTCGAAATCTTCCGGAAAAATCGTTGATACATCCCGCATCCTCGTCCTCGAGAAAGTTTCAGCTTTTCCTAAGGTCGCTCGCGCCATTGCTCGCCCCTTTTACCGAAGGGTTTTCGTCTCCAGCGTGTCAAGATTACCTGCCCATGGTGTTTTCGATAAGACTTGAAAAATCCCAAGCCGTAAGTTACGTTGCCTTACCCGCACGTACCAACCTTCAGAGAATCACAAATTCGCGAGAGTCACAAATAATTCACGAAGCGTAAGATCAAAGTGGATGGTTTATACGGTATGAAAAGAAATAGAGAACGGTAAACGTGCCTTATGTGGCGCTTTTTTGCTCCCCACGCATTCTCAAGGCCAGGCTACCAACAGGTCACAAGGGAAAACAGTGAGAGAAAAAAGCTGAAAGGTTGGTCGAGAATAACACGCGAGGAAAGAGCGTTGATGGACGCAAACCAGCCAAGACAGAAAGCAAGCGTAACGAAAGCGAAAAACAAGGCAGTGAGAAACAGGTAAAGCATAAGTAAGGCGCTTACAGAAATAAAAATAAACAGGCTCGCAGTCGGAGTGACAATCTCTGTGCACGAAAGCAAAGCGGGACCGAATTTATTAATCCACTAGCAGAACATCACGGTACATACTCTGGGATGCAACCACGTATAAACGGAATGGATTCGAACAAGAGGAGCGGCAGTCCGGCGTTGGCGTCGTCCTCCATGTATATTTTTGCAAATGCACCAACAAAAAATTGTCGTACGAACCTACATGTACAGAATTCTGGTGGTGACGTGCAACGTTCCGTAAAAAAATGAAATAACAAAAAAAAATAACGCTGGAACGTGAAATAAAACGCGAAAATAAAACAAGTGGCAGTAATGCCAGAAAAAGGATGTATGCGCAAAACCACCAAGTACCAGAACGAAACTGGGGCGCTATTGTTTCGCCTGCTATATACGTTCGAAAAACTAGAAAATTGCGCTTTTTTTTTCGTCAGTCCGCGTAGACACTAATGGCCCTTTGCATCATTTTATTCGGTATTACAAAATTCACGGTAATTTTTAATGGCTTCCGAATTAGCCTCAGCGAATTCGTGAAACAATGAACAACGCAGCGCCCCTCAGATGCACCTGCTCCTTCATCCAAAAAACGTTTTTTGCAACCATTTTCATGTGAGTTTTCTAACGTTGAACATTCCTTATGAACGAATTGGAGGAGGCGGCAATGATTCAGTGGGAAGATCCTGAATATAGATGTTGAACTCGCCTAGAGGTTATTCTTCCGAAGAATTGCCAATTTAGTCAGTGTCAAGGATCCTGATCAAGTTCTTTGAGCGCGAAATATTTCAGATACTGCAAAAATGCCGTTAATAAAAATGCGGCCTTCCCTTTTTTCTCACAGTATTCGATCTCAATTTTTTCCGAAACATTGAGCATTGAAAGAGAAAAGTCATTGTTGGTCCTTACCGGAAAATGTGTCGTTGGGAAGGCAGCCAACTTTAATGTAACCTTTCGCGATGATGCTGGTTGTTTCCTTTTTCGTTGACGTCTCCTGTCCTTCCTCAAGCATGTTTTCGTCTCGAGTTTCCTCACCGCCGTCAGTCAGCCTTTGTCAAGCACTTCGCTAGTGATTCGATTGAGTGTATAAGATTGAAAAAGACCCCTACGGAAGAAAATTACACACGTATATACGCAGGAGTGTAGGTGTGTGGACGTGAGAGTGTGGGCATGCTGAAATTATCACTTCAGGAGCTCCAGTCGACGGAGAACCCTCAGCTGTTATGTATTCGCTCCGTCTACCCGCACAACTCTCGGTTTCCATCAAACTTTTCGACGACGTCTGCCTACAGATTGATTCAAAAGCAGGAACCCTTGCGTGGTATATCGTCGCCTTGTACTACTTGAAGCGAAAAAGTATGACGACGAAAGCATAGCTCCGTTCTATCTGCTGGATGCAGTGCGGCACGCTTCTCCCTCATTTCTGACTCGTTTTTCTTCGTATACTCGGTTGACTATTACGAAAATCAATAAATATCTTTGCAATAACTTATCCCCATGATGAAAAATAGCCGAGGCGATCGATCTCTTGAGAATTCCGTCTGAACTAAAGTCTAGAAGGTACACAAAGAGACGCCAAGTGCGGACACCCTTTATATTCATATACAGATTGTAAATGTACTTTATCACGTTTGAGTACGCACTCGAGATGGCGTGCAGTGGCATCGTCGAGCCCTTAATGTTTCCCTTTCCTTGCTCCGACGTGATACCTCTGGGAAGCGCCCTTCCTGAGCTTTGCACAGTCATATAACGAGTATATCAGCGATCCCCCATGGTTCTATTACGATCGCTGGTCGCACGAGAGTGAACAGAGCAGAAGGGGCCAGAGTCTCGCTCGGTCTTGGCTGGAGCCGAAGGTACTATGCCAAGTATATGGCGAGGGGCTTAACGCTATCTTATCGATCGATACGAACCTCCTCTCCTCTGCTCATCCAGTGTGTCTTCTATATGCCCGGCCTACATCCCACTACGATAAAACTGGTGAGAACGGTCACGAACGACCGGAAACCACCCCTGCCAAGTCGCGTGTGCGCCGCCCTTGTTTACTTGCCATTTGCTCTCTTTTTCGTCTTTTGCTCGCTATTCGGAGCTCGCCTCTATAAACACCTATTGTGCTCCGAGCGCTTTCACCCATTACCGAGCTTATTTTTAGTCAATGTTTTCGCACGAATTTTCTCTATTCAAATCTGTATATTCAATTATTTCTCGTCGATGTTTTGTTGTACACGTGAAATACCATTGTGTTTTCTTGTTTCTCTACATTCCTCTGGTTCTCGTGGATCAATCGACAGATCCTGGTACCGTCTTGTTTTTTTTTTCTCCAACGTCGACCTGTTCTTAGTTTTTTTTCTTCGTCACTTCCAACCCAAACGCACGTCAATTAAAATAATGTCATCAAGCCAACGGCTTCCTGATGTTCCATGAGGCCGAAAAAAGTTGTTTTTCTGCAACATTCGCTGCTATGAAACTTGAGAAGGAGGAAAATATCGAATCTCATAATTAGGAGTTAATTTGTTCGATCGAAATAGTTTTTCCATAGCCCAGAGGGTGCAGTCTGAGGACGATGAGAGCTTGTAAGGTTAACAATTGTGGGTAACATCTTTGGGTGTGCAATGGCTTTGTCTGCGAAGGTTCCATGGTCCCATGGTCCGAAGCAAACGCAAGCTGGCATGAGGGCTGTATACACTTGTAAAAAGAAAAACAAGGAAAATAAGTGCGTCCTCAACCCCGGTCCGCTGGGCGTCACTACTATACATCAGACAGCTTCGTGGTAGGAGGAAAATTTTTCTTTCTTATCGTTGTCGCTCTTTCCCAAGATGATGGACACGTCGTGGTGCAATTGTGTTTGACTCTATATGAAGATTTTATTTTTTTCTTTCGAGTGAGAATAAGAACTGGAGGACAAGACTGAACGAGAGTGCGGAAATACTCGAGAAACCCTGAAGAGTTTGAGCCGCGTAAGGGTCGCTTGTCCGGTGGGGTGAACCTGTAGACCGCCGACGACGATCTCATTTCTTTTTCTCATACATACATACAACCCCGGACAGTCACACTCTCAACTCAACACACACAAACGCACTCAGACACATAGACTGCACGTACTTGTTTCGGATTCCCTCGATTTTCCACTGGAGAATAGAAAGCCACGCTTCTTAATACCCTCATCCTTTACCAGGCTCACTATGTCCCTCATTTCTTGCACTTTATCTGCATCGCTGTATTCTTTAATTAAGACGATACACCGCCGGTCTAGACGACTTTATATCTTGGAATTTTGAAAATTTAGTGACAATCAAAATTTGTCCTTTCGTTAAAAGTTACTAAAGTGATGGAATCTTCTTTGTAATATTAATCGTTATTCACGTTTAAAAAGCATCCACTGTTGAGAGAAACACGGCAAATAATCACGAGCCATTACATCTCAATTTTGTTGAATTCTTGAAATAACGGAATTTGCAAAAGCGAGTGAAGTTTATTAAATCGAGAGGAGTTGCTTTTCAACGGTTAAACGTCAACGAAGGGCCAAGGCTAGCAATTTCAAGTATACACGAAACATGAAAATTTTGTAATATTAATATTTACATTCTTGTTCTCTGCACTTTCAAGATTACAATTTATGAATTACTCGAGGAATTTAGCAGTGAATTTTTCGATAACGTTGATCTATGATAATAAGATCGTCGTACGTATATACTAAAAGGTGCTGCTTCGGGGATATGATATCCTTTCCCTCCGTCCCGTCCAATTAAACTTCGAAGAGTCTTTCCACCCCTTAACGAGGAGGAATATGGCGACTTGAATTTCTAAGCGCAATTAATTATCCAACTAACTTTTCATCGCACATATTCGCATCACTGCATGCTCGAAAAATCGTTAAGCTTGCGTTTCCAATTGTTTCCCAGAGCTCCGTAGAGTCTCGTGCATGACTGAAATCGGAATCATTAAATTTTCAGAACTAAACATAAACTATCGGTTCATCAGGAGATCGTTGGGAGTAAATCAAACACCGTGAAGAACTCTTTGGAGTTCTGTTCGTTCTCAATAAAAGTCATAGCGTTGCCAAGTTTTTTTTAATTACAGCAATCAATTAGTTCTCAAAGAGCTTTCTATTGCCAAAAAATTATTTCCAATACTATCGATGGAACACGTGCTCGAATACGCGCTCGTCCGAACTCGAGATCGCTTTCGCATCGGTTTGTTAATTGAACAGTATGACTCTGAAGTTTGCAAACGTTGAGATTCATCGAAAAATATTTTCTATATTTATTTATTGAATTTTGAAAATCATGGCAACGTTTCGTGTCGATTGAGTTTTCAGGTGTGAAGAGATGATCGTTTTACTGTCCAGACCAAATATTGAAAAACAATTATGAACTCTACCAAAAATAACAAAATTTCGTTGCATTTCAACGATGCAAACTTCAACATCATTTGCGAACAGTCATTTCGAATTGCGATTCGTACTTCCGATTGAAGAACTAGGAATTCCTACATGACCTTTATATCGATTGCACAACGTATGGACAGCGATTTGCGTGTTCCTGCAGACTTTCCTCGTGCTTTCAGGAAATAGAAAACAAACAGGAGCCACCTGTTCCCATGGACCGATGCATCATCGAAATTTATTTTCCAAGCTTCATTGCTTCGTATCATGCAATTTTGCGTCTGTGTATGAACCTTGCGAGTTTTTGCGAGCAGATCTCATCACTCAAATCCTCTCTCCCCCACCTCACTACCTGTGCGACTCTCCGAATGTTGCCCACAGCCGCTCTCGTTGCTGGAGCATAATCTCATTTGCACAAGGGTGAATGGTAACTGTCAAAAACGTCGTGGACACAGGTGTTTGTATTTTTTTTTCTTTTTTCACTGAGTTGGCCGTAAGAAGCTGAAAAAAGCGTATCGTATAAATTTCTATCGAGCTTCTACGTGTGCCGTAATCCTGTACGTTGCGTTTCCGCCAATTAGCGTCTACAAGTGAATTGAGCACGAGCCAGAGAACCACGAATGGAAACGCCAAACGAGCGTATCGGTCAAACTGTGTACACACGCACACATGTGTGTATAGTATGTGCGTACGCATACAGTCTCCATACACCGTTTGCCAGACCGTTCGAAAGCTCCCCTTGTCCCGGCCTCTGAATTAAAGGGCTGCTTCTACTCGGTATTACGGTCTCACGAGCCGGGGCTTTAACCTGCTGATGCTGTTGTAGTATTCTGGCATTATCGTGACTTTACGTGCCCCTTTGAACTAATTATGCTATAACCTTTTACACAAATGCGGAAGAGCGGCTCCGAGTGCGTGAGAAAGCTTTTTTTTCAATGAAAAGAAATTTCAAAAGACAAAAACAATTTTTTAAATTATTTTGCAAAATTGATAAGTTTTCAAACTCGCGTCAAGGACCCGAGTCGTTGAAGACTTTTCGAGACAAATGTCGAATGAAAAGAAAGTTTATAGACGCGACGTATATAAAGGAATATCGCAACATTGTATCGATACCCTGCTCGTTCTGCTCCGCTATTTTTGGCTGGCGATGGCCACGCACGCCAATATCTCGATTAATTTAGAGAGATCAAGCGAAGCGAGAGTTTCGATTAAAAAATCACGGAAATACGTGTCAATTGGTTTCTCTCTTATTAGCACCGACGAGTCAACACTAATCGCATTTGGCATTGCTAAACAAGTTGACCTACAGAAGCTCAAGGTCGGTGATGAGAATAAACGTAAAAATAGAACGAGATGAGATTCTACGGAGACTTTATTGAGTTCTCTCCTTGGTTATATTTTTATGGAGTAAGGAAAATACAGAGAAAAGTACTTCCACAGGTGAAAATCCAATCGAGAAACATAATGAGATTTGAGTCATCAGTTGAAGCGCTCGAGGATTTCATTCCTCGTTGAGCAAATCTCTCTAACATTAAGGTGTTCCATCACTTGCTTGCATAATGCGTGGGTATAGGAAAAAGCTCGGTGGAAATAAAATGATCGATTTCCCCATAAGATGCTTGACATTCAGAGCAAAGAAAGTTTCACTCAATTGTCTCATGAAATGCGACATCAACGTGCGATTTTTATTTTCCACAAAGATTCATCTCTGTCGGAAAAAATGCCCGGGTATTTATCAACAGAAACGCTTCCGAAAGCGAACACACAGGGAATATAGGAGTCGGGCAGAGACGTCGGGTTCCCGGGGCTTAGTTACCTTGCCTTATCCGAAGGCCAGGGAGTAGGAGTCAAGGAAAGACACCGCGGGCTCCCTGGATGCTGCTCTAGAATCCTTGGAAAAACTTATCCATTTTTATTTCATGAAATTGGACGATTCAGCTGGGAATTCATGAAATTTTATGGCAACAGTGTCTCGCTTCATTTTGCCAACCTTTTTTTTCGGAATAACCAAAAATAGCCACAACGTCAAACATAAAATTCATCATCATCATCAAGATTGGGATCAAGTTTAATGGAGCGAGAGTTGGGAAAGAAATTGCCGCGAAGTGTCACGTGCATCAAAAACTATAAATGAACCACGTTGCAAAGTTGACACTCCATCATGCTACAAAAAGAACTCACATAAGCAAATTGTACTCATCAAGTTGATGGAAATTGTTTGAAAATCTGTTGCCCTTTTTCTCAATATTTTAACTATGCAGCCGTTAAGTTTTGGCATTGCGCGAACGAATTGTTTTTTTTTGCTTCCCTAAATGACTGATTGTTCAGCATCCTGTTGTTCAGTTTTCATCCTTTTACTGTATAAGAACTTTTCAAGTGACTCTCTCATTCCTGACTGCGGCAGCTCAGCAAACAGGCTGTTTGCGTACTGAATCCTTTCGAGCTTTATTCCGTACCCGTTGCAGTAGTGGCCAATTTGACGACGTTAAATAATTAAATCGAGGTAGGAGGGGCTCTCCTTTCGCATGGCTGCTGCCGCAAGGGTTTTAGGTAAACTTAGTCACCGTTGCGACGAGATATCTCTTAGTCCAGACAGGCCAACAACAAAAGATGAGCTATTAAATTTGCATCTCGACGAGGGAAACTCCTCGCTTCTCTCTCTCTCTCTCTTTCGACCCTTTTCCATCTCGTCTCTCCTCTTCCTCGAGTTTTTCGTCCAATACGACGGGCTTTATATTCAATTTTCCTCGAAACTTTTGTTCCACCAGATTCTCCGATATTTTTTAATAACATCTCGAGAATTGGATACAAAAAAAATGCGAGCACGTGTGTGTTCAGAAGCGAGAAAGAGAGAGAGAGAGGGAGAGCGGGAGGGAGAGAACGATGAAAAACGTAGAATTAAGTTCCAGGGATGCGACCTACGTGGTCCGATCCGTGGCCACTCATTTGTACACACGGATGGAAATAAACGATTCCACACCTTTTCGCGTGGCCGCCTTTTTAAAAAAATATTCCATTGTTCCTGACCACATCGCCCGTGTGGGTGCGAATTCCAATCGACTTTGGCTTATACGAACTCGAGTTTATAGGAAGCTGAAGGCCCCAGTCGTTCTCCAGATAAATATAATATCGTCAATGAGGCCTGAATTGGAAACTGAGTTCAGACTATTTAGTTCGCATTCGAAACTGTCTCCATATTTCTCTTTGTGTATTCGTATCAAGAACTCAAGAGAATTTTTTGCTATTCACTAAATCATTTCTCTAACGGAACTTCAGGAAAAGCTTCCTCGGGAATCGAGCAATATATTTCCGACGTTCTGAGGAAACTTGCATTTCGTCAAGTTGAATAAAAATCCTTCGCGATACTTCGCGTGCTTTACCCGCCAGTTTACTCAGATGACGTTTGCGTCTTCGTTTCCCACGACCGAGTTCATGACATTTCGATACATCGAAACATTCACGGGCTCTCAGTTTTTTTTTTTTTTTGGAAAAGCGCAAACACGGTCTCATATCTCGTTGTCACACATTGACAGTTTCTGCTGGTTCAGGTTTTTCTCCAGCATCGATCGTTCGATATTTACCATTGAAAGCAATCTTTGTACGAAATGTAATTAACCAGTAGGTGTTCAGAGAAGGGTAAATTTTTCTTCACACTTTGACAATGTGCTTCTGGTGCTGCTGCCGCCAGAATATTCATCAATTCGATACAATAACCAATTGCATGTGAGAGACTGCTGGCTCGGAAATGGACGGAAAGTATTGCAGTAAACTCTGCAAGGGTAGGTAATTTATACCGACGATGGCTGATGGGAGCGAACTGGGTATGCGGAGAGAGAAGAGGCGAAGCGCGGATGAGAGCACGCGGGTGCGCTTGGGTTCAGAGTTATTCATTTTCACGTTCGGCGAGCCTTGGAAGATCGAAACTAATTATAGAGCTTCGCTGTGAATGGTGAGTGGATTTCACCGGAAATGGAGGAAAAGCGAGTGGGTAGCGAATGAAGGATAAGCGCCAAAAGGGAGACTGAAGCGAGATATTCATATTAATACATATAGGAATGAATATATATGGAAAGTCGTTGAAAATTGATCCTTAAAGTTGAGAGGGTATCAATCCTGAGCCATGACAATCCAAAGCAAAAAATCTTGACGCATTTTTACCTCCGGTTCATCGTCGATAAGATCGTTAATTCGTTCTTAGCATTTAGTGGCATTCCAATGGGGAAGCACATCAGTATTCGCGCAACGAAGTTCTCGAGCCAACACTCGTGAATAATTCATAAACCATGAGTGCGGCGGGTGAGTGAGGGAAAATGACTATTTGGGAAATGCTCGATGCTTGTACTTTAAGTACCAGAAAAGTGAATAAATGTTGAGCTTCGTTCGGAATTTCATTCGGCGAGCAAAAAAATCATTCGGTTTTACAGACGTTTTTTACCGTCCAGCGAAACTTTCCTGGAGCTGCTTTCCTCAGGATTTTCACTGATATTCGAACCATTAATTGGGAGCTAATTTCTCCCCAACTGAACGAGACCTTTGAAAGAACTTTGCTCAACTAATTAGCGAATCGATCGTAACGCGTCCGTTCGCGTTCCGCTTGCAAACCTGAATTTTCATGGAGCATGCACAAATTCACTTTTTAACCGACAAGCAAATGCCAATAATTTATTCGCTATTGATACCATCCTTTCGCGTAATCGATTCCACAAAAGACCTTCACAGTCTGCAGCATATTATCGTTGATGCTATATATCGACGGTCGCGTCCGCACCGACACTACCCACAGTTTCCTAAATTTTGAAGCTCGTCTCACCTTTCAGACGATCGACGTTTTGCAATTAAATACATGCGATGCAACCTCCGCATGGATATTCAATATTTTGCGGTACGCCTACACAAAATCATAGAGCGAGCTACAAATCAACGAAGGCATAAAATGCGGGGGAAACATTTTGTGAATCGTATCCTTTCCGAGATTCCGTTCCACACGTTGTTTTTTTTTTCTGCTCAGACGCAAAAGTCGGAATGTCAAGGAGTTCGGATCTGCCGATGAAATTCAAATTGCCAAGTACCTCTCATCCCTCCACGCCCTTTCGACGTTGCTCCCTTGGCTCTTTTTCCTGCGAATCGCTATATATATGCTCCGCTGTAATTGTGGCACAAACTCATTCCCGTTGACCACTTTGCAAACACGTACGCGCGCGTACGTTGAAGTTCAACTCTGAAAACATAAATATAGAGCGACGCGGATGTCACGTACTACAAACCACGACGGACCAACGAAGGGATTATAGCAAGTCTGGGTATCTTATGAGCTGTGCGCTACGACCCCATAAGATGAGTTATGCATGAAACATTTCCTGTACCGCGCTGCTCCCACTGGCTTCCGCAAGCAAGAGGGCCAAGCACAGAGGAGAAAACGAGAATATACTAAAGTTCGGCAAACATAAGCCCATGCGCTTACATTATTCGCAGAGTCCCCGCAAAGAGAAAGCAACGATGAGTTGTTCTGCTGTACCACACGATACGATATTGAACAGTCAACAATGAAGGAAAGTCCCAGGCAATGTGAAGTGAGCTTTTGCGAAGCAGTCACTTTGCTTTTATCGTTTTCTGTCTAAGGGTCTCGTCACTCGACTTCGTCAGCCATTTTGCTTTATTCCGAATTATACACGAGTTGTATTTTCAATCTGAAATCAACGATAATCATCCCAAGAGACTTTTCTATACTGCGGAAGCTCGGGACACGAAAGCTTCAAGAGCCCAATGTTGTTCTCTGAAAATCCAAGTGGAGAAAGGAACTTTGTGCTTCTTCCGACGTAGTCGCGTTGACTGAATCCTCGTCGTCGTTTTGCTCTCTCAAATGCTACTGTCGTGCTTTACAATAGAGCAGTTTACCAATTGAGCTATATAGCGATAGCGGACGTCGGTTTAGTCCCTTCGTCACTGACTTCCAACCGCAGCTCTCTTGAAACCCGCGACAATCGGAGCCGCTAGTCAAACGAGCGAGGAAACAATGAAACCCTTGCTAGCTACGTGGTGCGCCGCTATACATCAGATTTTAGTTTAACTCGAGAGTGCAATCGCTTTCGAGACTCGTGGAGACTCGTCGCGCGCGCTGTTGCTGCCTCGGAATTTTGCATCCTGGTTTTGCCGCACTCCGCTGTCGCGCGAGCTCTCGACAAATAGCTTCAAGCGATTTATCTCATTTTCTCTTCCCC
This sequence comes from Hyposoter didymator, assembly GCA_037952995.1. Classification (NCBI taxonomy): domain Eukaryota; kingdom Metazoa; phylum Arthropoda; class Insecta; order Hymenoptera; family Ichneumonidae; genus Hyposoter; species Hyposoter didymator. The sequence goes on from JBAJMU010000002.1 coordinate 19,943,243, forward strand.
CTGATACCGATCCATCCTCCACTTTCTTTTTCGGTGTTTCCGTGTCTCCTTTCCCACCAAGGGATTATTTATTCATGTTGGCAATCACTAATCCAACTTTTTATACACACAGAGAAATCAATCGTGAAACCAAATGACTCTCCGACTCTGGAAAAGCTTTGCAGCTGAGTTTCGTTACTTTTTTCCTTTTTTCCGGACTGTACGATTGTCAATTATTTTTTCTCTTGACTCAACCGTTGATGTTAAATTTTCTCCGATTCCAATAACGCCGGAACAGCTTTATTCCAGGATACACGAACAATGCGATGGCGTGATGTACGCGTTGAGTTTGTTGCTGTGAGATAAGCTCGTCGTACTTGCTTCACGTGTTTGCTTCTCTCATGTTTTCCTTTCTCTCGATTGTCGTCTATTTCGTGACAAAGATAAAATTTCATAGTGCTGCGCAACCGTGTCCAATAAACGACGTCGTTCGTGCTCACATGGACGCGTGGCCAGGACACTCTTAGGGATCCATCCTTCGGAATAAAAAGTAAAGATCGTTGAAAAAATCGAGCTCTCAGGATCACAACAGGAAGAAGCGATTCCTCGTTCGCTCCAAATCCCTCGTTGTGAATCAACCTGTAAATACATCGCACAGCATAGTTGCAATTACGAATAAGACTCGAGCGTTGGAAACAGAGTCCGGGCCAGTTCCATCCTGCTGACTCCTGGTCGCATTACTGCAATTGTAGCAGAGCGTTTCATTTCTATTTAATTGGTGGTTCGTGCGCCCGGAAAACGCTCAATGCGGAGTCGAGAGATCGTTACTGTTCGAAGAATCGATCCGCTCGTGCGCTTGATAACATTGCGAAAGATTGGAAAAGCATTTTTTCCTTTTCTTCTTCGCCTGCTTTTTCGATCATTTTCTCTTATTCCGACTTTTCTGTTTTCATCGACATTATTACTCTTGTTTGTTTTTTTTCTTGTTGTATATTTTCTCTTATTAACAAAAATCAACAATTCTCGATCGCTTCTTATTTGGTCACGTGTATCTCCAACCAAGACTCGTTTCAAGCTGCTGGCAAAATTATCCGGATGATGTTAATCAGTGCTCATCTTATTTCTGACTCTGACAAATACGTGCATCGCATCAATGCGATTAAATACACAGAGATTCCGCATAACCAGTGGTTGGAAATGGAACAAGAGCTTCCGGTAACGCGTGGTTAATTACCAACAATGACAAATTTGTTTCAGTCATTACTCGCACCGTGTTCATTCAGTTGCCTTGTTACAACGATTAACTTTCCACAACGATAGCGTTAATCTGAAGTTCTTTACAAACAACAAAAACGAAAAGTCGTAAATATTTGCAACAATGTCGCGGGGTACTGTGCATAGTAAAATATGAATTGCGCTCATTTCGAGTCGAATTATGTGAATAAAAATTTAAAAACGCAGGATATCCGGCGGGGATGCCTCGAAACACAGAGTGAGGAGATTCGTTGTAAAAAATTTTAAATACGTTAGCGTGAATCCTTTTTTTTTTGTATACTTTTGTGCGCTCTGCATGATTATGTGCTTTATGATGTGAAAGTTGGAGGAAAAGTACTATCGGTCCAGCATTCTCGCTTTATTTCATTCCCCTGAAAAACGTGGATTGGCATTCCACAGTATCAGGGGTTGCTGGTCGACGGATGCATTGAATCTACGCCACTAGACGGACTTCTGTTTCCTATAGGGGTGGTTACAGGTCGGCTTGGCCGAGAGTACCAGGGATGAGGAAAGAGCGAAATCTCTTGAACCTCTATTCATGTGCTTTGCTCGTGCAACTCAACTCATTTTCATTTTTTTTTCGCTAGTCCCTTCCATCCTCTCCATTTTCCACTGGCTTCCACGGCTCGCAGTTCTCGTCGTCTCGTTTTTTCTAACCGCTTTCTTCGCTTTTATCTTGTTTTTTTTTTTGCGTTAGACATTTCCTCTCTTCTTATTTATCTACGGGGAAGGAGAAAGACAAGAGAGTCGCGCTTCGCGGGCTGGGGTTGCCGGAGCTCTCTCAGATCGACCTTTGGATTTGTCCGGGGCCAAATACCGACGTAACAAAGCTCTCTCTCCGCAGAAGTCGACAGCCACGATTTTACGCTACGAAGAGAGGGCGCGCGAGAGATAGTCACAGAAGCGAGTAAAATCCTGTACCGATAAGCCTGCAGTGATTTTTTCAATCCCCTCGCTCTTTTCGTAGCCCAGGCCATGCATTATTTTTCTCGCCTTCGATTTTTGTACGTTGTCCATTTTTTCTCCGATGTAAGGAACTTGTGAAAAATGCTGTCGCAGGTCCCAAATCAGTTTCAACCCGAGTGCACACGGGCAACTACTTTTTGGATTGTCCCATTTTTCCTCCTGTTACTTTTTTCCCTTTTGTACACTTTCGATTTCGCGCTGACTATACATCGATGGTCATGACCCGCGACGGAAGCGATAAATCGAGCCTGCAGACCTCTCGCATTTTCCAAGATCGTCGGTCGGTAAAAAACTTTGGGGCCAAAATTTAGTTAATTTTTTTTTTTCAAATCGTCAGGTAACTCTGAAGGAAAAAGGGATGTAAAAACTCGATACTGGACAGGATGAAGTTGCGTTTTGCTGCGTTCCAACGCGATGTAACTAACACAACAAATGTTGGAATCTACCCCATGAATTTCGGCGCCTAACATCCATTTAATATGTCTGACATACATAAGTGGCGGAACAACAAGAAGAGCGAGAAATGCCATTTGTTGCGCCCAACTCCAGCCATTAAAATACCTACGCGGGTATAATTTGCTCCTATTGCTTCGTCTTAAATCCTCGAAGATGTTTTCCCCAACATTTGATGGTAGAGTGGTGCTGTGGCTCCAACTGACTCCAGTTGCAGTAACAGGGGTTGCGATGGTACGTGGCATTGAGTCAGGTTTGGGCGAGAGTAGCAGCAGCAGAGGGAAGAGAGCCAAGTGGGCAGGATCCGCGAGTTTGCAGACCGCCGTGGCTGAGCTGCGGCAACGGGAGCTTCAACATGGAATGTGGTTCATTTTGAAAGGAACGGTGGAAGCCCTGCCAGCACGACCAAAAGCCAATGGGATTGCTTAGAAAAGCTTATCCTGCTTATTCTTTCTTTTTCCGCTTTTCGATTCACTCGCTCTATGGTTTACCTTTCTCTTTTCTACGCTTCATTCTATTTTTTCTACTCCCTCCCCAATAGCCCGGACCCTTTTTTTTTATCTCGCTTCCTCTCTGCAATGTTTTCGCAGCAAATTAAGTTTTGTTTTTGTTTTTTGAGACGCTCCATCAGTGGTTTGCGCTTGAGAGAATCGGCGGAACAGCAGATTTTCGCTGTGCTCGGAGACAATCGATATCTCGAGAGAATGAAAATCAAATTTACGACCTTTATTCGGTAATAAAACGGGAACAACGCGTAACTCTTATTTTTATGAAAAAGCCAGAGAATGCGGTGCAGCACAATTTCTACCAATTGAATTTGTATTTGCGGCAGAGGCATTGGGCACCTGCTGCAAATGCGAAATCCAAAATTGCTGGTTTTCACTGTTGAAATTGGAACTTCGATCCAAAGACATGTATCGCGTGTGTTTCCTGTGACTCTCTGTCATTTTTCTGTCCCTGGCATTCGAAAGGGCACCCAGCTTCGGCGCACTCTTCGAATATGTTCCGCAGAGTCGATTGCCTTAATATCTTTTGCAGTCAGGACTCGCAGCACTGTGGTGAGCCTAGAAACCTCGAAACTGTGTTTGTGTGTTCAGAGAATAGGGAGCTGTGGTCTCTCTTCGACGACTCGAGCACAGCGGAAATTACTCTTCCGAAAAGTTCCACGCGAAGCGTTGTTCCACCCAAATATTCTCGACTTTTCTCGCACTTTCTCGCTTCATTTCGCCGTAACGCCGAGTGTCATACGAACTGCTGGAAGTGCAAGTGAGATTTTGCTGCTAAATCGAAATATGAAAATTTGCAATGCCGTTCGTAGATCAAAATTAAAAAAGTCATTTGAATATTTCCACTTGAACGCCGTGCAGCAAGTAGAAACAGCTGAGCAATTATAACGAGGCCCTCGTCATATATTTTAGGATGCGAGCGTTATGCAACTTTGAGAAAACTTTGATATGAAAAATTCAGCCCCCTCGGCTAATCGCCGCGAATTTCACTTTATCTTGCAAGAACGAGAAGAGTCTGAACGTGATGGACCCAAAAAAAATAGAGTGGATCGTGGAAAGTCTTCGACCTGCAATCACGTTTCTGATCAATCAGAAATATATGAACAAATATTTTATTCCGAATTACGTGCAGTTCAATTCTCTCCAATAGTTTCTAAGACACCCGATGAATTCTCTCTCCCTCTCGCTGCTTTTCAGTTCTTCGTCTTCTTTTTCGTCCATTACTTTTTTGTCTCCAGAATTTCTTTCAGTCTATCACTCGCTTCCAAAGGCTGTGAGCGAGATAAAAAAAATGATGCAGTCTGTGCAGCAGGGTGAATGGACCGGCGCACGTGGTGCCTGAGCAAACCAATCTCGAACTGAGTTCCCTCTTATTCCCGTTCGTGAGCTTTTACTCTTTGTGGACCCTCATACCGTCGGCTCTTTGTTATCTACACTTAAACGTACAGAACGATTGGAATCTGTGAAGAAATACTAAGATGTGCGAACGTTTCAGACACGAATGTTACGGCCGTTACTTTCATCTACAAATATATAAATAAAGGTGATGCGAATAATCGATTTTTCTTTCTTTTTTTTTTTCAAGTTTAATGGCGCAGGTGGAGTTTCGATATTTATGAAAAAGTTCTCCATCGTTCCAAATGCAAGTTATTGAGAAAAACCCCCCGACGTCGTGCCAGCGTCTGATGAAAAAATTATCGTTCGATTTCTCTCGTCGAAAAATATCATCAAGAATAGATCGACACGTCGTCTATAAATTGCATTGTCGAACAAAACGATTCCGGAAAAGAGTTGGAATTCTAGCCCCGCAAACTTGCCGCCAGTCGGTTCTCAAAATTCTGATAATTGGTTTAGAAAAATGAATATGAAATGGGAGCTCGTACATTTATGCGAAATAGGAGAAGCGGCCTGGCCCTTAGTCTATTGCTCCTTCCCGTTCGGAGACTAACGTGATGCCAACCGTCATTTCGGTGGTCCCTGCACAGCCAGACGTGACTCGACTGCTGCATGGCTTGGTATCAAAAGCTTTACATGGAAATTCGCACAGATTTGTGGCAACACTCGAAGCATAGGCGAGAGTGGGTGTGTCGTGACATCCAGACTCCGGTATTGCGTGTAACCATTAGTGTGACACACGATTGAAAGAGAGAGCGAGATAGAGGAAGCTCCACACACATCGATGAACATAGAGAATGCGTGAATAGGACGTGGCAATTAGTGCTCGTATGTCTAACTAATCGTATAATCGATCGACCCGACTAATCCATTCGCCCTATTGAAATAACCTCGCCGGAGAATCATCCATTGAAATAGCCATAACATGTGATTACATTTTCTTATTCGCCTTTGCTTTTCACAATCCTTTCAAAGCTCCAATGTAGCTTTTGAGTTTTCTTTTTGATCTTTCGGAATATCGTGAAAGATTTCATAACATTGATCCTGCGCCGTTTGACTCGCGCGACCTCCTCTGCCTCTCCCACTGAATTGAAGCTCAAATATGTGAATCCATCGAAACGTAAAAGTCGTAGCCCGGATGGCTAATGTTCCCGGAGATTTGGTGATTTAAACGAGCAGTCTGCGTGCGGTCGCACTAATTTCGTTCACGTCATCGTTCCGTGTAGCTTTCCTCTCATTGCTTGTCCTCATAAGAATACACGTTGTCACGAAACATTCATAGACTCGAACGAGCTCACTGTCTTGTAAGAGGTCGACCATTTCCCTGAAAACCGCCTTCAGAGAACTCGGAAACTGACTCCTACACTGTTCTTCCACCATGTTTTCCTCCGTTTACTTTAGCGAAGCTTGCAATAGGACCGTGTATATGCCTACACAAAGATCCATCCCGCTCTCTATATGTGCGAAATTTCAAGAGCAGATTCAAGCGCGTTATTATTGCGTCGCAGTTTCTCCAATATGGGTGCCCTTTGATACGCTACTCCGGAGAACGTATAATAACGACCAGGGAAATTGCCTCCTCTGATACCTTGGTTTCGACGGAATTTGTCCTCTTAAAGTGAATCATGATAAAACACAATGCTGCTGATACAAAGAAAGTCAGAATTTCATTCAAATATCACTGAAATAACGAAGAGATTTCTTATTCATGCTTCTCCCTCATTTTTTTTTTACTTCTAGCTCCTTTTTATCAAGCATTGCGACAGAACGGAGTCTGAAATCTCAAAATTGCATTAAATTTTCGAATCATTTTGTCTTTGAAGAATACTTCGAAACGAATGAAAGAAAAATTTGCTGGAGGGCTAATTTTTCTGCCTCCTCGTCACCCTCGTCCTCGTTACATTTGTCTAAATATTTCTTCATATTTGGGTGAACAATAGCAATGTATGGAACTCAGTTAATCAATTGTCGGTTCCTCTGAAGATTTGCTAGCACTTCATCCCCGCACAGAACGGTACATCTTCTAATTAGCACAGTATACGTACACTCGGAACTGTATACTAAGATTGTCGATGCCTTCCTCCTCCTCCTTTGCCTGCACCGGAGATAGGCTCCCTTGGCCCACCCTTAGTACACAAAGAAAGCTCGAACATCGTATAGTCTCGCGACTACTGCATCCACCTAATTAATACCCCGGAGAATCCGGGCAAACTTCGATGCAAAGGAAACCTGAAGTATATTGTTGTCAAATTTGAATATGTCATCCGATCTGACAAACTCATCCGCACGAGTTTTGATAAACTTTTATTGTAATAACTAATTCGTCGTAATATACTGTAGATTTACCGTGCGATGAAAGAAAAACCGTTTTTTCCGGACCTTCCAACAAAACAACTCCCCGCTCTACGACTCTGAATTCATAAAATGAATTTTTTGCTTGGTGCGGCCAATGAAAAAAACAAACACAAAACGGTATCGTTCACAAGCTCGGAAATCGAAGCATTTACTAATGAAAAAATGAATCAAATTTCTCGTCGTATCGGTTTCGAAATGAAATTAGAAAATCCAATTAATTAATAATAATGAATCCTATTAAATTTCCATTTCAGCATGTCTTTCCATCTTAATGTCGTTGAACGCGTATCTATCGTCATTATTTTTTTTCCCGACGTGTCGTTGCTCGAACGAGATGGTCGTTGAACTTATTTATGTCTCGTTAATTAACATATCGATCAAATATACCAGAATATCGAATGTTTTCACAATTAGTGACGTTTAATTGGACGTTGGAGATTTTTTTTAATTGCTTTTTTAAACCCCTTGTTTCTCCTATGCTCCTTTTGATTAATTTCCCTTTTTTTGCTGCATGTTTTTTACAGGAACTAAAGAAGTTCCATTGTATTTTTTAAATCTCGTTCGACTTGAACGCAATCACATTATCTTTATATTCAAACGATATGGATCCTTTATTGTCCCAGGACCAAGTTCAAAAGATGCTGTGCAAAGAAGGAATAATATTGTCTACTCGATACTTTCGTCCCGGATTTGAATTTCAAGTCAGCTTGCCTAGATCGTTATTCACAAGAGAAACCTTGAGACAACCGAGTAGGCTCTTCGTCTCTCTTTCTTCACTCCTTTTCTTTACTTCTATCCTTTCGTCTTTAAATGCTTCCGGTGGCACTCTTTTCTTGTCTCTCTCTCTCTTTCTCTTTGCCGCTCTCTTAAAAATGTCAATGGCTCCGTATATTTTTAATGAGATTATTGTGACGAGTACTCGTTTTTAAAAGTTGTACAAACTGTCAGTTTTCCGTAAAAAGTATTCGCTGAAAAGTTTTGAAAATACTGGAGCATCATAAAAATAATTTCATGTAATATCGCAGTCTCTCTCTTTTTTCTCTCTTGTGCTCTGAACTGTATAAAACGAATATTCTCGTTTTTGCTTGATAGCTTGCTGGAGCATAATGAATGGAATAGCAACTATTGTCCATTTTTTTCTGCCTCGCCCATACTCTTCCTTAACTTCTGATATCGTTCTGCCTTCCATTTTTTTTTGCCAATAGCCAAATCCTGATCGTCTAGCTCCATATCCACATTTTTCGCTCATAATGATCTTGCCATCCTATCTTATCGTTCACCAACTTTCAATAGGACCAGGCAGAACGAAAATCTTATTTTTTATGAGAATGACTTCGCATTCTTTCCTTTTTGAAGGGAAGATGATCCGGTCATCATTATTGGGATAAAAATGAAGAACTCTCGCATAAAGTTGCTTCTGCGGAGCACGAAAACTGTTCGGTCCAATTTAATCCATACGTGCGCTCATTTTCCGAAGGGTCCAGAACATTTTCTGTATACGCGATCGGATCGGAATCGATCGTTGACGCCGAACGTACTTTCGAACCTTAATTTCATGCAAAAAGAGCTCATCGATCGATCCGCCATTCTTTCCGATTTTTGAAGAAATATTTGAAGGTAAATCATGTTCTTTTTCTCTTTACAGGTAAGTCCACATTTCCCATCAGTTCTGATCGTTATCCACACCCTTTTAACGTTCATTCAAGGAGTCCGAGTGGTACGCTGCGGTGGCGGTAAGTAACTTTTCGCCTCCGAAGAAACTCTTCAGGTTTCGAAATGACGCTTTCGAATCTTTCACTTTATTAAAGTCGCGGGGATGTCCCGGAATTTCGGGCAAACATGGTTCGGTTGCGATCAACCAATGCGGTGAATTTGCGTGAGAGTGAAGGTACAGTGTGAAGTGTGGGATTATTTGGTATGATTAAGCAATCCGACATTCGCCCCGTCATAATGGTGCGCATTAATGATCGTCCACAAAATCAACCAGCCATCCATAAAGCCTTGCCATGTTCGAGGGTCGAATGACGTGGTCGTACAAACACGGTTCTATAGAAAGCATATTCGCCTGTAGGCCCAGACTAAAGAGGAAGGGAAAGAGAGAGAGAGAGAGAGAGAGAGAGAGAGA
>JBAJMU010000002.1:19952320-20107623 GCA_037952995.1 Hyposoter didymator
GAGAGAGAGAGAGAGAGAGAGGTAGAGGGAGCGAGAGTTAGTGATATGGTCCAGTGCAGTTTTCAATTCATCGAACGAATCACGAGTCCATGGAAAACGATATGCATACGGTCCGCGTGTGTTCAATACTGAGCACACAGGCGGTGCACGTTGTTGTGTGGGTTCTATCGAGACTTCGTGCATGTTTCTCGTACAGTAAAGAGAAGTCAATGAGGTTATACTCGCCAATTCATATCATCTCTCATGTCGACTACATTTTCATATTGTGTCGTGCTAATTCATGCAGCCCATAGGATGGTGATTTTAAGTTATTGAGGTGCCGTGAAAAAATGCTTTTTCATCATCAAGTCTAGCGAGAAAAAGAATTCAGGAGAGCAAACACGCGTGCTGGTATCCTTTCGTTACAACTCGTGTTTATTCTTCACGAGCAGCATCCACTGTTTCCGTATGCTGTACGAAGCAGTAGGTTTTTTTATTTTATACAGAATAATGAAAACTTTGAAGGGGCGCTTGTTACGTTTGAAATGCTTCACTCGGAAAATGGTAATCGAAAATATGGCGCTGCCGAGGGTTGAGTGTCGTCGTCGTTGGGGTCGAAGTTCAAGGAAGCTTCGTGGCAGAGGTTTTAGGCTTCCGGAGTTCATCAAAGTAGCGTTCTTGTTGTCCGTTCAAAGGAAGCGCGGGATTCCGAATCGTCAACGGAGGGTCGCTAACTCGAAGCTTTTACCCTGAGCTTTCAAGCACGCCGGTCAAAATTCCAAGTGCGGGACAAGGTAGATTGATCTTCGAGGTCATCATCAAAGGCATTGTCTGATGAGGTTTCAGCTTCGGATTCAAAAGGAATGGGACTCGGTGTCGCCGTGCCATGGATTTTCGAGGACTTGAGATTATTTCTATAGAGCAAGTTTCACGGTCTCAGTTAAATGGTTCGAGCGACTTTGCACGTTCCCAAACATCTGAAAATCCATTTTTTTCCGTAAAATTCTAATTCACGAAGAATTTGAGACGAAAATCCAAAAACTTCTGCGCATAGTTTTTTTTAAGGATTTCCGAAATAATTCCGTTTCCGAAAAAAGTTTTGAAAAACTGAAACTTCCATATAAACGCGTACATTCATGTCGGTGGGAGAAAGAGAAAGGAGGAGAGAAAACAAACATACGCAGAGTCACGTACCCACTACGCCGCGTACTCTTCTATGGAGTATTCTCGTTAAATTCTATGCTTTCAATTTGTTTTCTCTATTTCATCGAAGCCGCTCGCGCACATACATATTCGCATCGCGGTCCATGGATGTATCTGACAATTCCAATAAAATCTTAAGCAAAATAGATCTCTCAATCAGACAAACTCTTTTTTCTGTCCCGGTCTGGAGAGGAAACTAAACAGCAGCGTTGTTTATTGAACAGCAGTTGTATCTGCACCGGCGGAACGAGGCATTTTATTGAAACAGACAGAGCTTAATTGCTCGCTAATCTATGAGCAGTTGAAGTTTACACACCGTATTACGTTACCAACTTCCACGAGAGCTCTTGATCGTTTCCCGCGACTCGAGTGGTTTCTATTTGAAGAAAATAGAATATCAAAGTGTTTCTTCTGCACTCGGACCTTTTGGCGAAAAAAATTCACACCCTGAAGGACAGCACAACATTTTTTGGTGTTTTTTTTAACGTCAATAAATATTGGACGGACTATCAACGCAATTCAGGTTTCGAGGACTGTATCCTGGAGTTGGGAAAGTCACACGCTGATCCGGTGTCCCGCATTGGCCTCAATGTGATGGAAAAATCGAATAGAAAGGGGAGAACTGCAGGAATATATTAAATAAATGTCTAATGGGTAAAACACAAGTCTTTTGAGCGCATCTCAGCATCAACAACTTCAACTTCCGCTCTATCAAGCTGGCCCGTATCGATTGCGAATATCGGTTAAAACTTTGAACCACTTGAGTGATCCTCAGTGGTGACTATACAGAGTTCACCTCGAATGGTCGCACATGCTGGAACTTGAAGGTACAAAGCAGAGAGTACAAGCGATGTTGTTGCACGATGCCTCTGTCAGCAACTCTCTCCAACACCCTTCCATCTCTTTTCAACTCAAACACGTATACACGAATGAGTGGGAAACGACGCGAAGTAATGAAAAGTCGATAAAACTGAACGCTTCGCTCTCCCTCACTCGAGGCCCAGCGACTTCAAGCTCAGGCTATTCTTTCTGACCCGAAACTGCGTTATCGCAGCTGTCCACCGCAACCCGTGCTGGTACCCCTCGATTTAATGTCTGAGATTCTTCTTCCCTCGGAGCCATATACGAGCATCGAATCTCTTCGATTTTTGTTACTCCGCGTAATTGCAATTTGCTCTTTTGCGATTAAAAATTGTTTCTTTCTTCGTAACAATTGGAATTAGACGTTCTATTGGCAGACAGTCCCCCTGAATGCCTAACAGCGTAAGGTTCACGGAAGCTCCGCTGACCAGTTTCCCTTCATTCGTTCTTTTAATTTATTGGAGCTCAAAATTGCATAGATTTTGGTGATTAATTGGTGAAAGTGAATTTACAACGCGAATCAGATCGAAGATGAGTGTGTAGGTATTTTTGATTACGTGCCTGACCATCTACGAGATATTTAGAGTGCTCCATATTATCCTCGTTCATAAATCAGAACGTCTAGCAAAAAGTAAGAGGGAGAGAGAGAGAGAGAGAGAGCGTCGAGCGGAGGCGGCTTGCACGCTTATTGATTGCAAGTACGAGGAAAACGTGCAAGGTCCATGTGGGCCTGCGAGTACATTCTTAACCCACTAAGACTTTTCGTTGAATTTTTGTGTTCTGGTTTTTTTCAGCGTGGTCGATCGAATACAGAATAATCTGGACGCAACGAAACATCGCAATTTTTATTGGAAAGTGTATTTATCCATCTCGTTGTTTATTTTGTCTCGTGGATGTTGCATCAGAGCAAAAAAATCCTGGAAATTTTCATCGTCATTATATCACTGTCTGCGGTCACGCCGTTAATCTTCACCAAGGCTTGTCAAATATTTCGTACGCTTTTACGCTGATTAAAATTTTTATTTCGACACCAATTCGTGGTAAAATATAATGAATAAACAAAGAGCATTATATCGTTGAATGGTGGGATTTTACTTTCTGCCGGAATGACTTTGACCCGAATGTGCTCTTTGGGTCGACATTAAAGGGGTTGAGGGTCGGAATATTGATTTCTTGTTCTCAATGCGGCTGCCTTATTTTTACAGCCCTTTCTTTTTTCGTTCCATTCTCTCGGTCGTGACTACCGTTTTGAAAGCGTTACAAAAGAATGTCCCCTCTGCAACATTTTAACCTTTGTTCACCGCGTGAAGAATACGGATCATAAGAACATTCCGAATCAGATTTACTTTTGCAATGATTCACCAATCCCGAGGCCATTCGTATCACGGTCCCTGAAAAATTTCAATAGAGTCTGCGTACAATTTTCGCCGCTGAGTTCCCCTGGACTCATCGATTTCCGAGGCAATCATTTTTTCATGGATAGCGCTCCAGGGGGCAAAGGCTTCAAAAGTCCGGCGTCTACCGTCTACAACTCACCGTCAAAACGTTGTCTCTGCGTAGTCTCTCACTTCACAGCTACTCGCAACAGGATATAAACCAGAGTGCCGGATGTGCCACTATGTCGGAGCTTTCCAAGCTTTTCTCGCTGCGTAGATTTTACCTTCATGGAGAATTCATCCCTCTGCGGCTCGCCGGGCTGCTCGTGAATCCGAGACTGGCTGCAACTGACAATCGTATACCCGATGGAAATATCGTTACTCGTTATTTCGGAACAGTTTTTATAGAAACAGTTGTTGAATGGTTCAGTCGTTTACTATATATTTTCGACTAATTATCTGATTTTTCTCGCGTATCTCTCTGTCCTTCTCAGTTCTTTTGTGTGTGTTCGAGGATTCAGCGGAAATCTGCTTCGCTTCACTGTGCTCGTCAAGGTTTCCAACGTGATGCCTCGTGAACATTTTTTTTAAATATCGAAACAAAAGAATTTGAATGGGGCCGAAGGATTTTCTCGTGGAGTTTTGTAGCCGCAGTATGGCCCTTCGAAGCATCATTTATTTTATATTTTTAATGAAAAAACATGGTGGATTCCCTTGCAAATATACGATGTCATTCGACACTGCGATATGAACTCATAATTGTTTGTGTAGCACTGTCTGTATTCGTTGTTCCCTCGGTTAATTTGACTGTCAATTTTCAATTAATTTACTTCGAAGTAAATGAATTCCTGGGATGAAGTTTGTGGGACACCGATTACTTTGCACTTACCAACACCATGGAGAATTCTCCCGTGACTGTTAGAACGGCGAGAATAAAATAGCGCGAGATAATCGAGCGAGTGATTTTTGAATAATTTCTGTGCTCTTCGTCCCGTTTCAATTGTTCCTTTCTGCGCGCGTGACTTGAGCGTTTTTTTGGCTCTATGACGATAAAACACGTGACCTCATTTCCATAAAACTTTGCGGGCTCATCAGTCGGGGCGAAATTGCCGTCTAAGGAATATTCAAGTGCGCGATAATTAAAAATAGCTGAGCCACCGTGTAACCGATTGAACTATAACATTTTTTCGCTATTTCTGTCTCAAAAGAAAATTCACTCAAACTTTGAATACGTGTTTTCATCATAATCACGCAAACAACGACCGCGGTCTGGAAAAAATTATTGGTTTAGCCGTCACAAGAATTATCAACAGCAGGCCATGACTCTACTCGTTGTTAATGGCAAAGAAAAGTTGCAGCTTCCTCGCAGATGGAAGGAGCACATCGTGTTTGTCTGCTTTCTCGAGCTATAAAATCTCTTCGACAATCATGTGCTCTAGGAATTTTGGCAATCGAATAACGGATTGATTAAACGTTAAATTACGAACAGAGAATTGATACTGGAGAATTATCGTTTCAGCATAAAAACCGGTGACACCCTCGAGTTTTCCCAATTTTTCACGATGCAGAGGATGCAGTTTTCTACAAAATGACAATTCACGTTCTGCACAATGAAAACTGCCAAAAATTTCCATAATAATCAAGTTCTCTTGTTCAAAACGTGAATTCTAGAGAAACAAGGCCGTGGTGTTTCGTTTTCTTGAGCAAAAAAAAGTCTTCGGGAACTGCAGCGACACGCACGTGCTGGAAAAGGTGGAAAAAAAAGTGTAACGTTGCACATTTGTTTTTGTGGACTGCCGCACCCTCTCGAGTCCAGAGTTCTCGATGTATCGATAGTTGGTAAATTGATGGCTACTCGTCAATTGTATTGCAAGGATTTCGTGGACTATAATTACGAAATCTGGTAGAAAACAATTTGCGTCCACAGCCCGTTGATTTGCTGCGGAATTTCAAAAATTTCCTAACATTTTTTTGTTCAATAACGAATCCGTCGGTTATCCACGAGATCGGAAGGGGTTTGCCTTACCCGCTGAATGCCGTTGCAGATCGAAACCCACCCCATGGTAAATTGCGAGAGCTGTGAAGCATCTTCGGTAAGGTAGATTCCTCTTTAGACACTCGTGTCAGACAGCAGCGCGTTTTTGCAGTGTTTTTCCGACTATTTTACCCCTGGAGCTCGACTACCGATGGTTGTTCTGGGGATTTTGAAAAATCCTTTGAAATTCGAGGTTCGTTCCATTCTCGATGGGTGGCGCGAGGGCCATTGGTTATACCGACGGAAAACGATCGTCGGGTTGGAAGTAGGGCGTAGCTTGGCAGACACATGATCGATCCTCGGAGCACGTTTCAAGGGGTTTAATTTTCATAAAGCGGGAATGAAATTTGAACCAAAGGGGCGTTTGGTTTAAATGTCGGCATGAACGGGCTGTAGATATCATCATAGCGCTCAAATTTTGTCAGGGAAACGGATTTGCACTCGTTTGTCAACTAACCAAAATATAATTAAATTCGCGGTTTAACGGTAAGGACGAGAGAATGCCAAAGGGCAAATCCACACTCATTTGCCTTTACTATACGAAGCGTTTTATTGGGAAGCCCTACATTTGCTAAAATAAATCAGACGTGAGCAAAGCCAAGAAATTCATTTGCGTGGAATACGTGCACGAGCAAAGCGTGATAACGAGATACTTCTCGGTCTCTTTGGTGCTGTATCATGCTCCGCCATTATGGTCGCCTTTCCTTTGCTTATCGTTATTAAATATACGGGATGATTCAAAAGTTACGACCAAAAGTAATGCGCGCGTCGATATAAAGTGGGAGCGGCAATTACGCGTAGGCTTATCCTTCACCGCTCTCTCTGCTGCATTTACTTCCCTTTGAACAACAAAGCGCACTGTTATTTCGTCGAAGAAACATTCAGGAGAAATATGCACGCAGATTTTTCATTTGAGGATAAAAAAATTCGTTCTCTTTGTCAATTATCGTCGTCGGGATAACCTTTGGGAGATCCTGCGCTAGGTACGACGACGACGTATGCAGGCTCGCTCGAATACTTGAGTGCATGAAATACCGCAGTGTCTTCTCCGTATAGACCGCAGGCTGCAGAGGCTGACCTCGAGCTCCGCGGTTTTCATTTTTTTCTCTTTTCCTTTTATATTTTCGTTGCTAACGATACTAACGAGCTTCCCAAGCTCCTCGTATTCTCCCATTTTCTGCTATTTTCTTCTGCTTTTGTATTTTCGGTGACCCTGTGATCACGACTATCTACTCCGTCTTCCGCTGCTACGCCTACGTCTAGCTCCAATTCTCATGCACGCGGTGATAATAATTTTATGCAAATGTAAACAATTATTCGCTTAGGTGCCCTGCACGAGGAGGCTCGGCGAGACCGTTGACTTAATTCAGCCACCGAATCCACCGCACGTCGCGCTCTTCCTCATCCGTTATCCCTTATCTGTCCACGGGTTGTGTAATGCAAAGAAGCCTGTGTAGATTCTTCACCCAAAATCCTTCGGCTTTCCGATACAATAGCATCCCCGGCACCCATCTCACATCATCCCAACACAAATCTGTATCCAGAATCGTGCTACAGCCTCAATATTTTTCTTCGTTTCAAAATTACCATTCGAGCTTTTTCAACATTCGCAACAATACATTTTAAAAAATAAATTCTTTTCCAATTTTTCTTGGGGTTTTGACGACGTTTTTGAATTATCGTCGGTCTGGTTAAGTGCAGATTAGCGCAGGTTTACGAGCTGTAACCAAAATCGTGCTACAGGCTCAATATTTTTCTTCGTTTAAAAATTAAAATTCCAGCTTATTTTTCCACATTCGCAACAATACATTTCGAAAAACACATGTTTTCACAAATTCTCTCGGGGTTTCGACGACGTTTTCGAATTATCGTCGGTCTGGTTAAGTGCAGATTAGGGCAGGTGTACGAGCTGTAACCAAAATCGTGCTACGGGCTCAATATTTTTCTTCGTTTTAAAATAACCATTCGAGCTTTTTTCACATTCGTAACGATACATTTTGAAAAGTACATTTTTTTACAAATTTTCTTGGAGTTTCGACGATGTTTTCGAATTATCGTCGGTCTGGTTAAGTGCAGATTAAGGCAGGTGTACGAGCTTCGTAGCATATTGTTTCATAGTTGTGCTATTGTCTGAAGCGTCAACCCTCATATCCTCGAACCGCTCCCGCTCCTCTACCGACTCTCTCTGACAATATCATACGTGCGCGCTATATATGAAGCTTTTAAATACGTCAGACTCCCTTCATTTCACTGGCTCCCCACGATATTCTTGATGCACATAAATTTGCAATTGTGTGCCCGAGACAACGTTATTTTCAGATTGTGGAAACTTGTATTCTTCTCGTATCGCAGCCAAATCATTGTAATTAATCGCTGGCTACACAATTATGTAATTACAATTGAAACCTCACGAAATTCGACGTCTGAAATCGCAGGATTGACAATCCCAGCACGGACGATTGATTCAAATGTATTCGCAGTTCATGCTCCTTCGAATTTGCTCCCGTTCGCCTGCGTTTTCAATCTACACGGTTTCCTTCTTAGTAAGCACATTTTCATAATTTCATAGCGTTGCCATTGGATTTACGGTTCTGTAATTAAATGTCGATTTTTTACACTTCATTACACTGCGTTCGGGTATTTGCTCATCTGCATAAACTCTAAATCATTCGTTCTCACCGGTCTCTGTGTTTTCCAACGTACATGATGAATGGATACGAGATTCCCAGAGTTCGTAACTCCTCGGATGAATCGGTAGTTCTCTCAGCTATAGTCTTTGGTATAGAAAGGCCGAAAGCTTGCGGAAGCTCTTTCGCTCCTGGGAAATCGAATTTCCTGATTCCGCAAAATGCAACCGAATGAATCTAAAGGAGGACGAGAGTGTGCGAGTAAATAGTTGACGCATATTTCGTACTTCAAGATATACGACCGACGAAAATAATGAAATTGGTAAACTCGCGAAAACGCTGCAAACATTATTCACAAGGCTTCATTTTTCGGGACAAAGAATTCCCCTTTGACCTCGGCTTTCATATGCCGAGCTGTCATAACGGCCAACATCTATAGCATAGTTGCAACTCCAATATATACCATACCGGAAACGCCTGGAGCATTTCTTACCGTTCCCTTGGGACGTGGTCGAAAAGAAAAGAGAATCACCATTTTTCCTAATAAAATGTGAGAGACCGTCGGTGAACCGGAAACCAGTATGGCGTCTCCCGTTATCATTAAGATCCCGAGGAATAGCCAGAGTGTACCTGCTTTCGAATCTGTCGATATCAGAGAGCAGACGATTCCACCAACTTGAACTATCGGTAACGCCTTTTTTCTCCCTCTTTTCACCTTCAATAGTTTCATCTCCAATTTCCCACCCATTCATTATGATTATTGGACATTCTTCTACACCATTTGACTTCTCACTCCCTCTCGACTGGCCGCGTCATCGTGCGTTTTTTTTTTAAACAAGAGCGAAAGGATTTGCCAAATTTTAACTTCCGTCATTTTTACATCACGAACATAAACTTTTGCAGATCATTCAATGATCGCGCTCTTACGCGACATGCGTGTCTATTTTATCCTGCAGCTTTTACGAAAAATATGGCCTGCGAAATTAATTCCACTCGAACGTTCAAGTCAAAAAGCTTCTGGTATAACGAAGCTTTTCCATGCTCCTTTTCCACATCTTCTACTTTTGCTGTCTTCTCCAGTTCTTCCTCACTTGACAAAAGTTTTCTCAACGCCGGTTCCTCAACTCTAACCAACATCAGACCGGCAGGGTAAGAAGAAGATTAACCTCCTCGCTATCATAGTGCTATTCAAAGTTCTTCCAAGTAGTTCTTCTTTCCAGCAAATTCTCCACTCTTCCAGCTTCGATGATCGAGTTCATGTTGAACGACACTAGTTTCCGATCTCTTCTTCTGTTCTTAGCAGCTTCAAAGTTGACTTCAGCGAAGAATCAGACACGAAGATCAAAAGAACAACATTGACTCGCGCTAATTTGTGCCTCTCATCCTGTTTCAACAGTTTTCACATTTTCTTTCAGTCTTTGCTCAATGTCGTTACCGAATTATCGAATTAGTAGTCGCAGAGTTTTGTTTTAAACTGCGCACACTTTCATTTGGAACTTATAAATCATGAAGATTTTGCAAGTTCGTTTTTCAATTATAAATGAAAAATGTCATTGCACAGACACGAGTAGACGTTTTTAGCACAAACTTGTCTTTTTTTCGGAAAGAAAAAAGGAGAAAAAAAACATTTATGTACGCGAGCCTGTGGGAAGCTTATTATTTCCGGGCGGTGGTATATACGCTGATGCCCCACTAAGAAGGCGTTTCCTGTGCTCTCCACGAGTCTAGGTGGGATTTCGAGGTAGGCTTATCCTCGATAAAACTTGTCTCTTGTCGTTGGCGCCCTAAAGCCACCATGGGGAGCGCTTGAAGCGCGCGAGGCTTGTTGAAGGAAAGAAGGGTAAAATTTTGGCCCTTGCCAGTAAGCTTTGAGTGTGAATATATATATATATATATAGACACACTTTAATCTTTTCTCGATCGCCTCGTCCTCGTTTCACTCTTACCTCGTTTATTCTCTTCTCGTAATTTACGAATTGCTCAGGGGGCTGGAAATCGATCGATTACTCTTTATTTACCTCCACCCTTCGAGCCACAGGAGAGGTATTTCACTCGATTTTTTTTCCTTTTTCCCCTCAATCGCCTGCTACCTCACTTTTGCCATTCGTACATGTATCCGTACAAATGGAATCTATACGCATCATCATGAATTTTGCCAAGTCGATATTTTTCAGCGAAAATTCTCTTCTTTAAATTACAGACGATCATCGTCACACCGTATTATTTCTATCGGTCTTTCACGTTTTTATTTTGTGAGCATCCCCGGAAGAATAAAATTATCGAGTTTTGTTGAAATTACGTGGAACGTGACATCAAGTTGGATCGATTGAATTCCTTACGCATCATAAAAATGATGAGAAAAAAAAGTTAAAGGAGCTTCGATAGAGGGCGGTCGAGTACATTAGGAGGAAAGGGATATGTGTTCCCCGGAACAGGCAGACAACTGGCGACAGTGAAATACTCTCGACGTTTGCCGGAAAAGAGTCCTTTGGCGTTTCGGATATACGTCCTGATGCCAAGCAGGCGAAAACAATGGCTCGTTCGTTGCTCCTCCAACTGCAACTTTTCCGTTTTCTCTCTCTCTCTCCCCCCTTTTCTCTCGCCTTTGGCCCAGAACTCGAGTCAAGAAGTCGCGTTACGTTCAAACGATTTCTTTGAAACTGTCTCACGCGAGACTCTCGTTTACACGGATGACGGAACTCACGCCAAAGCACACTTCAAAGCCCTTACTTTTTACGGTGTTCCTTCTGTACAATCGAGCAAAGTACCGCTCGATTACTCCCACCAACTTTGACTCTTCTTTCATGGCGCTGTCGATTCCGAGTCAACACTGTCACGCACTATTCATGCAGACGAACAAGAACGAGAGAGAGGGCGTTCTAACGATTGGAATTCTCTAAGAGATTGCACTCGGAGCATTGATGATTCGATAAGCACCGTCACCCTTGCTAAACATTAACAGTCCCATACAGACAAACCACTTCGTCATCAATAATTCGAGTTTCAACGAAAAATGATTTATTCTCGTAACCTCGGTGCCAGCAAGTTTTTTTCATACAGTTTCGCTCAACAATGACGAAACAGCTTCGCGTAGCTTCAGTCCCAAACCGATCAGCGAATAATTATCCACTATTCAAAATCAAAACGATTGTCGACGCAAATTGTAATTCGTGTACTTCGTTCCGATAATCCACCGTCGCGTTCTCCCTTTTGCTACCCGCGATCTTGAGACGGCTCGTGATTGCACGGCGACAAGTTCGCAATCAGGTTACCGGATGTCTGTTCGCTCTGTGGCTATGACGATCACACGAAGAGTAGTAATAAAAATAATAAAATGAATAGCGATTGGCCGGATATCGAAAAAAATTGCGCAAACCAAAGTAGTGAATGGATCTTAACTACTTTGCTATGCAATTATTGGAATATTGTGCCTCAGAACTACGGCTGCTCAGATCAGGAAAAATGGCTTCACACACTTGGGCCATTCGGTTCTTATCTTCCTCGGATATTGGTAACAAGCTTTGCCCACCCGCTGCCGACTCTTTTTAAAAAATTCACCTCGGTTTTATAACTCGTCGAATAATTCTTCCGCACAAACAAATAACACACGGATTCCATTTCCGATCGTGCAATCGTACCTACAATAACTGTCCTTTCCGCTGCTTTTTTACAACCTCTGGATTTTCCCAACCATTCATGTAACAGTATTCGAAACGCTTTCAGGCATCATGTGCTTTTTTTTTTAATTCAAGCGTTATAACAAATTTATGGCTTCCAGAAATTTTTCCGCTATTGCTCTCGTACACTTGCCCACGGTCCACAGATGACAACAATTGTTTCTCGTGACACGACCCGTTGCAGATTTCCCACAAATTTCTGTCAATTTCCGAACTTGCGTGATTCCTGAACGATCGAGTATCTTTTCGAAATAAGTTAGTGTTGCTCTAGTCATCTGGCACTTTCGTAAAAAATGATTGAGAAAAAAAAACGTCCATTTTTTGAGTAAACGTACCACATGATTTTTTTATTTGTTGAAAATTTATTTACCATTGCAAGTTTTTCGTGATGCGTCTTCGGCGACAATGATTTTTTGGAAATGTCAACAAAAATTATTCGCCATTGTGGTACGATGCTAGAAATTATAATTCGCCATTTGCTCTCGCTGCGCGACAGAAATGTCAATATTTCCTGGCGTTCCGAGCCCACCACGGTCGCTTTCAATATTCACGACGCGAACGAGCGATCGGCAAACCGTCCGGGGTCACTCCCACTATTTATTCATTTGCCTCAGTCATAAATTATGATTTAGAGGGTGTTTTAAATGTCTGTCCGTCATTATTGTATCGGAATATATGTTTTTTACGTAATGAAGGAATTAAAATAAAATTCGCTTGACAATCTTGCTGGCAGAATATTTCTTGGCTGGAAAATGACTCCCACACATTCATACATGCATTTATGCATATTCCTCAGGCAATAATTAGTCAAACGATCGATTTTGTCGTATGGAAAAGTTGAATGAAATAAAAAGTGGGAATGTCCATTTTTAACCATCTATGGAATGTACGGTTTCAATTATTAGTCCTGCATCGTGACCAGCGGAACAATGCCCCTCGCGAATCAATGCGTACACGAACATACAGTCGCAAGTTACAATCTGATATTTCGTATTCCAATGGCAATGTGAATTGAGCTGCATTGAGTATAAATTGCAGACGCTCTGCTGCAATCCTGAACCTCCTGGTTACAATAAATGCTTGTATAATAATTCTCTTGTCCAACTTATAAATATCCACATAACGGAATCAGAATTGCAAACAATTTATTATCAACACAAATATAGTTTTTGTAACAAACGTTGTATTTGACGGAGCAAACGTTCAGAAGGGCGTGCACGTGTGTTTCGCACAACAAACTTTTCAACTCTACAACTGACCCCTCGAGGGATGTTTTCATTGTTTTGTAATCCAACGGGTAGCAGAGTTCTCGGTTGAGAATTCAGTCTCAAACTGTTCGAGAGCTCCAAGCAAAGCTCGGAACGGCTACTGCGTTAACTTTCTCCAAACTTTTCCCTAATATCAAAATGTGTAGAACGGAATCGTTTCCCATGTGAAAAATCCCTCTGACGCAACTATACACGACTTGCTCCCTCGTCTACGCTCAACGCACTCGAAGTCTTTCATTCATTATTATGAATTTCGTGATGTTTCGTTTTAGCATAAAGTCCGACCGGCTTCCCGCGTCGAAAAAATGAGGCGTTTGTTGATTTTCTCAATTTTCCCTGTTTTTTCAAAGAGTTTCGCAGCAACCAAACTTTCATGCGTTGAAATTAGTTGCGTCTTCATAATTGACGAAGCATATCAGAAGTCGTGAGCTTCTTTTTCCATTTACCTTTGCCAGGAAGTGAATTAATGTTCGACAAACGGAATCTCCTATTTTTTGTCGGTTCCCAGGTCCAAGTCGGGGTTGTCTTGCTAATAATGGCACAAACCCGATCTCGGAACTTTGTTGTTCCATTTTTCTAGCACTCCCAACTCCCTACTGATAAATGCTGGAAAAATTGTGAAAAAGAACGGATCAACACGAATTTTTATTGTACGAAGATTTCCATAGAGAAAAGAAATAAAGTTTTGTACACGTTTCGGTGTTGAAATATAAATTCGATGGTTACCAGCGACCGTGTGGTACGCCATAGCAAACGGAGTAGAAAAGGGATGCTAGGGGGATTGATGCTATACACAATAATCGAAGGGTCTCTGAGGCTTTGGCAAGTTTTCGAGAAAGTGCTTGAAATCGCAGCAAATTTCTGGTCCGCCATACTCCCTTGTCGAAAAGCACACTGCGAAACCCCTCGGCAAACGCACGTCCTTATTTCTCCTTCAGCCCTACGGTTGCTTCGTTTTCTTCGAAAGTTTCTATAAACTCAGACAGAGACTTGGCTTTGCGAAGAAAAGCTCATACTATACGCCCGGGCTTTGAGGGGCTCTACCTAATTTTATTAGAAGTGGTTTTCCCTAGGAATTCCCTCTCCCTTGGAGGCTTTCCCAAAGCCGGGCGATCTTACTCGTACATACGAATATTCCAATCATGCTCCTTCTTAAGCTGCTCTGGGGATACACGACACGTGGAGATTTCGGGTTCGGTAGCCTTCAAAAGTTTCCATGCAGATTACGAAGCAGCTTCTCCCGAACCCCAATAATTTCATTCTACATCCAGTCATTATCGTAGACGGGATCGATTTCGTTTTCATCAATTTTCTCCAAGGGACGAAAATATCTGAAAAATCACCCTCCATTTGTCACGAATCCCAAATCTGATCGTCTTCGCACAGCTCGTTCCAACATTCAGGGAATAAATTTGTTTCATATTTAAAATGTTGATAGAAATTTATTATTTTTTAAAATACTTTCAATTCCATAATCAAAAAACACTCCGCCATGGAAATCGGTGACAGAAAAAAAATAGGGACGTTTTACAGGTTAAAGTGGCTCTGTGAAGATGGATCAACGTTGTGACGTGTCATTAGTGTGAGCTCATTCCCTGTAAGCCAAACTATATCCAGGAGCATCAGCTCGGACAGAGTATGCTGCAGAGGTCGGTATACCCACAGTAATTGGGAACACATGCTCCTTCCGGTAGTAGTTAGTCCGTGCTGAAGGTTAACCGCCGTTTGTAATCGTCCAATAGTCTTCCGTCCGTTAGGTTTGCCTGCAGGCTCACACCTCAGAACCTTGTTCGGTATAATATGTTAATTCAACCCCGAAGCTCATGATTCAAGCTCCTTCTCGTGGTGCAATCTAGACGTTCCAGGTGCTTGCAAAAATTCATTTAATAACCAAAATAAATAATAATAACTTCACACTCGTCCAGATAATCGATTTGAATAATTGAATCTTTTGGGTCAGACGACTTTTACAACAGGAAAATATTTCTTGCCATAACAGCGATGTGCGACGAAAATATGGATAAAACGATCGGTAGTTGGCAAACAGCTGCGAAAACCCATGCATACGCCAAGTACGTTTCAACAAAAATTATTTTTAAGTCAAGTTATCATAGTTTCTCGTTCGTTGAAATTGAAAAACTACCCCAAACGTTGTTTGGGAGGCTGCAGAAAAAAGTTACTCCCACAATTCATTTTGCAAGAATACTCACGAATTCCGAAAGCTTAATGTAATAAAAATAATGAATATTTCCTTTATTAACTTAATGTCTGCCATAGTGTACAAAGTGGAAAAGCAATATGAAGCAATTACAACAACGATTTCAAGCTCGCATAGAATAAACCAAGTATCAGAACATTGCAGTCGAATGAGAATTAAATCGTAAACTTCAGAAACAAGCGATGTAGAAAGGAAAGGGTAAATTTAATTTATCAACCTCATCCCCCTGGTCAAAGTGGATGGGATTAGTAACGCAAATAAAGCAATAAATTTCAATTAGGATGGGAACGTTTGCCAAATGTTTGAGTATACATCGGGGTTCGTTTGAGTTGACGCATGATGTAGAGTGAAAAATTAAACATTGAATAAATACGAATGGTCTTAGTGGCTCGTTCAAATGACTCGCTGTCGTACTTCGGGATGTTTTGTTGTAGTTAGGAAAAGGATGGGAATTCATAAAATACACAAAGGTGCACGCGAGTGTCATCAGATGCAGCGAAAAAAAAACATGCTGCCAAGTTGCATAAATTCGAATTAATCTAATAATTTTTTTTTTCCAACGAAAATATTCGGTCAACATTCAACTTTTGGTCGAGATAAACTTTTCTTCGTAAAATATTATTTCTTCCATTAAATTTCGTGAATGATAAATTTGCTGCGGAACACGGTGTTCAGTTGAATTTGTACAGAAGGGGCCACTCGACGGTCCACCGATCTTGGGAAGAAGATGTTTGATTAGGAAATTAAGCAAGACTGAGAGTTGAAACTCGAGCTCCCTCCAAGTACCGAACAAACATTGACCTTCTGCATTACGTCATCATTCGCGTACGCCATCGCTGTTTTGCTCGGGGTTCCTAACTCAAGAACGCTTTTCCCAATTGATATCTCCCCTCTCCTGATTCCGTTCACTCTCATCAATCCGCTGCCAATAACGCAAATGCTCGCAATGTGTTTTCAACCATTATTTCATCGACCCTCATCCACCTTTTTTTTTAATTCGAAAATCTTCGAAATATTTTCAATTGCCTGGAGTTTGGCTATGTCTCGTTTGATTTAGTAAAGGCTGCTGTAATTATTGAAAGCAAGTGTGACCCGAAAATCGTCGTAACGAATGTCTAGCTCTCAGCATCCATTCCATGCCTGTTCCATAGCCATGTGTGTGCATGTCACTGCATAGTGAGTTATGCTTTAAGAGTAAGTACGATTGGCCACGACAGATGTCGTCGACTCGTGTGTCTCTGACATTAGTGCCACCTTCCAGCGACCCGAAACCTTTCGGGAAGTGTCAGGTCTATTGTCTTCGTACACTTCCTTAGAAAATTCTATTCGTTCAATTAATGCTTCGCATTGTGACAGGTGGATTCCTGGTTATCTTGCTCCACTGTGAATTAATTTCCGAGGCTTTCCAGAATCCGAATATTTCATTCTGCGTCAGGTGATAATTTTTTTCATTTTATTCAGCGAAAGAAGAGGGTTGTGGGAAATCTCACACCCCCATGCTTTGCTCGATTCCGTATATATTAATTGAAAATAAATTTCAATTAATTTCTCATCGTACACAATGCGAAGAGAGGAGAACGTATATAGGCAACAAAAGCGTGCGATAGCGCTTCCGTATATTTGTCATACACGCATATTTTACGGAGTTTGTGTCTAGACACGAAGTATGGAGCAGCGTTAGAGCGCCAAGGGGATGAAGAGGCAAACGACCGCAGCGTTTCGCACTCTCAGCATGACGTCGTAAGCGAAGTTTAATCGAGCATACAGGCGTCGCCCTAGGAAACGCTCCTCTCTCTCTCTCTCTCACACTCACTCCCTCCCTCTCTTCCGGTGTGTTTTTACTTTTCTCTCCTTTTTTCTCTTTACCCTCTTTCTCTCTCCACCTGTCCCTCGTCTCCTATTTTATCCTTTCTGTTTGTCCCAACACTTTTTCCTACAATTATTTTTCCTCTATCTACTCTGATTTTTTGTTTTCATACAATGCTGCAGAGCCTCTGGAAAGAGCTGCGTAAGGAAAGAAAATTATGTGTAGGGATACGCGAACAATTGCCGAGAACTATGTTGATACTTTCGAATTTTTTACCTCCAGCGAATTTTCCATTCATTTCTACCGCCAACTTTCGCTCACAGTTCAAAAACTCTTTCGGAGTCTGCATTTTCATCTCCAACAGATTCAAGCAAGATCGAAAGTCAAACATTGCCACGCGAACTCTCGATCATACGGAGAGATTCTAATCACATCGACAATCATAAGAAATTACAAAAGAAAGAAGGAGAATAGTTTTGGTGCATTCTCTCTTCAGGAACGAACGATGTCTCTGTATATCGCGATCCCGACTTCCGGAACACCCTGGATACGTCGTTAGAGAAAACTGATAGGTCTCTCGTCGTTGCCATGCGTCTGCATCTCTTGACGTAACCGTAGCTAATGCAATCGCGTCGCACCTACAAGCAGTCACGCTTAGCAGTGTATTTGCTTCTCCCTGTGTCTGCGTGCTCAGATCGACCTACAACGATCAGCACCTTGGAGCAAATACGTGATAATTGCACGGCCCATAACGTCAACCTCTCACTGGGAGCGGCTCCATAGTCGAAGAGGCAAAACTATCCTTACAGACACTAAAAACTTTTCAAATTATCGCATGCAAACCGTGATCCCTTTCACCAGAATTCGATTACATTGCTGCATCTGTCAGGAATCAAAATTGTTCGATTTTTATTGTACAAAAAAAAATAAGCAAAGCCGTTACTCTTTTGTTTGTGTCACGATTCGGTAAGGGACGAATATGTTTTAGTCTCTACGTTCGAAACAAAGAGAACAATTCTCTTCATTGTCGTACACATTGTCCTCGGGGAATAAAACTCTTTAAGCACTGTACGAATAGAGTTTCCCATTCGCTCACTCTTTGATTTTTCATCCTCGGTTTTTTCACGTTTTTTGTCTTATTCGTACATACTCGTAAACCATCGCGCTCCCAATACAAATATATTTTGAATCGTTTGAACCGTCGCACGTATGCTCGAGTGCATGCAGGTCAGCAGTCAGCGAGTTATCGCGGAAATGCAAAGTGGATTGGAGAAATATAAAATTTATTGCAAGAGTTGCATATATATTCTCCTCTCTTGAGCTTCCTTTCCACTTCGACTTTGACGTTCTACCCAAATGTGCATCTTCGTGCACGTGGAATGATGCGTAAAAAATTCAACGATGTATTCCCTCTCCTGTTGAATTTCTCTTTCCCGGTACATAAGTAACAACAAAAAAAACACAAAAAAAATACATCATGTTCAAAGTTCAGCGACCTATTTCGACGCGAGGACCTTTTTAGAGTTTGGAACAACTTCCTAAAACTTGCGCTTGCACTAATTGTGATCCTGACCGATTTATTATTCCCGAATATTGTCCACGTCAATATACTTGAGTAATGACCAATTTTTATTGCGAGAACGATATTCCAAAAACAAAATCCCGTAAAAAATGAAACGACGAAAAACTGCCATTCCGAAATAAAACGAAACGTAGTTATTTTTTTATCTTCTCTGTTTGTATTCTTTCCTTCAAATCATTTTGTCCTGGCAACTTTTGCTGTTGGGCTCAGAACGTATCGCCTCGAAAAGCAGGAGATTGCAAACAATAAAATTAGGTCGTTGCAACGGTCCATAAGTGTATCACGCTCACAATATTTCTTCAGCCCTCGCCTCTTCCTCCTACCTCACTTATAGAATATCTTCGAGTGTCGAATGTGAGGGTGAGCTTGCCAAGGTATCAGCTCTCCGCAGAAACGCTATACGGTCCCCAATGGGGCGGAGAGACTCGAGGAGCGGGTGAATGCGTCAAAGAACAACAAGCTAGTTCTTTGATCTGTTCACGTGCGTCACCAAGAGCCTCTCCTTTTCGCTTCGACCCTTCGCACGCGTTTTTTTTTTCCCACCTCTCAGTTCTATATCATTGCGACTCGTTTTTCTCGAATCTTCTTCGGGCTTCAGTTTTTTTTTTTCTTGACAAATATCGCGAAATTCTTTACATAAATAGTAATTTCCAAATTCCATTCGAATAATTAATTCGTATGTTTTTGAACTGTCGAAAATCTTATCTCGGGTCCGTTGGTAGCGACCCCGGCAACCCCATCTCTAGAAACATGAAAAAATAGAGTTGCTCAGATAATTTCGCTCATAAGAGGATTGAGTGATAATCGAGACATTTGCCATGCGTGGGTAATTGCATTTATTTGTAGTACAATCCGTGAACGGTATTTTCCCCACTGGATTAAACGGCTTTCTCTGACGAGTCGTAAATCCTGCTGTTCTTACGGGGCTTATTCACTTACGCGAGCTCATCCTCGGAGCATTATCCACAAGGGAGACCATATAGAACGGCTGGAAGCACAAGGTGCGATGCTAAGTCGAATTTATTAAGGGCCAAAAAAAAAGCGTGACAACATAACATTCAATTATCGAAGACCCGAACCTTCGGTTTGTTTATCTTTTGGGAATAAATTCGGAAAGAGGAAAAAAACATTGCGAACAATTTCTTACAACAGCTTCAGTGTGTATTCCATAATTTCGTAATTAAGAGATAAAATCTTATTGCGTCTTTCCTTTGCTATAGCTTGTCGAATGGTCGGTGAGACCGATACAATAATTTCTCCGAATTCATTCAAGTCGTGAGGTCCATCATTTAAACGAACTGATCGCGAAAACCGAATCATTCACGTTTTTTTTTTCTCGATCTTCGCACCGTTTCTAATAATTCCAATCGTTCATTCGTACGGAAATATTTTTTCCGGAATGGCTCCGGTAATGTCGAATATACTGATAAATTATTTTTGGCTACGAGAAGTAATTAATATTTCCCAGTTACCGTTTGTCGGTACGGTGGCTGTGACACGTTCACCAATTATCGTTTTTTTCAACGCTCTCGCAACAAACGGAAGAGTATGCCGTACCAGTATATTATTTTAATCAGCGTGTGACCAAACTCCCCTGAACATAATGGCATACCACCCGATTATCCTCCAGTCGTGCATTTGATAGCGCTCGAACATAGCAGTGGCATCTCTTTTCTCCCTTGAACAACAAATTCATGGTTTTTATAAAACGAAAAAAAACGATTGTAAAAAAAAAAGAATACTTATCGATACGACGAAGCGGGAATATCGCAACGAGGTAAAACTCTCTACGACCTCCATAGCAACGTAGGAGGATTTTCGTATCAACCATTTTTTATATGTAGAAATCGGGGCCACAGTGGATTGAGGGAGATTTCTATTCCATTAAATTCAACTCCATAAGATTCCAACAAATCCTGCATTATTTTTCTTCCATCAATTTTCAATTCGAACAACAATCACGCAACGAATCGCAATTTGAAAATGTTCCAATCATGCCATCAATCTTTTGTCACGAAAAAAATCTTCTTACGCTTCCGCTGAACTAATTTTTTAATCGTCGCGCGATCCTATAAATGCTCTTCAAGTTTTATATAAAAATTTTTAAGCGAGGACCGTATTGGTTGCGAGGACGCAACACGGTAGTGAACAGCCGGTGAATTTACAGCGCACGTCTTGGTTCAGTGTAGAAAGCTTACCTGCGAAGTTGGTCTTTTATAGTCTTGGGGGTGGTGCTCGGAGGGCGATTCCAGTTGCTCTTCTTCAGGCAGAGTTGTCTGTCCTCTTGCCGTCTCTTCGATATGGTGGTATCAAACTTCCAGTGGAGTAGTACAAAGTATATATTATTTATATTTTCTATGACGATTCCTATTACGATCGAGTAGTTTATTTGGAGAAGCTGGCAACGTGATGATTAGGAATAAACTTTCTGGGTCATTTTATCGTTTCTTACTGAGTGAATCTTGAGGTCTGACTATTGATCGTTTTATTCCCTGCGACGTACATGTCGATGGTCTTCTTGGTCAACATTATTTGGCATGGGGAGACGTAACAACCGACGCCTTTACCGAACGTGGTTTTCGCAGCGTTCGTCAGTTGTTGACAAAATGATGCTGCAGTTGTTAAAGAATATTTATTGCACACAGCGCAGTCATTATCTAGAATATTGGAAATGCAACAATGAGCTGAAAATCGAAGCCGCTATTGTTGCGAATTGCATGCGAACGCATTACCGCATCGATACACAAGAGGACAACAGCGTTAAACATACGCTCACGACGACGGCAAGTCAATGAATGTCGGGATGCAACAATACGTGGTTGAGCAATACGGTGCATTGGTTTTTATCGTGCGACGACGATGATGCAAAACGAAATCGCTTTTGGGAATAACGTTGAGTTGCGCGGATACACACAGTTTTTCGTTGAATTTAAAGTTTTTCAAATAGGTGATGAAAATAACAACGGATTTGGGCGACGAGCGGCGCCACGTGGAAAAGACGCGAGTCTAATTGAGATGAGAGCAAAGGGATGATGCCCCAGTTCGCCGTCAAAGGGTTTGATAAGCCGTTCGAACCGTTCCCTAGATATAATAATATATTGGCACGCAGTTGGCTGAACTTCAGTGTCAGAGGAGCGTCGATCGGGTTGTTCGTATAGTTTTGGAAACCTCGAGCCGATATGGCTTTGGAATTGATGAAGGTTGCAATGAGTGGCCTCGACCGTGGACGAGGTAAAAACTTTGTCGAAAATAAAAGCCCTGCGCCTGTATGACTGCGTTTTTATCTTTCGAGCTGCCAGAAGTTTCCACCGACCTTTTGCTGCAATTATCATCATTATGCATAAATTTATGTGTTAATCGATATCCCCGAGAATATATACGAATTATTTAACATTGATCATGACGAAAAGCACATAAGCAACCTCCAATGGGAAGCTCCAATGAATCAATTCATTAGTGACAGCCAATACGATGCCTCGATGAAAAATGGGATCGGCAACGGATACGAGATAACACAGAAGCCTTAATGGTACAGCTTGAAGGGTCGAGTTCGCTTCCTGAATCTGAAGCTCTCACCGTACACTTTTCCCAATTTGCCATCCTCCGGCAATTATATTTTATCTACTTTTGCTCAGGAAATACTCGTTTACTCTGAGGCTTTGTCGAGTTTGTGTATGAATTTTTCGCTCAACCTTTGTTATCAATTTATTTTTATTCCCCTATTTTTCTCTAACATTTCACAGAGCACGTTGTTTTTTCATCTATAATCAAAAGAAAATACGACACGACAATATAAAAAGCTTCGAATCTAGACTCAGGCAGAAATTCGTATCCGTAATGATCCCTCGTTGATTCCTTTTTTACGAGGAATAACGAAACTGTTTTCTCACCCTAACGAGAATTGCAATTCCATTTGTAACTTTCTTGCCAGAATCATATCTTCCTCTGTGATCGGTCTCGCATTCTATCTCCAGTCCGTATCCCATCGTTCTTGGGAGTTTGATCGCTCATTACTCGACGAACGCGGCTCTTCAACTACAGCATCTTTTTTGAAGTGACAACGATGATAAGAGTTGATAAGAACCTCGAGACTTAAGGGCTTGGAAAAGTGCGATGTTTCCAAGAGAAAATAGACCTCGAATGTTAATATACAGGGTGTCCCATTGGAAGCGGTGATTTCTTGTCGACCAAACATATTTTTTTCATCAGCTGAAGACATTTGAATATTTATTAAATTAAAAAACCAATTCACTTCGCTGCAACATGTTAACAGGTCAAAATCGAGAATAAATGAAAGAAAAGTTGGTCGACAGCCTCATCTTCTGGTCAAGGAAAGGAAAATGATTTTGGTTTGAAAACGGAGTTTAGACATCGTTAGAAAATTGAAATCTCGCTCAACGTTCGCTGCATGCGAACGTTTATCCCCGCTTTCTGAAGAAATGGCTATTTAAGCAACTCGCTGCGAAACAAGATAAGAGAAAAACTGGAAAGCCTTATGCAAAAGGTATTGGCGAACTCTTGGTTCTAAAGTGAATTATTAAGTAGTAAAATCTGGAACAAAGTTCCAACTTCCCACGAGACTTTCTCTCTCCCTCTCTCTCTCTCTCTCTCTCTCTCTCTTTGTGAATCTCTTTTCTGCCATTTCTTCACTTAACTATTTATGTACTTGCTCTGAACCCAGCAAGGTTTGTACAGTGAATTCAAATACCTCGATGCCTGATATCAAATTTTTAGCCAAATGCCTTACTCCATCGCCTTCATCTGCTCACTCGATTCTTTGAAGTTTTTAATTAGTATAATGGAACATTCGAACGTCTCATTGTGTGCCGACCAACCTGAAGATTGGGCTTACCTCCAAATTCAGATTTTCTGAGACTGTGTACTTTGAATGCTACTTTCGACAGTCTCGTGGGAAAATGAGGCACATCGTATTTTCTTTCAAACGAGCACGAGTCGCGATGTTAGCGAAGCAACTTTTTCCTTGTATATTTTCTTTCTGTTTATTTTCAGGTATTCACGTCTTGTTATTTCTTTTGTTTCAGGTACGTAATAGACTGTGACGAAACGACGGTACGAAGTTGAGAGAGTCGACATGGCAAAGTAGTAAGTCCGCCAGGTTGTTCCTCGGGTAACAAATTACTTCAAACCCATGTTACGGTTCTCTTGTTTGTGTTTTTGGTACCGACGAGACGACATGATAACATGTCATTTTTTCCTTTTATTTCATGCAAGTCCGTTGCTTGTTTTTTCGCGTGGTTTTTTGTTTTTTTTTTATCAACATTGCAGCAAGTGAAAAAGGAAAGACATAACAGAAAGGAAAACCCTTTAGTTTACCAGTGCCTGGGGCTTCCACAGGGAAATACATAAACAAAAGATAAGCATTTTCGTTACAATGTTTCTTTTTCCAGTTTCTGTTGAATTTCAGTATCTGAACGTTCCTTTAAAGACTCGTACAACATGAACATGAGCGAACAATTCCCAACGCGATGTTCCCGATAAAAATGTAATATCTGCGCAGCGTGTTCGTTGCGTTAAACTTTCACGAATCTACAAATTCTGGACGTAACCATAATGGCAATGTTTCATACCTTGTTTTGGTTCAGTCACGGTACA
Organism: Hyposoter didymator; assembly: GCA_037952995.1. Classification (NCBI taxonomy): domain Eukaryota; kingdom Metazoa; phylum Arthropoda; class Insecta; order Hymenoptera; family Ichneumonidae; genus Hyposoter; species Hyposoter didymator. Next base: position 19,976,567 of record JBAJMU010000002.1, read on the forward strand.
CAGTGCCATGGATGCATAATGATTGAAGCTTGGTGCAGCATTTCCTTCGCTGCTTGTTTCTTTTCTGTATTTCCGGCTGCTCAGTAACTTTGGATCAACCAACAACTCCATTTCCTCTTGTCATAAGCAATCGAAAGGTAAAGATCGGATATTTGTCTCATTCCCTGAGAACTTGGAGATTGATACAGAGTTCAGTCAGAGTTGACGGTCCTTCGAACTTTCCGGTTTCATTGAAACTTACTGTATGCATCGAACCAAGGCAAGCGACAAAGTTCCAAAAGGGTTCGGAGGAGCGGGGAAGTCGTTAAAATTCTTGGCGAAAGGGTCGACGAAGTGTTAATTATGAAGGGGCCGAACGATCTTGAACAAAATTTCATGCTGTAGTTTCTGACAACGTGTTATGTGTGAGAATTACATTTCCATATAAGAAAAGCGTCAATAGTTAGGCGAAGAAAGTTGGTCATTTAGAGTGGAAAACTTACGCGCAATAATTCACTCGATATGACCGAATGGCGCGGCGGACAGACAACAGTTTTACGACGTCACGTTCGCAGCAATATACGTGGCATCCAGCGTCATGCCCGGAAATACAGGCTCGCAATTATTAGCTTTATTTGCCTTGGATAGAACGAGCTGGTCTAGAGCGTTGGTGCAAATAGCGATAATTCCTTATTACGCATGGGGCAATGTCCGGCTTTTTACCGTTTCCCCTGTCACGGAAAGGGAAATCCCGATAAATGTCAACAGGCAGCCAGCCGGCGGCGAATGTTCGTGTAAATTTTTTAATAACTTGTGTCTATTCACGTGGAAAGCCGCAGTAATCAGACTGCTGTTAAGATGCCATGAGACTCGGGAGATGACAAAGGCACGCGGTCGTTACGTATTTCATTCCAATTCTTATTTCCCAAGCATTTGAAGAATATACTATTTTATCGCAGTCTACTGCGGTTTAACTTAACTCATGATAAATTGCATGAAGAACGAATGAATGGGTCGAAATATACTGCTCGAAGTATCAAAATCGTTGTTCCGTTGGCCGTTGCAGCGAGTCCATGAGCGGATTCAAGAGCCTGCATTTTTCTCGGTTCACGATGAAGCAGTAAATTGTGTGGATTGAACTTTCCACCAATTTCGGCCTCATCCCATCTTTCCGCGTAATCGAGCCCTACTACCCCGTTCATTTGGTTCACACGAATTCACGGGGTTTCGGCCTTATTCGGAAGTTCAGTGGAATTTACTGCCTCAGCCAAGTAATGTATCAAGTAAACTTATTGGTGGTCGTAAATGTCGAAATATATCAATAGTTGAGCAAGCACTAAATATCAAGCCCCAGAGACCCTTCGACAGGGATCAGCAGTGTGCGCGTGGCGAGAGGTTGTTCCCTGTTTCCACTATACACTTCTGTTCGATACTGTTGCCCCTTGACGTTGCAGCCTTCACTAACTTTCCCAGTAAAGAACCAATCAAATGAGACTTGACTTGATAATAACGTCAGCTTACACTCGTCCCAACGGGGCAACGTTCCATGGTACACAGCAGCTTCAAAAACTTGCAGCAAAAGCCTTTCATGCTGACAAGAAATTCAACGTGAAACGGCAACGTGTTGTCCACACTTTACGAAAGTCCAAGATCGCGCTTGCGATTCATAAACTGGGCAGAAAAAATAGAATATTTAAGCATGACTTGGCTATAACTAGTTTTCCGAACTACGTGCTAACTGTTCGTGAGGCATCGTGCAAATCTGCACGAAATCGAAATGCAACTCCGTCAATTTAGAGTCCGACGTTAGCATCTTCGGCACGAGGTTTAATACAACTTTGCAGAATTCCAAAAAAAGTTGTATCACCTTCGCGCAACGTTATGTCATATTGGTCGCAGTGTAATTAACAACATTAACGAACCCACGAAACACAAGTCGTAATAAAATAAAATGAAAAATTGTAAAGAAAGAGAAAAAAATAAACATTCGCAGAAACGTTACGTGATTAAAAGAATCCTGTTCGTGAAGGAGTGGGTTAGAGTGGGTTGGTCGGGCTGTGGGTGAGTGGGAATGTTGTGGGTGGTTTCGTTGAACGGGTGGCCAGAGGGGTGCGAGTGGCGCCGGAGGCCGCGCCGTCGCCCAGCATCCAACGTTTCTTCTGTTGCCCCGCTGCCGCCGTCAGGGCGCATCCTTCGGTACACCGAGCGAGAGAGTCATACATTGCCTCGTTGCGAGCAGCTCTGGTTATACCGCCCGCGCCGCGCCACGCGTTTTATCGTTTCGTCGTGTAGTGCTGCGCGTCTCTCCTCTCCCTGACCCAGATATAGTAAACAGTCACAGACATGCGATTAGCGTGCTCTATTCGGAAGGTAAGAAGGGAGACACAGTGACCGTTCTATTACCATCTGTACCGCGAATACTTACCAGTACATCTCTTTATTTCCGTTTCGCGCTTTTTATTTACAACTTTTCGCCACAGTTTCTTAAGTTTTCGATCCGCGACTTTCGACGTGTCGTTAAAAGTGACGTGGGTGAATAAATAAAACCATTTCCGTTTCTGTAGAAGTTTGACTAGTGTTCTACGATCTTGGATTACTATGAACCGGTACTATCGTGTTTGAATTCGTGCGACCGCTCCAATACTTTCTCGCCATATTCTGTCTCGAATAATCACATGGTGCTCGACTCTTGATTTTTCATCATGAATTCCTTGGTGGTGCATAACAGGTGATCGGGGAGCTGTGAATGAAACGAAATGTTGATGAAATAGCTTCGGGGGACCAGTGAATCTGTGCTTTCTCGCTGTCATTGTTAAACTTTTGCTCATTTCTGTATGGGTTGGGGTCATGTTGTCTCATGATATTTGGCAGCTCTAGTTGATAGATTTCGACCGTTCCACCATCACCAGAGCATCAGAAGGAGAAAAACTTATCGATCGACATGGTGCGACTGATTGTGACGCAATCGTCGATTCACTGGTAGTAGAGCGTGACAAATTTGGCGAAGAGCTAAAGCCTCCCAGACATGGATACCTTCTTAATAATAGGAATGTTTGTCCTCTGCTACGAGGTGTGCGACTTGATACGACATTATGCAACGTCGAGGTCGACGAATGAAACCGGCCAGAACGTAAGAGACGCGGAACAACCCTCGCCAGGGGTATTTTCAATATCGCAAAAAATGCAGAATTCAACGGCCTGTTGCTCTCAATAGGGTCATCACCTTCTTACCGCCGGTTAATTATCGGCCACTTGCTCAGTGAATCCAATTTCGACGCGTGGTACGCTCGAAATCTATTTACCGTCAACGTAATTCGTTGTGGCTTATGTAATCAAGCGCCGATTTAATTGACGACTTCGTCCGTTGAGATGAAAGTCTGTGCGGAATGATTTATCCGTCGATGTCCATGTGATACGGTTCTAAGCAAACATCTTGACAGTTGAATCAGACGCGTCGTGGGAATCGGAGTGAGTGCGTCAACAGCTTGTGTGGCTTCGTGCGAAGCTACTTATGTGTTTATGTACTTCAGTGGATTAGGACCACAAACGGAATCGTTCGCACTTACAAACTGCCAAAGATTTCGTCGGAGTTTGCGAAGTCGAGCCGCATGAGAACTGCCAAAAAACTTTCGAGGCATTATGCTTGGATGACTGCCCTGGAAATCGCTAACGCAGCAATTGTCAAAAAGCTCCTGCGAGTCAGCGTTTTTCCGAGTATGAATTGTGAAAATAAGTTTCAATAGTGTCTGCGACAGTCTCGTTCCAAAGTCTTCCCCGGTACGACGAGTTCAACTCGTTTGTGTGTTCGTAAAGCGAGTGGAATTTAAATGACAAATATTCTCTCTCGTTTCAAACTTGATCGCCATAAAGAGATTCAACGAGCAGCCACTGGGTATCTTTCTATTGGTTCATCAACAAGTTTCTCGTTGCGATACTGGATATACTTGTTGACGTTTTGAGTTGCCTGCAACTGAGTAGCACGCTACCCTCGCCAGTATAGCTTGCTTATTCCACATTAGAGAATGTGAAACGGCTACGACGAATGTTGACACAGACAACCGGTGAACTCGGTGAATTGGCGGAATGTTGAATTATTCCATATATTTGGTTGCGTACGAAGAATCACTTTGACCAACTTCGACAAGCTTATGGTGGAGCTGTAGCCTTCTGTTGGTGGACTTAACAGCCCTCGCTGAAGAGCACTGCGTCCATCAAATCAACTAGGCAAATCTATTCTCTCAGTAACTGGCCCGCCAATCAACCCTCCGCTCTGTGTGCCAGAGTGGCTGATACAGGTCAAGATAGAGTCAACCTAGTTGTCTTGTTGTACATACATCAGAGACAAATTCGAGTAAATCTTCGGTTCGGAGTGGACGAGTGTGTGCCGATTTATACCAATCACGTTTGCTACGAGCAGTAGAGGCTCCTTGCGAGTTGATCAGTTTGCTAGGTATTCTATAGATCCGGGTCACACGTGGAAGATAAAGAACAACCGAGTCCATTTGTCCTCTTGATTGGATTCGACGTATCCTGAGCGCAGAAGAGACACGAGACTCGGTCCTTATGCAGGTCAGCGAGTAACTACAGAGGCGGTGCCTGGTGAAAAGGATATTTGTAACTGTTCATGGCGAGGTTTTCGGTAACAAAGTGAGTTCATGATCCGCGAACCTCCCTCTAAGCACACAGGACCACTCGACGCAGGAGAGATTCAACGACATTAAAGGCATGGACTCGCTCGAGCGTCTGATGAGCGCAGCTCCTCATCATCCAGCGCTCACTGCTGCATCGCGCACTCAAAATGCCTGCGTACAGGCAAGTTTGTGCTCAGTTATTGGACGGAAAGGTCGTCACTTGACCGGCACGTTCTGTTTAACCGGTGACACGATGGAGGGCATCATACAGTGCCTCGTATTCCTGAAAGCTTTTTCGGTAAGAAAATCCTCGTAATATTCTATGCCCCGATCATCATTGATCCGCGAAAAGTCTCCCATGATTTTCACCGCGCTTCAATTAACATTTGGAAAACACTGCGTATCGCCGAAGATCGAGAATTTTCATATGTTTCGGTATAAATATTCAATCGATGCTAATTTTTGGATCATCGCGCAAACTTTCTTTTTTTTTCTTTGTATTCCGTTCATCTTTGTGCTAGAACCTCATGCCTCTAGTCATGTCGACGCCCTGCTGCTTGCTGCATGACTCGGAGCTCTTCACGATCCATGCTGTATTTCTGCCCTTAGAAATTCGGTTTGTGAGTGAGTGGAACTCGCGCTCGCTATCATCGATGCAGCGTGCGCGGTCGCTCCCTGAAACGAGGCTCTCACACCGAGTAGTTGATACGAAGGGACGATAGAAGCCTCTTTTATCGCTGGTGTCTCTATCTGAGCTGTCCAACCCGAACCTCCTTGTCATTCTCTAAAGTCACTCTGAATATTTCATTCAGTCTATTGCCCCTGGCGCGAAAGCTTGAAAACTATATTTTACGTGATGCGAAATTTTTCTTGAAAGAAAAACTCGCTTCCGATGTTTCGCGTTACCGTTCTTCCCGTCGCACGCTGGAGACTTCTTTACTTATTTATTATTTGTGAACTGGTCTACTGGACATTTCTATTATTTTTATTCGGGTCGTTTCCAATTGCATTTCTCGTAAGAAAGAAAGAAAAACTATTTTTTTTTCTCGCTCGAATCGTGGCGTTTCTTGCCACAGACACGATTGTTCTGACGTCCAGGTCCACGGCTCGGAAAATTATTTTTATCCCGCCGTGTTACCGACCCCCACAGCCTGTATTTTCGGTCCATTCATTCGTATATTTGGCAGCGAAGGAAATGCAACGTAACCCGCGGATGAGCAAAAATATCTCGTAGCTCTTGCTTCACAATGTTTATTCGCAGAGAGTGATACAATTTTCATCGGGTCTTGGAAGAATTGAAGTGAAAGAAGCCATTATGTGGAATCCACAGTGCCCCGGTGCGCTGACTCGAATATGTGCAGTACTCCGCACAATAGCCGAGTCAACGAACGAGGCACGCGTTGCATGTACCTATGCGTATTGAAATTTCAAATTCTCACTGCAAACTCTAACCTTGTATGCGTCACTAGCTGCACCGCGTAATCCTTCAAAGTTAATTACCAAGGGGAGGCTGTGGTGGGTAGTTCGTACTCCATTCAGTCAATCTATGGCTCTCGCTTATTTCATGCTCCACACGCTCATATTAGGCTCTTTCATGCATAATACGAGTCTAGATTCCAAGATTAACAATTCTCTTGTCGTTATATTTCGTGATCCAAATAATCCATTAGCCTTCCGAAGAATTCTTCCGTGCATTTGCTGCTCCATGAACCACATTTGTGCTTTCATGCTGTTGTTCAAATCGAAACAATGGGCTAACGAATCGTGCAAGAACAGGAAATTAAAAAAAAAATCTTTAGAAATCAGAGATTTCGATTTTCAAACACAATTTTCTTGCTTGCATTGGACTGAAACAATGGATCGTCGAGTATTTCTGTTTCCAGTGGTTTATTAAGTGAAGAATAACTTTGACTGTCACTTTTGTCCTGAGCCTAGCAGAGTTAGGGATTTGGAGCGCAAGCTAAAAAGTCGAAAACTTTGTCTACGTAAATACGCAGCTGCTCGTCGTTCTATTTTCGCAAATTTGATCGAGAGGGAAGGTGATGAAGCGGTGAAAGAATCGTCGAAGGAGTAAAAGTAACGGTCAATAGTATCGTCCTCCAAAAAAGCTCGACGTCATGAAAGAGCTGATTCTGATGTAATCCGAAATAGCCTTTTGCCTCGATTGATTATCGTTCTTTGTTCCTTTACGCTCTTTTCCCTTGCTGCTCGTTAGCTTGCTCTCGCGTCGCAGTGACTTTACAATTTCCTTTACTATTTGCTCCTGGTCCGCTCGCGATATATATCTCGCTTTACTTTTTTCACTATACTCGTCCAGGAGTCGAGTTCGCAGAACAGTGAGACCATCAGCTGCTAAACTACTCGATCGCTATCGATTGTATTCACGCTCAGCTAAAGCTCCACTGGAAACATTTGAATAGCGCTGATACCTTTATATTCTACACACACCCACACAACACACAAACAAATATATATTCGGTCTCGTCCACTTGAAATCCAATGTTTCGTTTTTTCTCTATTTCGAAATCACGTTGAACAATTTCAAAACCGTAACAGCTTAATTCATACCACATTTCGTCACATTTTTATCTTACAACTTCCAATCAAGGGTTCGCAAAATTATCAACAAGTCACTGCGGTGACATCTGGAAATTATTTTACGTTTCGCACTACGTAATTGTTTAACAAATCATCCCAATCAAGTTTTCGAGGACAATATCGTTGATTTCATTTGGAATGTGTCAAATGCAAATGAACAATACACACTGTTGTTTGCAGACTGTTGGGAAAATATTTTCGACGTCGTCTTGCTTCTTTTTTTTTTGCCTGAAGAAATCGTTTTTTATGAATATTTATCATTCATTTTTATTTTTATTGACAGAAATATATTCCGAGCAGTGGAATTACGAAATATGGACGTCGTTGATGATTGCTCTGAATATATTTCATCCGAATGCAGTTAAAAATTGGGATATTCGAATCTCGTACGAATGAGATTCGGGGCGTAACAATGGATGTTGTTTAAAGAATAACACACTGCAAATCTACTGGTTCGTGAGTATATACGCACTCGGTATTTTCAGCTGCAGTACAGATAAACTTTTTGGTACAGATTTAAAAAATACCGGCGAGAAGAATGTACTGCCATTTTCGAACGTTATTTCGTCACGTATGCGCGTTTCACTCCTGCCACCCACTCAACTTTCCTTTCTACAGTCCTCACTCGTCGATTTTCAGGATTTCTGCAATAGGGCGATAGCGACGAGGAAAAACGGGGTGGGGAAATGCATTCATATCTCACATTTTTTTATACGAGCTCGCTCATCACTGATACAATTTTCCCCCTGCATATGCTTGATGCACCATCGTATCCTAATACGTTTTTCAGGCTGTGCCATAATTGTGTGGCTAATCTTTTCCCAGCACATTTCCATTTTTGATATTCCAACAGCCGAAGCTGATTTTTCGTCCATCCAAATATGAAGGCATGAAAAAATGGCCACGATCGTGTATTGGAAATTTTCTCGCCACAGGGTTCATCTTTTTTTTTCGTAGCACTTTATTTCGTGCACATGATTCAAAGGTGGAATTCGGACAACTGGAATTTTTATTCCCTAGAAATACTACGACTTTTTGAATAGTCCTATGGAATTTGAAAGCATGAAAAAATTCCAGGATATCGTGTATTGCGAATTTTCTAGCCACAGAATAGTAACAGGGTTATAATTTTTTTTCATTGAATTTTATTTCGTGCACATGATTCAAAGGTGGAATTCGGAAAACTGGAATTTTCATTCCCTGGAAATAGGAGTTTTTGCTCTTGACGAGAGTACAATCCTCTCTGTTTTGCCCGGGAACATGGTCGAGAAATGAGTTTTTTTTTTTTTTTTTCGTTCACACCTTTTCCCCCTATCCCATGTTACATTGTGTTACGTGAGCACCTTTTGTCTTTTACGAGAATCGCGTTTATCCGAACAGTCATTTCTGTGTCGGGAATGTGACATTGTGTATCCGCGATTTTTCCCTTGTGTTCTCTTTTTCGCGGATTATTTTTGCGCGCAGGCGTGACGAGAGAGCATTCCAATCTTGGTATGTCGTCAATTTCCTTTCCATAATGATTTATTCTTTTGGAACTTTTGGTAATCGTTTTGTTGCTTCAAACCCACAAAATTCTAAGCTTAAAAAAGTTTAGCCTTTCGTAAGCGTAAACGTAAACGTAAATATGTTTTTCTTCGGTTGCTTTACGATCGAAGATTTTTTAAGATTTTGTTGGAATTGTGAAACTCTAGTTGAAAGCTGATTATACGATAAAAGGTGACGTGAAAAATGAATGCGGGTGTGCGTAAAAATAATCAGTCTATGCATGAGAAAATTCATAATCCGGAGCTGTTCGCATATTCATAATGGACGAGCCAACGGATGATTTTCAGCACAAAGTCAGTACAAAGTTGCAAAGCTTGCCTGAGCCGTTGCCAGTAGTGATGGTCGGCGAATAGTCGAGCTCACTGCAGCTGGTCGGTCTTTGTCATCATCGTGCAGCTCGGATCTCGGAGCAGGCTTTATTCCAAATTTTTATTCGTCGTTGAAAGCATTTGCTATCGCAGTCCAGTTTCATGATAATTTTTTTTTTTATACAAAATAATGGAAAAAACCGCGATCTTTTTAAGGAGTTACTGAAATATCGAAAAATTGGTACAAAAAATTACAAAAAATGATGAATCCAATTCTATAAAAGCCCGACGAATGCAATGAAACGACGAAATCGGAAATATTGTTCATTTGGAAACGAAGTCACGGAAACCAGCTGGATTTTGTTGAAATTAAATCGATATTTTTAACATCTCTTGTACTCGACATAATGTTGAAAAAAAAAAATGAATGCGGGCTGGATGGGTATCGAAGGAATGAATGGGCCCAGCAATATTTTTTCGAGATCATATCGCACGTATGAAAGCGAGCGGTTAAATATCAGCAAAATGTTATTTATATTTGGAAAACGTTATTGACTCGGGTGGAGTGGAAAACTCTTGGGACGGTCGAATTGGGCAGACGAACGGTGGGTTTAATTCTGGCTGGATGGCTGATTCGTTCGCGCAAATGAATGTTGAGAGGTGATATCGATGACGAAGCTATTAACGCTAATGGATGACGTTTAGCGCTTTGCACTCGCTTCGTGTACTCAGCCTCGGTCCATTTTTCTTTTTCACCTTTTTCCTTCGTTTTTTTTTTTTTTCGTACATAAGGTTCGCAGAGTGCGTTAATTCGATCGTAAATGAGTCGGGAAATAGTGAGTTTCGAAATTGAAAGAAGAGTTGGGCTCGTTCATTATGGATGGTTCGAATTAACTAGTCATTAAAACCAAATAAGTGCATCCCTCGATACCCTGCGGTTTGAATACCATTTCTTTATTTTTTAACGTCTGTGAAACGTTTGAAAATTTGATCAAGTCTGCCGTGATGGTATCCTCTAAATTATCCAGAAATTTATGGGCACCTAAACACGATCACTCGTTGGCGATATGCCTAGAAAAATGAGGGGTAAATTGAATTTATACTCCTTCGTGTTAACCTCTATCGAGCACTCGGCGTTGGATCCCCTCATAATTTTTCACTTCGCTGCTCCCGTCGCGTTTATGATCCTCTCATCAAAATATATAAACTCTCTTAGCCACCCGGACTATCTCTTCCCGTCTTTGCTGTGTCGCGATATAACGCGATAAAATCAAATTATTATACTTGCTATTTTAAGAACCAGATTGCCTATGAAAGTTTCTCACGCGTGCGTCAAACGAAAGCCACGAAAGACGACTGTTTTATCACTCAATTCAATTTCACTTCGAAAGAGTTGGCCTCGTAAATTCGAGCATTTCCGAGCAGATGGAACTGCTCCAGAGTTTTGATTTTCTACAATTCGACAATAATCTTCCCAAGACCAATAAACATCGGCAATGTCAAAATTTGATACGAAAGATCATTCCGATATTTCAAACGTCTTCGTCATTCATACTGAGTTCTTTAATAACCCCATGAGAATCGAGTCACATGTATACTTGAGAAAATATAAATTCCACACACGACGTTACGTCCCATATTCACGTCGCAATGAAAAAAGAATGAGCTCTTAAAACTCATTGAATTTTTAATAATCCGCTTCGATCGCCTCCACGTGTATTTGTTCTAAGCTTTCTACACAGAATGCTTCAGTAAAAAACAAAAACACACACACTCATTTTCTCTTCGCTATTTCGACGGTTTTTCCGCATGGATGTATGAATTTAAAAAAAATTTATATCAGTAGAATTGCGCGCTTCTTCGTCAGCCAAGATAATCAATCGTGAAGCCCATTTTTTAAATATGGGGCGCCATTGGATTATTATTCGAAGCCAATATCTTTTTCTAAACAAAAACGACCAGTCGTTTTGAATCACAGTCAAGGATTAATTTTCTTTTGAACGTTTGGCGGAGTACAGAAAAATCAACTGGTACTAAATGTGTCGTGGAACAACAATGCGAACAGCAGCGAGAAGGTTTTTGTTCGTGCTGAACTGGGGCAAGAGCGTACAATTATTTCATAAGATTACAACGAAAGTCGGGGCAATTCTTGTGGTATAGTCGAAAAGCAATTTCATTTGCCTATTTAACGAGGTTAACAGTTCATTTACGTGAAATCAGAGTCTTTCAATTCGACGCCCCGAATCCTTGGATTCGTCGTTTTTGTATTATTTTTTCTCCATGGATTGAGAAAGGGATTGAGAACTTTAAGTACACGCGGTGTATTTTGGTCTGGTATGTGAAGGAACGAGGAGCGGTGAGATGATCGTAGAGTTTAAAGCTTTGTTTAAACGTGATTCAATAAATTACTAAATCACGGAGCAGCAGGCTTTGTCCGTAAAACAAATAAGTAAGTTGTGGAGATTGCAAGGGAAAGCTGCTGAAGGGAGTAAAGGGCTCTGGCGAGCCTGGGAAACGACAAGAGAGAGGCAAAAGAGAGGATGAAACGAAGCTTTGGTTGAAAACAAGATACGCCTTTATGTACGGGATTCCAAGAACCTGGTCGGACTGATGCATTGTTCCATCCATCTATTGTCCGAGCATGACCTAACTCGAATGAATAAGGCTTTCGTCTGTTTATCAAGGTCGATACCAGGGGAATCGTGACACAGGCAATCTTTTGCAAATTATGCTTCCTTTTTATCGTTCTCATTATTTCTTCCATGTTCCTTTGACAGTCTCGACAGATTCGGACTAATTCGATGAAGAATTAAAAAGATAATAAGTTGTATATATTTCCAGCAAACCCAGAATCACATTGAAACTCGTGCGCATTCATTTCCAACCTCCAACTGAGGAGGATTTAATGAAAGGTAGACGTCAAGGTCTAATTCTAATTGCACTCAGTTTCTTTTCGTCTTTTGACACAGATAATTGATTTAATCCGCACTCGACTGAGAAATATCTGGTATAAGGGATGGTGGATTCGGGCAACGTCAGCATTCTGTGGAAGCAATAGAGAGAAAGAGAGAGGGAAATGGAGATTGATATAGAACTAAAGAGAACACTGGTCCGGTGTGATCTATTCAGGGATCCACCAGGGTAAATTAGAAGGGTGTCCAGAGTTCACCGAATCAATTGTCAACCGCAATTCCCAGTCGCCATGGCCGGACGTATGGTTCTCCAATTCTCCTCTGTGTTAGCCTCCGGTGTCCTCCGTAGTATATATCTTTGCATACGATTCGCACTCGATCTTTCTCTGTCTCTCTCTCTCTTTCGCCATGATTCTCTCACCCGGACTCGAGTCCCTTCAGTTCGACAAGTCTGTGTGTCGTAAGGGTGGTTAATTGCCGTAATTCCTCTCTCGGCTGTTCTACCTGCATGATTGCGAGTGAATCGCTGCTCGCGGAAATCGTCGGGCAAGCATCAATCTTGCTACATCCACCCTTCACATTTGTCCTGCCTTCGTGTCGTATGAGCTTCGTCATGAAATCATAAAGTTATTCGAACAGGGATGAAAATCCCAACATCACTCCCAGCTCGATCGGGAAATAATTATTTCAGTGGCACAGAATTATTACACGATGCCATCGCAAATTTTTATAAACGACGAATATTCACGATTCGATCAAACTTTTTTCCTGCTCCTGCGTCCGTTCTAATAAATCGGCTGTCATTCATATATTTAAATGTCATTTAGGTACCAGCTGCTTGTATGCATCGAGTGTGTGAGTGTGTACGTAACAACAGCGTTGATTTGTAGCTCTCTCATTTCGACGGATTCATCTTGAGCATCGAAAGGCTCCTTCGACGCTAATGCTTTTTATCCGTCAGCCATTTCTCAGCTATTTCTATCACTCCCACACCTTTGCGAAGCGTCCCGGCGGATAAGAAGAAAGCGAGATTGATGCCACCTCGAAGTATATGTCGAACGATCGGTCAACTTGTAGTTTTCCTCTTACTCGGATATTTTTCTCTCGAATCTCATTAAACCTTCTGGAAAGGCGAGAGCGATGAAAAAAATTGTTTGATACTAAACTTTTTTGCAGCTTCCAATAAGATTCTGTATACGATCAATGAATTCACCTGCTTGTCCAAACGTTTGATGGATTTTCTCTTTTTTTATTTCATTTCTTTACGCGCGAGACACTTTTGTCTCACACGACCGAATCTCTTTGGGATTAAAAAAAAACTCTTGGAAAAATGGCCAATCGCGAAGCCATTAATAACACGAAAACCTTACAGAAATAAAAAAACACATGATGGAGAAGACAAGATCCAGCCGCTATTCAAGACGCTCTCCACGCCTTTTTTCCTCAGCCACAGAAGTGTTATTAATAACCTTTCTGTTGCTCATTTTCAAACCTCATCTGTCGCGAGACAAAATTCTCAAAGATATAACTTCGCCTACCTGGGATAATAATCATCAGAAGTCAATTAGCTTGATGTGAAATTTAATTCGCACAGTCTGAACTTTTTATTATGATATTATTGAAGGGCAAAACGTTCGTATCCATCGATTATTAATTTCCAAACGTGAAATATGTGATCGTCCATTCCTTTCCACGTAACTTCATATATTAATGTCATACGTATAGAGAATTCATTTAGTTCATCGACGGGAAATATATTTCTGCAGAGATAGATTTATTGAGAATCGACTTTTTTGCCGGACGAACGTTATTTATAGGAAAAATATTCTTCGGACTGTCAATGTGCATCCGTCGATATCAAGAACTATAAAAATTGTATGTTCACGTTTGGCAAAGTGGAAGGGGAATTTTAAAATCATACTCAACGTCAACTATTTGTTTCCCGATGGCAGGAGTAATATTTATGATTCTGTCGTGTCTTCTCTGGACCACAGGATCGCCGAAGAATGGTATTTCAATGTTTGACTTCTATTTTCCTTCGAGTGGAATTTGAACATTCAGACAAACAAATACTGTGATATTTTGTGAGTAAAATATTTACTCGTGGCAGCAGCAAAAACAGTCTGTGGAATATCCCGAAGGAGAGAGACTCCGGAAAATGTCAGATTCCAAAAGAGTTCTGAAGAATTAAGAAAAATATTCTTTTCTTTCTGGTATGACAGCAATTTTTTGATCTGCCCCCTCTTTCCGTAGAAGGCTCATGAAAAATGTTTACCGCGTATAGCGAGCGACTTTACAAGCGACTGAGAAATTTTGCTCTCGTATATGGAAAACCTTATTTGTGAACATCAAAGCTCACAGTCTGGGATTATATATTCATACATTTTTCATGGTTTCGTCCATTCTCCGTTACGCTTGTTCTCGTCTTGCCGAGTAAGGAGCACGAATTCCCCCAACCATAGAACGAGAAACTCTCTGCGTCAATCAGGCGATACTTAACGAGATTAAGGAACAAGAAGACTTTTCAAGCAGACGTTTCTGTGCCCAGACTCCTTTGCTCCTGCTATCTCTGGCATTTTTCCCAATCATCGTTTGTCTAAATTCCTCTCCTCAAAAATTGAAGGTTGAATTAATGCTTTCTACAATCTTGATTATTTTCTTCTCGAAAATACGTACCTCAAGCAATCACCATAATTCATTATCCATACACTTTCTGCCATCTTTTTTTGTAGACCGAGGCTTTCCGATCTGCAAAGTAAAATTTAATCTCTCATTATGCTTTCTCCCGCTTTTTCCCTCTTTTTGTTCGACTCTTGTTCGCTCCTCATTAAAACTGAATCAACTGGGCTTTAGTGTCTATTGATTTTCCATTTCAGCCCAATCTTTCTCAATTTTCATATCGTTTGAAATATTCGCTTGCAGTTTATACCAAAAATCGTGGTTACGGAGGATTTTCAGAAAAATACGAAATGCGTTTCCCAAAAAGTAAAATGCAGTTATTCGAACAGATTGGAAACGAAAATTCGTAATTCCAATGTTAGTAGACGAAAATAATTAACGGAAATTTCACTATTTCAATTGAATTTTTTCGTTCTAGCCTTTCCTTTTATTTTTTATCCTCCAGCATTTAGCTTAAATTTTATTTTTCATTATAAATGTTTCCGTAAAAAGATTCACTCGAATCGGTTCAATGGTTCTCGCAATGGAGCGAACGAACATCCGACTTGTCCTCGCTCGCATGTGGACATGTAGACTGCAAATTTCATGTATTATCGGAAAAATGACGTTGCAGAATGTATGAAAATACTCAAAACAGTATTTTTCAAATGCTTTGTCAAGAGTGGGATGAGATTATAGGGGAAAGAATTTAAGGAACCCACAACTCAACCGCCCGAGAGAAACTTATGAATATATTCTGACGTCGTAGGTTCGACTCATAAGCTGTCTTACGAACCAAGTGAAAACTCGTACGCGTTTTTCGCATAAACTATCAGTTTTTATGCATATGTATTTATGGAGTATGTGGATTGGAATAACGTCGAGAGAACCGTTGCTTCGCTATCCCTCAGGGAATATCCTCTAATAACAAAGTTAGTGAGCAACGGTCCAGAAAGTTTTGGCTCAGTGTACAGCAGTAGGCTATTCGCAAAAATGGATATATCGGGATTAACAATTTGGGACTCGGTATATCATCCAACCGAGTCCACATCTTAACCAAACTCTGCATCATCTTTCCATAAACTTTAAATCAACAAGATATTTGCAAATTTTTCAAATATTGTACCAGATTTTTCCATAAATTTAGACGAAAATTTGGATATTCCCATAGAAAAAAAATGAAGAACACACTCGTAACGAAAAACGAAAACACACTCGAATTTATTCAGTTCTGCAGATTGTCAAAAACACTTTTGGCTGGAGTTATAGTGTCGAAATTTTAAACGTTATATTATTCAGTAAACTTTATGTATTTATGCGACTATACGAAGGCCCCAAGGAGCCGAACAAAATGCGACTGCTCCGTGTATTGACCTGCTGCAGAGTTTCAAAAAGTTTCGACGATTAAATTTTCAAGAGCAAGGAACTCGGGATTGTTTTTTTTTTCATGGACGCTGGTTGTTCTACTGTGGTCAGCAGAGTGCTGAAAAATGAATTTCTCAATCGAGTAAAACGGTCGGGCGTCAATGCTACACTTGCACAATGTTTTCGGAAATGGTAGTTAGAATAATGGAAAAAAGATCCAGCCAGTTGACATTATATTTTCTCCTCGTCCCTGGATTTTTCGAAGGACATAGAAAAAGTGGACTGCGTAAACGTTTTATCGATTTTGGCAAGGACGAGAATCAACGAAAGTGAAACAAAGGGAAACAGAACATCAGTCACCGTGGCACTCGGTAAAACTTATTCGATTATGTCTTGCGCTCGTGAACATTCGGTTGTCGCATACTTTGTATATATTTCCACGACCCCGTGGCCAACTCGGTTGTGCGTTTTTCCAAAGTACCGCAATGTCAGCTTCAATAGCAGCCTCCGAACTAACTCCTCTTTAGACGAGTGTACAAATTTAGAAAAAAATATAAAAATTATGGAACGAATTCGGTGGATCGTCGAGTAAAATTTTGTCGTGACCTAGAAATTATTTGCTGAGGATGCAAATAGATTTTTAATTAGGGCACTCTGAAAATTTTGAAGTGGCCCAGGTTGTCGATTTTAACGATTCCTTTTTTTTTTTTTATAGTTCTTTTAAACTTATGAGATACATGGATCAATTATATTCTCGCACGACCAGAATCCTCGGTACCGTTCCTTACAGACAGGGGGAAAAAAATTTATTACGCCACCTCGTGACTCGAGTTAGCGTTGTAAAAAAAACGAATGACAGGTGAAGATTTCGGGTAAAATTCTCATTCGTGATGCATTATGAAATAATTGAAAATTTTGATTCGGAAATATATTGGCGAGAGCGTGTGCGAAAAATAATTGATTAAATCAATGGGAAAGTTTATTCTGATCCTCTTGGGGAGGAATCTGGTCGACAGATGACATTTCGTGTGTGAAATTTGCGTGGAACCATCGAGGCCGTGCACTCGGGAATATGTACAGACACCGAGAAGTACCATATCATTTGCGTCGAAAGCGGAAGAGTTTACTCCGCTCTTGCATGCTTTTGGACACGTGATAGCAGATGAGAGGATGGTAGCCATTAAGAGCAGAGGGTGCAAATCCCATACACACTAGAGGAGAACGACCGATTGCACCAATGATGGGGCTTGTGTATCTCACATGTATACGTATCGTATAAGAGAGAAGAAGGGGAAAACCGCAGCCGCAATTTCCAGCGATGTTTTGTTACCTGCACGTCGACGATACTTGTTTTCCCGCTTGTTGATGATCCTCCCTCTCCTGGGGAAGCCAGAATATGAGTTTTCCCGCTGGATTGCCCACCTAGGACGTATTAATTACGATTTCTCGCCTACCAGAAATGACCCCGCAAAAATGTCCCCGTGCTACGCGACGACACCAACCAAACTGTTTCGGCTAATACACGACACTAAATAATACAGAAATCCTTCCGCCTAATTCTCTTTAAATGAACCTCCAAAATTACGAGAATCAGAGACATTTTTCGGCGGTTCGATCTTTTCAACCTGAAGTCAAAAAAGTTTGATTGTCCTTTGAATACAATTAAATAAATGAATAATACGAAAATAAGTAACAAAAGCACTTTTATGTTTTTATGCCTTTTCTATTGCCAATTTTTCTCCGGACAGTCTGCTCCAGTTTGTTACAATCGCCCTAACATTTTTCTAGCTCTTTCTTCATCGAACTTTCACCTCATATCCGCCTCGTTAATTACAGTTTTTAATCGATCTTAATATTTTATTACCTGTAGCCCACATGCCAGCATCAAGGTATGAAAAGACATAAATAAGTACAGCAGATTACAATCGCGTTAATATTGGGTGTTTAAGTTTCTTTGAATATATGTTTGGCCCCAAGACGTCCGCGCAATAACAAAAGTTTAGCCTGCGCTTATAGCAAGTACTCTTGGAAACTTTTTCTGCAGCCCCTGAGACAGCAGGCTTGTAACAGTATTCGACGGTAATACGCTTTTGGGGGTCAGGTCCATCCAACATGTTATATCTGCTCATCATTTCTCAATCTCCCTCCTCCTCTCTCTTTCGTCTGAGTCCGGAGAGCCTCTACATTTCGTCAAGTTTTCTCGAAACTTCTTTAAGTGTGTACACAACACTTTTCCATTCTTCTTCGTTTTCATCTTTCTCGTTTGTTTGTTCAGACATTGATATTGATACGTGGGAATGAGCGCCTTGTCACCGCGTACACATCCATCCGGGTTCATCCCATCGCCCTGGGTCTTGTCGTTCTATTTGTATCTTGTCACGAGGCTAACATTTTCTTTACATTACACGGAAATCCACTTAATCGCTCCCAGTTGATTCGACTCGATGCTGGTTTGTTAGAATTTTCGAAGTAACTTTTTTCAGCTCGTTATTTTTATTCTTCGGTTTCTATAATCGCATGAATAGCAGTTCTATCTCTGCATGTAGAAATAACGATCATTATACGATTCGCATTGTAATCATTGGGATCAAACCAATTCTATTGGTAACTCTCTACCATTTGATATACATTTCATATGTGAAATAATGTGAACCATGATTCTGTGATATGTTTACCCATCGATTCAATATAATAATCATAATGGTACCCGGTTTTTGCGGAATCGTTGCGTGAAGTCTCGTGAAGGCAAATTGGAGTGGAAGCGGGATTATGACTGGCGGGATATCATTAGTCGATAACAATATCTCGTTACGACTCTGAACCGACGATTCGTATCCGATGATTCGTATCCGATGATTCCATGAATTTAGTATTTACTTTGATCCTTATGATTGCTTTTTTATAATGAAATCATTTGAACAGAATAGTGTACGATTAATCGCAAAGTTTGCAAATAATACCAGCGCTCGGATGAATCGAGTTTATGGAAAAAACCAGCAGGCAATCTTTTCGCTCAGTACGGAAAAAGTTTGAAGCAATGCTAGAAACATGGGCAGGCATTTGGTTGAAAAGAGTGTTAGCGAGTGATGAAAAACGAGTGTTTGTTTAGCAGCATATCGCATACGTAATTTATAAAGTTACATCGTGTGTTATGAGCACGTTCATAGGATGTGAAAGGTACATGGGGTTGTATAATATGTCGAGCTCGTTGTCGTTTCGTATGATTGCTCTGGAGTGACGTAAACATGCGCTTAAACCTGATTCTGCGCCCTTTCCGCGTAATTTATACACGAGCCGAAGCGCGTTCTCTGTTTGCATAACCATCGTATTAGTTTCTCGTTTCCGACTCCCCTTCTCTATTTCCTTTGGGCATCCAATGGATTGCGAAAGCTCAGCGTTACTGTATAGGACAACAGTGCGGAATATATGCGCTCAATGGAACCCATCGCGCAAGCAAAACCAACGCGGCGGCTACATGCAGAAGTATTTGCTTACGGTTAACATAACTTAACCTGCTGTTTGTCAGTGTGGGCGAAAAGTTTTTCCCGCGTGAACAAGCTCCGGAGCTTCACGAGAGAAATCGATGCTACCGACACGCATTTGCAATATATAATCCAGGAACTATTGCTGGATCGTATTCTACACTCTCGATGTGCACCAAACAGTGATGCATCGCTGTAAATAATTTATTATACCCAAAAGCTTTGTCCCTGCTTACGTTGCTCGGTCACCATCTTTTCCTTCGTCCGGTGATTGAAACCGATCTCATTCGCACACTCATGCGCGAGCTCAAACACGTAGATCCTCTGGGATGCAATAATGACTGCTATTCTGTAGAGTTTCCGATGTACTGACGGATCCAGAGCTTCATTCGCCCTTAGCAACAAGTAGTAGAGAAAAATAAGAATTTAAAAAACGCGAATATTGGAGTAAAACGATTTGTTGTTCCTGGGACTACGACGAATCCTGTCGCGGCGGAAAATGAAAATGAATGAGATTCGTGATGTCTCGATTCTTTTTAAAAATCTTGCATCATTATGAAATATACTCATTACTTGGTATGTGCACTGCGCGCGTGAGTTTTCAGAAAAAAAAACAAAACGAAGATTGCATATGGAAAAGGGAGGAACTCGGGCGTTTGTAGTGTAACTTTATGGAGGGTCCCTTTACTGTTTGGTGAATGACACACCGTACTCGTGGTACGTGTATTATATTGCATAGAAATTTCCCACGTGGCTCGTGCCTCGTTTCTTCAACCCTCTGGCGTTTTTTTTCCTTTTTTTTCATTTTCGCGATACACGAACCCGCGATATATTTTTCAACTATAGCGTTTGATACTCGCACAAACACCTGCACGCTTTTCAGGAACTACACGCCAACATTTCACACCAGCAGACATAAATGTCGAGGGCAAAGAATAGAAAGACCAGCGTGCCAGTTGGAGCCTCTCACTTGAGTTTTCCTCCACGTCCACCAGTGATATTTATGGCCCTTGGACGTAGTGCATACAGAGAAACCCTTCCCTTCCAATCGACACACTTCCACCACGTGAGCACGTTCATTGAATTAAACTGATTTTGCAGCGGCGTGATCCTGAATTTTATTGCTCCTCATTTTATTTTACACGTTCAGGGATCTTGATCGAATTTTTCATCAAAATTCACGGCGCTGTTCAACGAGATTTTCCAACTTTTCGTCTGAGTCACGTGCTCAAGATTCTAGAAATGTATTTCGTATTTTGTTTTTAATTCCAACTGATTCTTTGAAATTGATGGAGGGAAATTGTTGATGCATCTCAAACGAGATAATCGGAGTTACACGAACTGCGCTGGCTCATCGAGTGCACTCGTCTTGGGTTACATGGTAAAGTCGATCGTAATTGAGCTTCAAAATGTTCATCCCTCACTTGGAAACTTAATTCGATATCGAACCAATTAATATTTAGGGGAAAGCCGGGCAAAGCGGAACACCCGGGCAAAGCGGAACACCCCCCCGAAAAACGTAAATTTTTTTTTTTTTAGCAAAATATTCAGATTGTCCGTCACAAAATATTCATGATGATTGCACGATAAATTGAGATAACCAATTTTTTAAGTAAAAAAAAAAAATTTCACAAAAATGAAAAAATAAGAATCCGGCTGAAATTTTCATCTTCAATAGTGTTTTTTATCGACAAAGCATCATTGTTGGAATCATGAACGATGTTTTCAGTGAATCGATACATTTTTGTCAACGAGCAAAGAATATACACTGAAAATGAAATGTTAAAAATCGTCGATATTTCGTTGAATACGGTGAACTTAATATTTTTGAATAATCGCAAAATTTTCCTTATTTTGGCAGCATATTTGGTTTCTAATGAAATTGTTAGCAAAATTTACGATTGAAACGACAAAAATTTTCTTTGCTCGTTGAAAAAAATGTATCGATTCACTGAAAACATCGTTCATGATTCCAACAATGATGCTTTGTCAATAAAAAAACACTATTGAAGATAAAAATTTCAGCCGCATTCTTATTTTTTTATTTTTGTGAAAATTTTTTTTTTTACTCAAAAAATTGGTTGTCTCGATTTATCGTGCGATCATCATGAATATTTTGTGACGGACAATCAGAGTTCTGAATATTTTGCAAAAAAAAAAAATTTACGTTTTTCGGGGGGGTGTTCCGCTTTGCCCGGGTGTTCCGCTTTGCCCGGCTTTCCCCTACTTGGTTTACATGCATCCATATACCGATTGCTTTATATTGTGTTGCGTGAGGTTAAATACCTGCACTCATATTCGTTCGAGTTGGAAGTGGTTTTCGTGCACGGGGGTATGGAGATGTACAAATTACAAAAACGGTGCCTCTTCGTTCATCTGAATGGGATTCGTTCCTACTCGACAAACATCGAGGATAACAATCGTCGGGAATTCCAGGAATATGCTTCGATCTTCTGCACAATATGCTACCGCGTGCGCATGTGAATAACAATTCATGCAGTCGATATACGAAAAAATTTTAAACGCAATCTTGAATAAAAATTCCATGCCGTCACCTTCACGAAAAACATGAATTCTTAATTAATCGACACGTCACGTTTCAATTATTTACGTATGCATTTTTTTTTGTTTTCTAACGGAGATAAAAAATTAGCGTTCAAGGTCCAAGTCCGTGAACTTCTGAAAACGCAACGCGATCAAACCTCCGTTTTTATCGATTTTATGAAGGGCTGAATAGTTTTAAATGTGAATGGAAAATAAATATGATAGGATGGAAATAAAATTACTATCACGAGGTTAAATGCACTAAGGCTAATTGCGCATCAGCGTAATTTGAGATTCCATGTGATTAGCGGAAATGAACATCGTTCGCTGAATAAATTGTTTTTCTCCGTTATATAGCGTTCACATCGGAAACTTTTTCCCTCGTGTTCCGTCCGCTCCCCGTGATAATTAAACTAATCCATGGTACAGCGAAATTTCATTAGTAAGAGCAGCCAATTATCTTGGTGACGGAATGGAAGAGGGCGATGCAAGTGAGCGAGACCCTCGGTGCATTTGTTCGCGGCAAAATTCATGTTAATTTTCACTGTACTTGGTCACTGTGAAAGAAAAATGAAGAGACGGATGCTGGAAGGATGATTAGAGGAAGGCAATCGTGGAACCGAACCGGGTCAAGAAAATTCAGGTTGAAAAGTGGCTCTGAATTTAAAAATTAATGTTCTGGGACATCACAGTCAGCTGTAGCGAGTATTCGATGGCGCTGTGAATGATAATTTTGAATCATTTGAACTCTGCATCGACGCGAAAGATCCAAACGCATTATCGATTCATTACAATTTCGTTTAACAAAACAACGACGTATTATTTTTCACAAAAACTTAACTTGGAAAAACTCGTACAGCAGCCACTATTTTTCCGCATTAGTTTCGAGACTCGTGATCCATCAGCATCAATGAACTGCAAACTTCAATCTATTTTGCTCTCAAGTTTTCTGCAACAAACTTACGAATTTTTTGAACGGAGGAGGAAGATAGATGTTGTCGTGTCAGAAATCGAAGACGCTCACAACCAAAGGTGGTTCGTTGCACTACCAACAAATCTTCGACAAAGTGCGTTGCCCGACAGCATCCGAGTTCGCATCTTTGGGAATAACAGATGAATTTAGGAAAAAGAATTCCCACTAAACTTTAGTTATAGTTTGTGGGTCTCGTCTCGAGGGATTTAAATCTCTTCGATGATAATGATATGAGCAGCAGCGTGCAAATGGGAACACACGTCTGGTTCAGACTGTAATCGATGGTTACTCTCTATCAAGCTTTCGGGAGCGTTCTGCGGGGTTGACAGGCATCTTTATGGATGGGCGGGAGACGGAATGGTCGTGGATCGAATGCAAATTGAGCATGTGGCTACGTAAGGTTTCGCTGCGAAGTCACGATGTGTTGCTATACCTCGCAGACGACAGACGGGTCAACAGCGTGGCAAATTTCGCTTCGTAGCCTCTCGCAAAAACCCGATTGTGTAGTGTCGCTGCATAGTCACTGTCTCGATGGAACTCCCTTTTCTAATGTCTGCTGGGTTGTCGGTCTTGTATCGGGCAATCGGGTCACGCCATGGGCACGTGACGCAGCTATTGCGATCCCAGGCAAACCTACTGCGAACATACAATTTTCTTAGTGCAGCGCCGCAAAGCAACTTTCCTCAGACTCAAACTTCGTTTCCTGCGTATATATGATTAAACTTTCCCCATTATTCAACACGTCTTCATTGTCTCGTGTGTTGTGGTGGAAGATGCCAGTTGCATCGCATAATCGCGCCACCATTGGCGTTCGGCTTCGCCAGCCAGCCTTTTAATTTTCATTCGCGGCTCAATTATTTCGCATTTTTCGATAAACAGCTGGCGAAGGAACTTGAGCCGCGATTTCATGGATTCGCTCGAGTGGTTTTCTTTCCTAAAACATGCGATCGATCGTAACCGGAACTTGCGACGATCTCTTGAACGAAAGAGTAAAAAAAATTCAAGTTGAATCATTGTCGAGCGCGGTGAGTCCGTGTCTTACTCCTAGTCGACGTAGGAATAAATTTAATTCTCCAAGAAACCGAACGTTCGTGGATTACGAATAAGACGAACGACGGAGGAGCGAAAATCGATAGAGATACAAGAAGATAGAAGAGTTAGGCAGGAAAACGGATGTGGTAGCAATGAAAGCTTTTACGTATCTCTGATGGAGAGCAAAAGCTCTATATCGAGCAGTTTAATAAACGCTATAACACGAGTCTGCTCATTTTTAGGGGTAGGAGAAAGAGTTTTGCGGGAGACGGGTTTTCCTCGCGTTTGGGAATCCTCGATATACACATCAGTACTTTTGCTCGAGTCCCGCAGCAGAGCTCCTTATATCGGTGAGAAAACGAAAGAGCCGGATATATCCGTGAGAAGCGGCAGTAACGCGGGGATTGCTGGGATGAGGAAGCAGGCGAGAAGGAAGACGTGTCTGAGAGGAGACGAGAGAGCGATAGAAGCAGCGGATGGTTGAGAGCGTATATGGAGAAAGTGGCACGTGACGCGAATGGATTCAGCACGTTCCTAGGTTAGGGGAGTTTTGTCTTTTTTCATCGTTTTTCTCCGCCCGCACTCTCTTTTCCTCTCCAGCTCTCCATCTTCGCATTTCTCATACAAACCTCTTCGTCGCTTGCGGGGTGCAAGCTTTGGGGGTGAGTGCATACAACTCCAAAAGCTTCTTGGCATACATACCTGCTGAAGGATGGGACGCACGGACTTGTCCGTACACGCTAACAGTGTTACTGATATTTTGTACTTGTTCACAAACACGTCATTTCCCAGCTATTCCTTTCGAAAGATTGCCATCATCCTCCACACACATACGCAATAATCTCGTGAAGCTACAATCAACGAAACACACGACGTTCAGTGACGAAAACTGTAGCTCAGTGATGACAGTGGAAATCACGAAATTTCTACGTCACATCGTGAAACCAAAGTTGAAAGTAATTACGGAAACTTTTCTTTAGCCCTCTCGATATTGAAGTCCCTCCCACCCACTGAATATTTCCGTGGGAAGACATTCTTCCAGTCGGCAGAAAGAACAAAGATATTCTGAACGATTGCTAGCACGCGCTTTGTTCTTCACACAGATGAGCTCCGTCCGGCCCGCGTTCCTTCTTTCCACTGCAATTTCCGACTGACCCGGATCTCCTGGCATATACTTCGGAAGCTCAGGCCGACAAGCTGCCCGCATAGCTCCATTTTCAAGTTCGTACAGCCGCGAAGGAAGAAGATGAGTTTGGGAAAAAATGAAGGAATAAATGGCCCGTTGTTGCTGCTTCGATGGAGCAGTCGGCAACTTTCGGATGAGCTCTAATAGACGCAAGGCCTGCTGGGCCCAAACCTTCTTCGGGGTAGGATACTCCAGCTCCATAATTCTTCTCACACTTTATCTAGTATTCCATATCCTCGATCTTCTCTTGCTGGAAACAGCCTTTCCAGTTCGTTCGAACTCAATTCCTATCTTTTGGAAAATCTGGAAGCCATTTTCGTTATTACTCGCATAGGCCGGCAAGTGGAAAAGCTGGGTAAGTGGTAGAAAGGCAAGTGGTGGTGCGATATACGAATAAGGTCGGCCGGGTCCTTGCGGGCCAAGAACTCTTCACCCGTATCCTATTTCTTCCTGCATGTATTTGAACCCTCCTCGACGACTACAATTCTGTCCTAGGGAGTCCCGAGTCTGTGGAAGGAAATACGGGTCTCGACTCCTTGCCCGAGGGTTATCGGGTGTACACCCACCCATTACCCTCTACTCCTGCGCAAGATCGGCCAACTCCTGGGCGTGATGATTGTTCGAGGCATCCACTGCGGAATACACGCCGAGTTTATTTTCCAAGCTACACGAGATTGCCCTCATGTTGGTGACGATAAGGGACACTGATAGAACCTTGCGGGGATGAAAGGAGGGGAAAGCAAGAAACTGCAGACAACCAACCCCTCGCGCGCAATAATATATAAGTTCCTGCTGCTTTAGTGTTCTCTGGCTCAACGCTTTGGTGTACGTGTGCCGTACCTACATCAAAACATTCAGATAGTTGCTTATCTTTCGAAATGGATAAGCTTTGGGGTCGTGGTACTTAAGTAAATGGTGCAATGGGTGATTCACGCTAAAAGAACCCCAAAGGGCATCCGAGCAGGACACTTACTTGCCTTTTGCGTAGCCGTTCGGTCGAAAAGTTTCCCCACGTACCTCAATCAATCTCTCCCTCGAGAGAAAGAAACCTCTTGTTCACTACACAGTTCGTACGCTACCGAAAAATCCTCCGCGCTCTCTTTCTGCTTTGTCACATTGAGCTCCCGCATCATTCAATATATCCAGCGTGTTCCGCGGCTCTCCGGGATAAAGTGCATCGCCGATGCTGTTTTTGACACGAAGGTGTATTATGCAAAAAACTCGTTGCCCCTGAGATCTTCTCCGATAAATTATCGCACGTTTGACATGCACGAGACTAGACGGAAATGGGCAGAAAAGAAAGAGCCGGGAAGGGTGAAGATTCTCGCGTATTACAGAAGATCGGTGGTGACTCTCAAAGCATACGACGGAGTGCAGCTTTGAGCGTCGAAAAAAAAAAAAAAAAAAAAAAAAAAAAAAAAACTGGCCTTTCAAGGATCTGGAGCGCGGAATAGCGAAAGAGGGTGGAAGCGAAACGGTCCAATCGATAGCAAATGCACGTACTATTTCTTGGAACGGTAACAACGGATCGTGACCGTTGAGTCGTTCCAGATTTCATCTTTTTATGTGTGTTTTGCGAACGTACGTGAGACTCCCGTGGCTCGAGTCCACACGTTCTTATAATACCTTCAGCGTCTCCAAATTCCCTCACCTCCGAATATCGATGTCGTGCATTTTCCAAAGTATAAATGATACTGCACGCTTCCGCTGCGTTCATCCCAGGACGCCATCGAAATAATTCCCTCCGGAAATTGAAATTTTTTTTTCAATGGAACGATACGTGTGTTTCTTCAACAAACGTGCTGAATGAGCCGCTAAATGAAAACTCAATTCTTTACAAAACGCGGGACTGCTGTGTGAATGGATAGAAATTGCAAAACCATTTCCCAGTGAACAGAAGAAAGGAGACTCAGTTTGCTCCACTCAATATTTCTATGTATATTTATAAATATCCGAAATCTCTCGTTTCCACCTCGTCGCTGGTCAAAGCCATCGTGTCCAGGGTGGAGATACACAAGGGCAATTTAATCGGTCCATTGGGTCGGGATCTGAGCTCGGAAAATTGCCAGCTATCAACGTTAATAATGTGGCTTGATAACCTAAGCTTCCGGGTTCTGAATAAATTCGACAAGGAGAGGGGCAATCAAAACCCAATAATTCACTCGATCTCTGGGGTATGGCGTAATCATCGACGAGATAATGTTTTGTCACTCCATTGGATTTTTTTTTCCCAGCCACTGAAAACTTCTTCCACCAATAATCACACTATTCACGACTTTAATATGTCAATTATGGATGAGAATGGGAAAAAAAATCTGATCCATTTGATGGAATCGAAATAAACAACAGGGGACGAATTCGAAGCGATTAAAAGCTCTGCGGAGAAACGAGCACAGCGATTACAATGTCAAAGCACAAACTGAAATTTATCCTTCGGCCAAGTCTCTTGAGCCTTACTGCGAAGGGGAGATTTTCATGATCCTGTGAGAAGAATAACGTGCAGAAGAGAAAAAGAGAGGATGACCGAAATAAGAGCGAAACCGCAATGGGAAAAGAAAAGCGGGCTAAAAAAAGCTGCAAAAACAGACAACGTACGAGTACCCATCCTTAATGGCGCTACCACCCCGAGTAATACCCGTGGACTCATTAATCCAGTCCCTGCCAATGAAAGAAAATTAATCGGCCAACCAGGAGCTCCATGGACGAGCATATTGCTCTCC
This sequence comes from Hyposoter didymator, assembly GCA_037952995.1. Classification (NCBI taxonomy): domain Eukaryota; kingdom Metazoa; phylum Arthropoda; class Insecta; order Hymenoptera; family Ichneumonidae; genus Hyposoter; species Hyposoter didymator. The sequence goes on from JBAJMU010000002.1 coordinate 20,004,500, forward strand.
AGGACGAATGTATCCCAGAAAAAACTTCCCGTATTTTTTACTCTTGTTCTCTAACCTCCGAAGAACCTTCGAATCTCTAATCAAAGTTCCCATGGATTGAGACTGTCGGAATCGATTGATTTGGAGAAAAATCAGGAATTTCGTGATTCCCAATTGTGGCGAGAAAGAGACTCGACTGATTTTCATATTCTTATGGGAATCAACTACAGCAAGGGTATTCATTGTGAGAATTTTTCAATTTCCATGGCAGTCAACGTGGAAAATTTCACTGTGCAAAAAATCACACGGATTCAATAATTGGTTTTGCTAAATATTAGGAAATTCAATTGTGTCACGACATACTCGCGGCTTGCAAATGAAAAACTGATTCCGCATGTGTTGAAAAATTGCGATGCATTGTCATCGAGATGATAATGACAAATTTGTCCAATGCTGTTGGTTCCGGCGAATTTTCATACGTCCATGGTTCCCGTATAATATATTCATAGATATACATAGGATTTGGAATTACCAAAAGCCGCGGCAGCGAGTGGTTGCATATGGAAGCGCATGTGCATGCTAAATCTATTCGAAAGTTTTGAAGCGTATCGCGCTTCCTACGCAACTCCCGTGACAATGCCTGCGTCGACCAAGAATTTAATTAATTGTTGCGAGCGTCAAAGTGAGCATTTTCCTGTCATTAGCAGACCAAAGCTTTGCAAGGCATACGATTGAAAGATTGCCTCCTTCCCCTTGTCACAAGCCAACGCTCAGTGCACATAAAGCAACGAAAAATAGTCATGCAAAGGAATTATACTCGATCCACGTGACATAATGGCAAGAGATTTTTTGTTATTCAACTTTAATTATATAGATCGTTTCATTCGGTGAAATTGAAAAAAAAAACATTGAAAATTGAATTATAAATTATTTTCGCATATTTTTATGAATAAAATGGAGAGCGAGAGAAATTGAGGTTGCATTTTGTACGAGACGTGGTGGTTGGTAGTGGCTTGGAATGCTTTGCAAGCCATAGTCTAATCTTTCATAATCTAATAAAAGCTGAAGTATGAAGGACGGAAGAAGTGGTCCACAAATTTGCCCCAAGACGTACGCCAAGATCGTTTGAAACTTTGATGGATTATATACACCTTGGCTCCTACGTCGGTTAGGGAACTTTCGTCGAAAGCTTAGTATCAAGTTGAACGCTGCCTATAGTCACTCCCGCCCTTTGTATAAATATATCTAGTAAACAAAGATGCCTCAATTATAAGAGGTCCTGAAACATTCAAGTTCTACGCACACGAGAATTTTCAGGCTGTCGAATCTTCCGTATCTTGCGCAGCGATTTTTAGAATTTTTTTGTTGTTGCGTATCGAGCCAAAAATCGTTGGATCAAATATCTCATTCCTCCAGATAGAATTATGTAATCAGGATATTCTTGGAAAAATTAATGTCCACACTGAAAAATTTTTCGACAATCAAATCATTTTTTTCCTCGACGTTCAAAACTTTATTTCATTTTCATGGAAACTCACTACACAGTGAAAATCGCCCGAAATTCTACGACGTCCACCGACTCTATTTTGTTACGGTATTTTCTCTACTCCAATTCTCTTCGTGCACTTTTTTTTTACCAAAAAAGTCTCGCGACTGAACGAACGCAATATCGCCACAACATCTATTGCTGTTGAATCGATAGTTTTTTTTTTTTCGGGCATCTGTTAGTACGCATGAGTAAATGGAAATCTATGAACATCGAACATGTTCACTTATTCTCTTTTCAAAACTGTACAGAGATAATACTTTGTGGCAAATTTGAAAGATTCAATAAATGGCAGAGGATTGACTGATTTTTCTTTTTACCAAATGTCCAAAAAAACGATTATTCAAAACGTTTTGTGATGAAAATTTATCATGTTCATGGTTTTGTTATTTTTTGAATCATACATCGGTACATTGTCGTTGTTTCCTTTGGTAGATGCTTTTTACAGCCTTCGAGGGGTTTTGATCAGGGCTCCAAATATCGTCTATTGCGAGAAATAAACACTGCATCGTCCGCAAGACATGAATTCTACGGTATCGCATACGTACTGACAAAAAAAAAGTAGCGTTGCTCGCACGTTGATGAAATTTGACACGGCGGTCCAGACTCTTTGAAAATTCCAAACCTTGCAAGAGTCGTGCTTCGATATTGGTTACTCGTTCAATTTACCGCGCAAACTTCAGGATCCATTAAATGGAAATGCCACCGCGTCGCGAATCGGGAATAACTGCGACAGAAGAGTAGAGAAAGGAAAATTATTGAAAATTTATTATTTCGAGTTAATATTTTCTTTCCGATGAAGGGGAAAAAAATTTGGCTGCCACGTATTAATCCGGACGCTACGGACGCTTTTTTGAGAATCACTAGACAATAAAAGTCTCGGTCGGGAGGGACTGCCTCGAGGAAAAGAATGGGGCGGATCTCTCTCTCTACGTCAGCAGCCTCCGGATCGATGTAAGCTAAAGGCAAACATGTTGTAATGAGAGAACGAACGAGATAGAAAGAAAAAATACAATTGGGTTCCCGGAGAAATAAAAATGAAAAAAGCACAGGAGACTGGATTTGTTTCTAGCCATTAAACATGACAAACGTAGCGTCATAACTTTCTTCTGGTCCGTTAAAGTACATTTTTTTTTCTTTCGACAATAATCATTTTAATAATCATGAATCACATTTTTTCATCGATATTAACGCGGACTACAACGCAAAATCATGGAAATTAAGGCCTCGGTGTTGACGAAAGGCATTTCCCATTAGCGTAATCCTCGCAACTGTTACCATTTTCACAAAGTGGTGCTTCGGATGTTTCGACACGCTCGATTGTCCCGTTCGAGTAATCCAATGATTTTTCGTACGGTTTTGTGATTCCATCATCCCCTCGATGTCGAGCATGCACCAAAGTCTGAAAATGCTCTGAAATTCTTAGCGATATTTCCTCGGAGACGTATTTTTTTGCGCACAATTTGATTGAACGAAATTCGATTCTTTGCTCGCAATTTGAAGTTTCCCTGATTAGAAAAGCTCTTTATTTTTTTTCTCCCGGCGTAAGCCGCTTCGAACTTTCGCTGCAAAAATGCTTCACTGCGAAGCGAATTCGGAGAGAAATCAGCCATAAAATGCAGTATCCCCTGCGTATCAAACAAGAATAAATTGGAAGTCCGAACCGCGTAGTCGACTCCCAAAGGATGATTGAAAATACCGAAGGTTGGTTAGAAATGTCGATAAATCTCATACCACTGGTTATTAAGGGGGAACAACCATGAGAGCATCGTTACAGATCCACAGTCAACGCCCCTGATATGATGGAACGAATCCTAGTGGATCGGGCCGAGTCCATAGTCACGAGGTACGTTGTAAAACAAATTGCAGTAGGCAGATCTGACAGGAATCTTGGGAACGTCAGTCATCTTCGTTATTCAAAGAGCCGCACATGGAAAACAAAATTTTGTTGAAAAAGATGGGTATTTTGTTCGATACGTTCGACTAAACGTTTTTTTGAATATTCCCAAAAATAGTCTCAGTGCAGCAAAATTAGAAAGTCTCTTCGGAAGCAAATTTTTGTCATTCCACTCGTAAATTTTGGTGACAATTCCGTTAGAAACCAAATATATACTGCCAAAATAACGAAAATTGTGAAATTATCACAAAATATTTAGTTTATCGTATTCAACAAAATATCGACGATTTTTAACAAAATTTCATCCTCAGTGCAAAGGAAGCGAGAGATAAAAAGAGAGCGAGGAATACAAAGATAGAGAGAGCTATAAAAAATAACACCAAAGGAGCAGCACTAGAACAAAAATCAATCCAAAACGTTTGGTAAGTGGAAGGGGAGGATGGTTGCTCAATAAAATTTGATTATTGATTGCCCCGGAATTCATTTAAAAATTTCCGGAAGCAATATGCTGACCCCATTGGAAAGTTTCTTTTTTTCATACAGAATATTGCGTGCAATTCGATGAAATTCTTGTCGAAATAGTATTCAAAATAATATGTTTGGTATTTCGAAAACTGAAGGATCGATGCTATAATGACGTGGAGGTCCCAAAATAACTGGAGAAATAAGTACAAAATAGTTACACGTGTGTGGACTTGACTGGGGATCATGTATCACACCGTAGTGAGAATATTTAGGGTGTCCCAAGAGTCGCGATCCAGAGGACAGAAATTACATACCAGGGTTCGAAATCCGGGGCAGAAATAAATCGAGAGAAGAATCCCACGTTGTACTTGGCTTTATCAGAAAATGTTTGGCGCGAGCTCACGGTCACAGTGATTGATTAAAAAACCCTCTGGTCGCGTTACCTTTCTGTAAGTAAAAAAAAAAAAACCATGAGAGCTTTATTTCCATAAAATGACAGTTGTTCAAACTTTGAGCGATTCTAGAGCACCCAGTATATTTCCAGCCGACGTACTGGCAGTTTCGATAAGCCCTGGCAAATTTGCAACGAGCGAACGCATACACCACGATATTTCATATTTCTGAGCCCTCCCTCGCTTCCTCTCCAACTCTCATCTTCCCACGTGAATATAGAATTTCCCATTGAAACGTTATCGGGCGAGCAACATACCGCAAATTCAAATTACATTTGAGGTGAAATTGGCGTGCATCAAGCACTTCTACGCCATGCATTACTACACCTATAACGAACTGTATGACGTCATAAGTTGAATTATGTCGAGATGCGAGAGAAATCAGCGTGGTGATGATCGCTCCCGGCAATCCGGTTTCATGTGCTTGCTTAGATTACGGCTTAGCAGAGTCTTGAAAGCTCCATGGCAGACATTCTCTACCACACAAATTTCCGTATCCGAATTCTCTTTACATACGTAATTGACGAAATAGAAAATATCAGGTTTTGTGTTAACAGCACGAGTATGTGTTACCCCGCACAGTATTCGAAATGTTGAATTCGTAGAGTGTGTGAGCAAATGTTGATGGAAATCCGATACGTGGCCTCTGAACCAAAATCTGTTTCCTTGTACGTCGAAATGCTCTCTCTGCTCGTATACAAAAACAGCTTAGAAATGAGCATTTTTCAAAAATACCTGAAATGTCAATTCTCACTCCGGAGGCTATTCGATGGAACATGTTCAAAACATATCGACATATGTATTCGTCCTTCGTGCTCGAGTTTATTTAATCATACAGTTTTCCGAAGAACATTTGTCGCCTAAAGTGGTCAATGTGAGAGGCAAAAATGATTTCAAGGAAGTTCCATCAGGGTTAATGTTTTTTTTCTTTTTTTTTTTTTTAACAACCAAACGCTTTGGTGATTGCTGCTCTCCATTATTTCATTTCAATATGAACTTCCTTACGTTCTTTTTCCCAGGGAAAAGCCATTTGAAAATCGCGCTCACATTCATTTATGCAGTCAAACGGGGTGAGGGGCAGCAGCAGACTCCGTGGCAGTTCATTGATTATAATCATGGAAATTATACCCCGCCAGACGATATTCAGCGTGCGAGAATAAAAGCTCGTTAAACAATAGAATTTTTTTATACCGATTTTTTTTATTGATTAGGAAAGTTCATACATTCCGATGGTTTTTATGCGTGTGCTAATTGCATTTCCAACTCATTTAAATGAATTTTTTATTTCTCGAACTACATACATTTTCAAACTTCCGCTAAGTCCGTCCCCGTTAAATGTGCGCATAATGAGCCTTCGTCAGTGATTTTCCTCTTTGCAATTATACTTTTTCTCTCCTTTCGAGGTTATGGTAGAACGTATATCCAGAACAATGGGAGCCTTCGAATCCGTCCGGGGAAAAACGTATTTATCTCAAGCCCGGAAACTTTTTTATTTTTCATCTCTATCTGTGTATCATTATTTTTTCAACTGCTCACAACGATTCGAATAGAATTGGAGACAAGTGCGGTGGGCCGTATAGGCGCGGGCGAATCCGCCGGAGCGAATGAAAGACAATTTCGTTGCGGGGGCGTATATTTTTATGTACAAAAATATATAAAGCTGAAATGATATATCGCGAAAATACATGCACTTTGTTGGGTGAGGTTGCTGATGATTCTTCGTTTTTTGCCCAACGATGTGTCAACAGAACAAAAAAAAGAGGATGAGGAAGCGTATACAGAGAAAAAGATACAGAGAGCGAGAGATAGAATATGCGAGCGCTTTTTTCTACCCTTTTTGAAAATGGCTGCCGAATCGTGTCGAACAAAGTCAACAGACGAGTAAACCATGTATACCCGTGGAATGCGAATTGAAAAGTTTCGAGTATTTGACATCGTTAGGTGCTGGCCCCTTTCTGCCCCTCTCTTCGAGCCATCGCGACAAAAGAACGTTTGGTATTTCGTGGGTACTCAGAAGGGAGTTGTGCGAACGAGGGTTAAAATACACGGGTTGCTGTCGGTTAGGGGGAAAAAAGGAGGACACGACGTATGTTTACGAGACCTGGAAGCACGATTGCATGACCTGGTTTGAACAAGGGATGTAACATCGAAACGGTGGAGATGAAAAGGTAGAAGAAGAGAAACGAAACGATTGGTAAGCAAAAATTGGAAATTTCAACGATGTTGCTCTCGTTCGTAGGTCACCTTTTTCTCGCCTAAAGCAAAGAGAAAAAATACACTTTTCTTTGTATAATCCAGCCTGCGTTCATGCATAAATTATAATAACATTTCGACTCATGCATCGAGACAATATGGAAATTCAAATTTCTGATAAATATTCCATTTAGAACCGAGTTGCAAACTGTTGGGCGTGCTCGTTACGATTAAAAACCATCTCAGCTCGCGTTGACGTTGCATCGTCATTGAGGACCAAATAATAATAATAATAAATTAATAGTAAATAGAAAATTAATCGCCTTATTCTACGTGCAGCCCTTATTGAATATTCCACAGTTCCACCATGGCAACCATTTTATATCCTTTTAGCAACAATGCTAAATGGCTTTTGTTATTTCGAACATCATACTCGCTTTACATTTTTAACGCTGCGAGTCTTTTTCGTTCGCAGTCAAAGGATAAAGCGCTTGATCTACCGTGTGTCAAGGTAATTCAGTGAAAAACTATTAACAATCAGCGTCACGACGTTGGGAACGACGTTATTGGCTAATATAGTAACTTGGGAGAGTAAATGATAGGAAGAAAAAATTCATTCAATCAGTATACGTAAGTGAGGCCTGTACAAGATATATTGATGTCGAGAGGCTATGAGGGCAAACAAATTGATTTGACATCGACAGATGCTTCTCGATTGAGTGGATCGAGTGTCATCAAGAGAGAAACGTGGGAGAGGAGACGATGTTGTTCGGAAATGAGATTGTCTCGTAGTCTGGGAGAAAACGGGAGATGGAGCGAAAAAATTGTTTGCCGGAGCTATGGGCGAGAAACGCAGAAAGTTTCAGTCACATTGCTCTCGGCCACCGAGAGCTGTGTGTTGAGTCGATTCTTTCACTGATGCTCTCATTAACCGATCTCGTCCACATTTCCAAGATTATTGGTTATCGATATCTCGAGCTTGCGGAGCGGTTCTGCGCCTCGTTGTGAGACAAAGCACTTGAAACGAGCGAGGGAGGCTGAAACAGAAAAAAAACGATAAAAGAGAAAATGCAGAGAAACGGTATTGAGAGTCGATGGTTCTCATCGTTGCCCAGCAACGCGATGGGGACATGCGCCTGATGGAAGAACCATTTTTCCTGGAGGGAAATAATCTTTTTTGTCTCTCATGCAAATGAGATGTTGAGCTCCACGTGATAGTTGAGCAAAAGCATATTTACGTAATCGTTCTAATTGTTTCGTGATATTTCATTTCGTATAAAATTTGACAGTCTGCGCATACATTTCCATGCTCCCAAGAACCGGGAATTCAGAAATCCTCTTTACTGGGTTTCGAGTCTGGACACGATGAAAGAGACGAAAACTGTAACAGAGACAAAGTACGGCCAGGATATTCCGCCGGTTCTGTTCGACAGCACCGGAAAAAGTTTCATTACGTGCGAAATCGGGTGAAAAAAAGTGAAGCAGAGAGTCCCAAAGAAAACCGGGGAGAAGCGTGGCGTTCAGTTCGTGCAAGAATAAGAGAAAATTGGAAAAGGTGTTTCACGAGAACGTTTGATCCAACCTCCGGCTAAACGCCCGTCGATCTCCGCGTTCGTGCTTTGCTCTTCCATTACCTGCGCATTTTTCAACCTGCTCCCTTCAAACGTACTCCGCTTTTTTGCGTTTTTTCGAGCCCGAAATATCGATCGGGCTTCTTTCTCCCATAACTTCAATGTTACAGTATATTTGACATTATCGACGATCTAGTTGGTGGAAAGAATTCTCTTAGAGCGGAAATGATCCGATGTAAAAATGATCGGCCTCTTTCAATCAATTTGGCATCATCGTGCAAGGGGCATAGGAGTTTTGGTGCGCTGCTGAGTCTAGGATTTCCAGGAGCTATATGGATTTTAATGGTTTTTCGGTGGAGCCAGTAGCTCAGTGTTACGCTTGGGAGGAAAAGGGTTGAGGCTAAAGTCTATTAAGTGAAGCATGTGTAGTGAACTTGCGCCGATACCGTTGTTGCTCCACGTACATTACCTATTGTGCTTGATACAGGAACAGCTTGTGTTCGAGGTACGAAAACGGTCTGGGAGCTCATTCAATTTAAACTCGAAGGCATGCGCGAAAGTCCACTCTTTTTTTATAGTACAGTCAGCTACACGATGGGAAGCTTGCTCGAGATCGAAAAAAGTTGTAATAAATTCAGCATGATTCACATGTGACGCAGAAAAGGCAAATGTTGGCCGTATCGATTCGGCCTGGAGCGGTATAAACAGTGAGTTGCCTACAGAGTATACAAACCAGCGCGTTTTCTGTACGGAAGAGCAGCCCTGGCCAACCATAGCAATAGCGGAGTTCCGCCTCCTGTAAGTTAAACTCGCGGGAACAACATATACTACCGCAGCATCAACGATGCCCACTCAATAAAATATGGCTGATACTTTTTGAATGCAGAGGCGCTTGTGGTAGCAGCGCCAATCACCAAGGGCAACATTTTTGAGGTGCATCGTTGCGTTCTCCTTCCGCAATAGCTTCGTAATACCTTCTGTATATTAATGTTCTCTCTATCTTTCATCCATGGGTTCGTCGTGCATTTCATGCAATCATACAGGCCCGGAAATCAATAAGAGAATTTCGACAAGAACTACGGGGAGGGGAAGTTGCGCGCGAGTATTTATCGGAATTTGGGGATGCGAACCAGTCGAATATTTTTTTATTGATGTTGCAAAACGGAGATTTACAGAAGCCCAACGTAAATGCTGCGCGAATCGGTGTCTGTAATTGGAGGAAATTCTACTTCGTCAAATCGTGAAGTATCTCTCAAAAACCGGAACACGATGAGCAGCAAGAAAAACAGTTGAAATATTAATTATTTTTACAAAAATCTCGTAAATAATGGGCCGCAGTGCAAATTTTCCATTTATCCGCGTTGATGGTTTCTTGATCTATCGTTATTTATATTTGTCTAAAGTAATGACATTTGCTGTGATGCGAAATTAATTTGTGCATCGAACTTTGCATAAAACAATTGTAAAAATGTAGCACCCACTTGGTCGGTATATTGTAGTGGTGACGTTGAGATATACCGGAGATCAATAATTTTTCTATATACGAAAATAAGGATTCAGAGATAGAAGATTGGTGTCGACCTTTATTCACACTTTTTTCCATGCGGCCTCGATTGGAATCGAGCACGTGATGTATCCTTTAATCCACCCTCCAATCCTACCCTTCGATTTTCTGGAAAGTGCATGCACCTCGTGAGTGCATCGACTATACAAGCTACAGATTTCCCACAAAGCTTTCAGAGATGCATGCACTCTATCACTCACAACAATCCGGACTACACATCCAAGAGAAAGATTTTCAAGTTGAGTGTGCGAACCCTGTGATTTCCGTTTTTCCAAATTCGAAATAAAATTTATTTCGTGCTGAAGGAAAAACGTCGCTGCCGACATGTAGCTGGTGGCGGTTAGGAAACAGAAATAAGTCGCAGAAATATGTCTTGCTCTTCGAGGCCCGTGATCGCTGGCGGGTAGAGAACGGAAGCTCGAGATTGGTACGCCCGGAATTTGAGGTCCGTTCACTTTGAGAGCCTCGGGTTCGGATTTGTGTTTAGGCTTTTGTGACACATTACGTGTTCATGAGGTTGTTATTAAGACGAGGATTCCGAGATTATCCCCTGCCACGCGACCACATTCGTTATCACACGAAGCGGCACGACAAAGGATAATTAAAAATCTGTGCACCAGCACATGAAATATAATCGCATATCCGAATGTTGGATACGAGCAGAAAAACTCTCTTCAAAATGCGAACACCTAACGCAAGAAAAAATTATGCAGAGATGCTTTATACAGATGACATGCAACCGTGAACGAACGTGCACACTGAAAAATGTCTCTTCGAAACAAAAAACCTGACAAAGACCAGAGACGTTCAAAAATTAGCGACACGCACACGTTGCAACATTTTGTGATAAAATTTCGCCTTTGAAAAGTGTCTACTATTTTTTTCGATATAGTTTTATTTTCATTTTGCTTTTTATCCATTTGTCGGATTTGTAATAACAATCGCCGTTTTACGCGGTTCCCCTTAATCTCCTTATCTTCTTTATGATGAGCTTTAAATCTCCAGAGAAAATATAAACAGCGCAATCACAAACGACTCGTAAAGCATAACACGAGGAAAAGCAGGACGACGCGATGACGATACAACACCAAGAGGGGGCGAGCTCTCAAGATACTCATTCGATCGTGTTTTACGTCCGGAAAAATAACAACACCAAAGATCCTCTAGCTCAGTTGGAAGTGCACTCGAAATGCACGCGACAGCTCTTCATTAAACGGTATAGAGAATAATGTAATTACCGAAGCGATATCGCGAGATGAGACTGCAATCTCACTCAGTGGAAAGTCCTCGAGTAGAGATGAAGCGCAAGCGGTGATAACATAGAAGCGATTTATTTTTTACGGCTATTCCCTTTCGAATTTTATCGCTGACGAGATTTTTCTCGTTCGTTTTTCCCATATTTCCTTTTCCCATTCTATTCTGTATCGTAATCTTGCTTCCCATTGTCTGATTCTTTCTTCTTTTGTTTCGAGGAAATGTGTGCATTGACCGTTTGTGTTTATATATCCGGTTTAGCCCCCACCCCTCAAATGCTTCTTTTTCCAGTCTCCGCTCCTCTTATTTCGCTCTCCATTCCTTGCCTCCCCTACCTGCACAATCTTTACATTCCACTGCCTTTTCTCACACAAGAATCTGTACACACATTGTCTCAAATTTCTGAAAAAGACAGCAGTGCCCAGTTCTAGTCTTTTCTCTTGGCTGCTCCGTTTGTTAGAAAAATGCAATTAAACAGGGTCGGTTCATTCCTCGGTTCATTCAGGTCGCTTTCCCGACTCTCTATTTCAAGTCACATATTGTGGAAATACAACATTGTCAAGAATTTCCCGCCCCAAACCGACTTGAAGTCGTGCAAAGAAAACGATTCGACAGTAGAATTCGCGACATGGAGTAGAATGGCGACATGGGCATTTAATAATTACATATCAACTTACATCGACCGATAAGTGATTTTACTTCAATTTCAAGAGTTTTATGGTTAAACGGCGTTCTTGTAATTCGGCACGGGACGATCGAAAAACACATAATAATGGGGACGATGGGAATTCCGTTTCAGTTCTTTTTACATATAAAAAGTAAGCAAACAAGATAAACATAAATGATAATTCGTATTTTGCGTGGCAAACTTTGGGACAAAACCGTTTCGACGACTTGTTCATGAATTGCCTTTCAGTGTTGTATAAATAATACACAAATCAATTTAAGAGCCAAGAGGTCTGAACACGTCTACTCCTTAACCTTTTTGGGGACTCGGAAAGCGTCGGCCTATCTCTCGCAGAGCTATCTGCCCTCGAGATCTTTAATTTCCGGAATTTCGGCCTGAAATTGTTCCATAAATTCATGGAATGTTACACCGTAAATTATTAACGGAAAAAGTGTGGTTTCGTCAAGAATTTGGAGGGGAAGGTACGTTTCTATCAAAAACAGGAAATATTATAATTTTACGAGCAATGCTCAAAGTTTGAACTAGAACATAGAATGATACAGTTTGCCCCTTGTGCATGGGTATGTGTGTGTGTGTGTGTGTGTTCGACAAACACCTTATCTATGGTGGAACGTCGACAAGTTCAGTGAAAATGCTGATCTCGAGGCTGTGGAAGTTTGAAGGGAAGAAGAGGATTTTGAACATGAAAGAGACCGAGTGAACTCTTGTCGGTACGTATAAGCGAAGGTCGAAAGAGACCTCGTGTCTCGAGGACTTTTGCAGACCGCACGATTGTCCGAGCCTTTGATATCTAACATCTTGCTCTCACTCCACCTTTCTTTCATCCCTCTTGGTCGTGGTTGTAAAGCCACCAACGGATTTCTCTTGGTCTTGACTGGTTAACCAAGTTCCTGTTCCTCGTGGGCGTCTCCATCCCGGTGACAAGCATTTTCCAGGATCCTTCCTCTCCAACTCTGCATTCTGATTCGAGTGGATGAAGTTGCACCGTGTCTCGAGCAGCTCTCACTCCTTGTCTTCTTAAGTTCGGAATCCATTCTAGCTCCGTCATATATTTGCACTTTAAACGTATAAGACAATTTGCTAATAGCCCTCGTTAGACAAGTTGTTCAGAGTTTTGTCCATCATTCCCTGAACAGTGCTGACACTCTTGGGCCAGAGAAATTCCTCGCCATACCCGTTGCCTGTCACTAACGTCTTGTGACCAAATTCTCCTATTCGCTTCGCTGAAGGTTTTAATGCTTCGCTGGTTCCTGCTCCCAATGTATTCGCACAGTAAGTCGATGCTTGAAAAAAAGGCAACGTGGTGCATGTTTTGTAACCGAGGGAAAAAGACAAGAATTTCTCCAGCCAGAAGCTTTTCGAAAGCCACACTTTTTCTACACTTCGCTGACAAATATTCCTTTTTCCCCACAAAGTTATCCTGCGCATGGAGATTCACGACGTTGTGCAAAACTCGTCAGACTACATGCAATTTCCGCTCCAAAATACCTCGGCAAGTCTCATAAGTTTTCATTCTTACATTTCATTTCACCGAGTTTTGTTATTCCAGCCGGTAGTTCAGGCTTCCGGATTTGATTCAGTGGGGAAATTGCGGCAGCAGCTTGCCTGCGAAAACAAAATTGCCTGATACGATCACAGTCGACCTGGTATGCAAACATTTGACCTTCGTCGTGTCACGAGGCTATCGCGTGACAGATGATAAGCGGGAAAGGAATCACTTTGGAATCAATACAGTTTTTCAGAATTCGACAAACCATTTAGACCTAAATTCCTGAAAAATCTATCGCGTCCTTCAATTAGGGGGTATTAAAAATCTTGATAACCCCGAAGAATAACTGTTGTTATATTTCATTACAGTTTCAATTTGTTTATGTTCCATCCATTTGGTAGAAATCAGTCAATAAAAATAAAAAAATCATTCAAATGTTTCAAAATGTTCCGAAAGACTACTGTCGAGTCGGATATTGCCAGGAACTGCAAAGATCCTTGGAAACTCGATAAAATTTAGAGGAGTCATCAAAGACACGAGTAACTAACAAAACAGCATATCTAGAACGAGCCAACTTGATCTAATTGTCCCTACCGTGGATCCTGAATGTTGAAACACTCATCAGAAAGTCAATCAATGCCTGGACACGGAAACGCGAATTCAATCATGGCGACGAGCTGAAATGTATATGTAGAGGAGGGTACAGCGCGTCTATCAGTTTCTGCTTGTACACAGTGATAGTTCATCACCCCTCTCCTCTCTCCGAAGGTCTTCTATCCCGGAAACCTCCGATGAAAAGCAATCTAAGCTAGACGATCGCCGCTCGTACCCACAGACCATCCATTTCTCGCCGCAGCTCGAATCCTCCACCCTTAACTGGTTCACCTGACACGGAAGCGAATTCCAGCCTCGACATCAATGGTCCCATTGCGTATTACATTTCAGTCGTGATCTACCCATCCATCCATCTGTAGTACCAGACCTTTCTGTATACATCATCGAATTCAATCGCGTCTCAATGCATCGGTTTGAAGCGGCGAACCTAGACCCCAGGCCCACTTGATGAAAACACCAGCCTAGTAAATTCCGAATTTCGTGCCTGTGATCATGGCGTGCGGCTTTGGGAATGGGACCATTCACAAAGTGCACGTGGGAAATGATGAGAGTCTAGAAATACGACAACCTCGTAGAAAATGATCAACACTCTTCTATACACAATCCCTCACCAGTTTGAATCCTCGCAATGCTTGTCACCGCGGGATTTCGTTTCATGTACATTCGCGATGCGAACATTGATCGATCTCGTCAACGTATTCTGCATGAGAAATTCGAAAAAAGCCAGACGATCAGATTTGATTATTACATTTTTTTAAATGATGTAACACAATGACTCGATCGGACAGCTCCTTGCCACTTGTTTGCTGACTCCAAACAGATTCCTAGCTGTTTGTAGCCGGTGAAGAGCAGAAACGGTCAAAGTTTATTGGAGATTGTCAAATATATTAGCAATACCCCAGCGTTAATCACTCTACGTGCTCGTCGCCCTTGTCCTCCGCACATCACATGCAAATTACGCAATTAACAAATAGACCTACGAGTGTGGGGTGTACTATCCGGAGTTTCATTTGCAACGAGACAAGTTTGGCTGCAACGGGCGTGGTGGATGGCGCGTGTTTGGTCCTCCATCCCTCCTCTTGCTCGTTCACGGATCCTCTCTCATCTCGGGCATGAAATTGAACTGGATAAATGTATATGCTCGGTGACTCGCTACGATCTCCGAGAATATGATATTCTCCATTATCCGGCAATTGATCAGTCTTCTAATGTCGTGATACGAACTTGTCAAGAAGATGTTACACGATCTTTACGTGACAGTGACGATTTTGAGCCTCGTTCATTTTATCTCGTTACAATTTTTCATTGTGTTGCTTGCAGGAAATAATTATTTTCAGGTTTTTTAAATTTTTATCCCGACCGTTTTAATTAAAAACGTTGTGTTCAGCCAACTGTGATGGAAGCTTGAATTTCGAGACACATTCCCATTTGCTCTGTTTCTCGATTCAGAATGTATGTATAAACTGTGTACACAGACCCACGTCGAGACGTACCGCCGCGTTTCTCTTGTGCATTATACGAGAGTGAATTCGAGATCGATGCAAACGTGAGAATGCGACAGCTGCATAGATTATTATGCGGCTCTCGGTACACTTGAATAAAGACCCATTCGGATACTCGATTGTGGTGCGAGGCAACATTCAACATCCGTCTCGAAAGCTCGTCTCGAAATTGCGGAGATGCAACTTCCCGGGAATTATCGTAAATCCCTATATTACAGTTTATCCCATAATGAATTTTTATAACGATTCTCATTTTATGCTCGATGTCCCAAAAGGCTGAAAATAAAAATAGCCACGTACTCTGTCATTTCTGGCATTGATGCTAAAAACCGAAAAGTCCATTTTCATTATTTACGTTGATGCTAAAAGTTTATTGCAGGTGAACGTGAAATCATTTCAATTCATCATTTTTAATCAGGAACATTGAAAAATAGTTTCGTTTATATGAAAACGTGAGAGGACAGCGTGAAAGATCGAACAGATTCCGAGTTTCCACGAATTTGAAATATTGAGAGCAGCTCGAAGGCTGCATTTGCATTTATAGAATATGACAACGAACTTCCATTTCCAGAAGTGTCTGTGGTCAAGATTTTCAACTTCTGTCATTATTATTATATTTCAAAGTTGCACGGACTTATTTTGCTTTTCCTCATGCAAAGTAAAACTTCCTGAATGGCGAGAGGAAGAAACTTTTTTCCAATGACATTTCACAAAATTGTGGAAATTCGCATCGGACGTCGTACATTGATAAAGTTTTCTTTAGCATACTGACAGACTCTGCATAACATTTTTATATTGCAGAAAAAATACTTTGCATATTTCCAAAGTTACAGCTTTTCCTCAGCGCAGAGATAGTTGCGGAGATTGGACACTTTCCTGATGCTTTTTGAATCACACTCATGACGCAAATCTCAAAACCGCGAGAAAGCTTTGAAAATCGATAGGGTAGAAAATTATTGAAGCTCTCTTGCTTGAGAGCATCCTGAGTTTTTTTCTTTGCTGGATGTGAAAAACTTCAGAACACTTCTCGTGCGTCAGTGCAGTGATGACGTTTTCCATCCACACCAACTTTCGTTATTCGCACATTTGCTAATCTTACCGCAACAACTCTACCGCAGTAAGCTTAATTTTAGTTTTTAATGAAAATCTTGTCATCTGAACGTAAAACCAAAGTAAACAGGGACTGCTCGAATGCGCTTAGTTACCAGAATAACACTTTTTTAGCACAACATGTGTGTAGAGATCTACACGCGGATCTAGAAACATTCGTGTGAAACATGAACTCGGGGTGATGCATACTGTAGCAACTTCTCTCCGTCTGTTCACATTTCTCCTTCTCACCCTCTCTCTCTCTGTCTCCCGTCCTAATTGTAGAAACTTTCGCTAATTAAAGCGACATTTGAGATTGAGTGGATATATTACGGAGTTGAGAGTAAATACGCCTACAAAATGTTCACAAGAGAAAACGATGTGTCACGAGAATAAGGCACGAATAACCATGGGAATGAAGCTCCAAATTTTCGTCCTAATTTTAATTAATTTTCCTTAAATTGTGGCGATGTGGCTGAGTTTTTGAAACAGGCAGAAAGTTAAGTTTCTGGTTTGTGTACAAGTAATTTTGGATTATTCGTTATTCACTAATTGGGGGATTGACAAGGGTCATTGCGGGGGATAAATCAAGTCTTGGCATGCACGTGTTGATTCAAAGAGCTTTGAAACTGGAGAAATGGGTTGTAGGAAATGGAGAAAGCAGCTTTTGAATGACGTGAGTGACTCTGTGGTGTACTGACACTAGATGAAAGCCTCTTGAGGATTATACATATCCAGGTATCATGAATCCCTAGTCCGCATTCCCTTTTCTGTTGTCGCTTTTTGCGGGGAGCTCACGAGACGAGAGAAAGAGAAATAGAGAGCAAGCTGCCACACAGAAATTTACTTCTTCTCTTGTGTGCTAAGGGTTACTCTCGTCGTCGGGGTCTTAGTTGCTGTTGGACATCATGATAAGGCTCGAGAGAGATGACGAAGCAAAGGGAAAGCTTAGGGGGATAGGAAAAGGGAACGAGAAAGCTCGTGGAACAATGCTTGATGTTTGTGAATTCTAAGGAGTTTTCTCCCCCTTTTCCAGCATCCCGACCTTTTGGCCTCTCGACGATGACGGCCTAATTAGGGGAAGGCTTGACTTTAATATAAATGTCTCAGGAATGAATAGAGATGAAAACTAGATGAGACTGACACGTGACGTTATATTACGTAACCCAAGAGCCAAATTTATAAGTAAACGAATAAACTCTGATGGTAAAATATTGGGAAAGAAAAAAATTACATGAGAAAATCGATCTTTTGGAAATTCTACCCACCGTTTGCTGTCTTCAACATTTCCCCTTTGTGTGGACTTCTTCGTACGCTCGTTTCTCCTCCGCTACTGCGAGCCGTTATACGTGAGTGAAGTTGGTTCCGTTCAACGTTCACGCGCGGGGACACTTAACGTTTCGGCGGCATTTTCGATAGTGTCACGACGCCTCTGGAGGATATCGACAAAATGACAGGAAGGCAGCGATTAGCCATCGCTTAAGATAGGCGGAGCGGAAGCATTTCGAAGCTCTCACCATTTCCACCATTGGAAGCTCGTTCCGGTCGATGGACCCACATGAGGCAAGCACCCGCGGGATATCGTCAACGTCTGAAAAGACGAGGAGCAGCATGTGAATTCAAAGATGGAAAAATTTGAAAAACTGATTCCATTGAAAATCTTTTCTTCTTTACGAGAATCTTTAGAATGGACGCAAACTTCGTTTCCGTTACAGTTTGAGTCACATGCAGAGTTCCTGCTCGTTTGAAACCTCATTCAATAGATATAATATTTTCTTTTTAATCGATTCAACAGTCAAGAAAAGAGATCATCATCGAAGTGTGGAAAGTGTGTCAAGTCTTCAATTCTCCTCCAACATATTTTCATTTTAATATTCATACACGTACGTATTCACATTCACAGGCACGCCTACGCAGTGCATATAGGTCGGCGAAAATAAAAAGCAGCAGCGAATGGAGAGAGGAAAAGTGGAAGCAAGTGGTATCCAATTAGGGGTTGCACTCCAACTCACTCTCATTTTATTGTTTCATTTCTCTTGCCACTTTTTTTCTTCCAGTTTCTTTCTCCTAGTTTTACTCTGAGATTTTGCTTTTTTCAATCTCATTCGCCGGTTCCCACGTGGGATTAGTCAATAAAAATCTGGACCAAAAAAAAAGCATTTTTGCGTGCTCCTTACGTCTTCCTCAAATCTTTTCCATTCTCTCTTCATTTCCTCGTCATATGAATCGTCTAAGAGCGATATTAAAAGCATCTGAGTCCCTCGTGCCTCCGCAAACTTCAAACCTCGAGGGACAACAGATTTTCGAGAAAACCGTAAAAAATCAAAAAGGTTCGAAAATGTACTCTTGACCGGTTGGCTAAGGATGCCCGATTAAATATATACGCGTACCACGTGAGGTCGGAGGCTGAAGATCTCGTTGGAAAGATTTAATTATGATGGAAATAACTTCTCCGTCCGGCTGCCCTTCGCCCCTCATTGCGAAGTGTTGTCGAATAGGAAGCGCCTGAGGTCTAAATTATTGAAAAATGAAATTATTCATAAATGTCATCGTCTCACAAAAATGGGAATTGGAAAATCGATAAATGCCCAAAATGTATTCAACGCCGATGGAAAAAAAGCACAGCAAGGGGAGAAAGAACAAGAATGGAATAGAGAGGAAACGAAAGGGTTGAGAAATTCGATGCTTCTAAGTCTCTTTGTTAACCCCAGTCACGTATCAATGGTTTGATGTCACATTCAACGTACTGACTATTTAGGGCTTTATATAGCAACCTCATTTTCTCGAGAAAAGCGATAACCTTTTGGCGAAGATTGTCACCCTGAATACGTTCTGTACTCAGTGTGGTTCAACTTTCCTTCTACCCTTGTAATAGCCATGAGATTTCATCCCCTTCTCACCCTCGACCATCTCACCCAGGTGGTGCAAACTTTGACTTGGAGATTTCTTCAAAACTCTCGGTCCAATTTGATTCAACATCTCTTTCGCTTTCTTCCCAAAAACATTTCGAACCAAATGCGGATACTTAAACGTATCTCGTAAAAATCGACCTAATTCAATTGGAGTCAAAGAAAAATTCCTTTTCCTACATACGCAAACGACGCAAGATTCAATCGAAAGTATAAGAAAAAGTATTTTTCCGAGTAGTTTAATAAAATTAACGATCTCCCATTTGCATGAATTCGATTTGAATGGAAGTCGATGCTGCAAAATAAAAATAAACCTGCAAATTTCCATGTTAGGGAAAGGAAAAAGAACAATCAACTGTCCAAGTATTTTATTACAATTTTTCGTAATTTAGTGTTTTTAGCAATCGACAAAAGTCTGACTTTTCGAATTTGTTTCCCAACCTTATGAAATTCCTGTAGACGAGAGCAAACCATCGTAACATTTTTCTCAGCAACTTGAAACTAAAATGGAACGTTGACATCGTTGTAAAAGCAACTTGCAACCAAAGAAAACGTCAACATTGCCCATTGCATGGTTAGAAAAGTTACGACATGAACAGACCCTGAAAGAGTAACCATTTACGAGTGGTAGACGACGAGAAGAATAAATTTATGATCGACATCTCGTTCGGTTGTTACGATCCGGTTCACCTCGAGATTAGATCGAAGACCCAAAAGACAGGACGAGAATATGGAAATACGAGTGAACCCGAATGAAGAAATAGGAACATTGAAATGAGGAAGTAGCGAAGTAAGTTCATAAGAAATAGTCATGATGTCGAAGTTTCTGGAAATTTGTTGGAACGACGAGATGTAACCTCCAGCGAAGAAATACGACGACGCTCGAAAAAAGGACAAACACAAGAGACATCCAGTTTGGATAGAAAATGTGAGACTTTGCCGGAAATTACGCTCTCCACAGATGCAAAGCTTCCGGTTCAATGATACGGACTCCACACTCAACCAAAAAACCAACGAATACAACTCATCTTCCTTTTGCTCTTCCTCTTTCTTTCTTCTTCTTTGGCTTTCACTTGTACTTCCTGTTTCCCCCCTTTCCTCTGTCTACGTTTTTCGTTCATGTGCTTGTTCGTTTCGTTGTATAAAATCAAACTTTTTTCCTTTTCACCGTAACTCTCTTGCCACACCCCAATATTTGATCGATAATGTACATATTTGTGTTCGTCGTCGAAACTTCCTGTCGATCATCGTCACTTCCCTTTCTCTCCGTTTCTCCAGCCACCACGTTTAAAGTTTGTTCAAACTTCGCACATTACAAAATAATAGACGCCTGAAGAATAATAAGTTTTAATATAACGAAGTCTTCCTCAAAGATCATAATGAATCTGTGGAACTGATCATTTTTCAACGTTCACAATTTCCCATCATTTTAATTGAGAAACGATTGAGTAAAATTTTTTTTTGGTTTTCTGTCCACAGTTGGTCGGTGGAGAATTCGACATGGAGTTGAACTTCGTGATTCAGGACGCTCAGAATATCAGGCATATGTTGGAGCTACTCGATCATTGTCCTCCGAATCTTCAGGTGAGTCGCTAATCCTCATTGAGTGCTATAACATTATTCACGAACTTTTAGTGTAAAACCTTCGAGTATCTGGAGCCCGGTTTGAGTGCAAAAGCCGCTTTCGCTGCTCAGCACTAATCGAGGAATTATGAATATAACAATCTCCTCGTTAATTGCACAGACTTCTGAAAGAGAAAAAGAAATAGAAAAAAAAGTTCACAGGCACAATCGTTATAGCTCTGCTTGTCTTCCTGAATCGATAAATTCCCGAGGGAACAAAAATTCGCGTGGATGGGTGTCGCAGTGTGATCAACTACTGATCATGCAATAAATGCTGAAGGGAATTAATAATTCATCACCAACAGTGGAGTTTCTGGTGTTGGGCAGGAAAATGGTAGAGAATTTTTCTGAATCCAGAGTCGGTTGAAAAAAAATATAACAGGTGGACTCTACTTAGCTTCGTCCGAGCTTTTTCTGCACAAGTTGTACCGAGTTTTTCATGCTCGTTAATTTGACTGACTTTTTCTCTGCGATCCTTTTAATTCGTATAATATCCAGAGGGAACGATTCGAAAATAAAAATAAGATCAATCTGAAAAAAAATGATAATAAAAATAGCAGAGTCAACATTTTCCAGTGGGAGTTGACTCAATCAATCGAATTGGTCCGTTTCTCCTGTACGTAGGTCATACCACACGTAGAATTTTTGTAGTTACGTATGTGCCTGTAACATTTATTCGCATCACGTAAACCGGGGTCGCAAAATAAAACGATCCGAATGCTCAGAGCCTCGGGTGGAAACGTCGTGTTCAAGGACTACGACGACGCACCTATAACCTCGTTTTTCCGCGTCCATCGAAACAAGGCGCTGACAGCAGGTACAGAGTTCAACTCCTTGTCATTCGTTGCATTCTCGATCATTTCTTTTCCATCTTTTTGTCTCGGAAAGAGACTTCCTTATTGCTTTTTTCCTTTTTATTTTTCTTACTTTCTTTGAGTCTTTCCTATCTTTTGCTTTTTTCTCTCTCTTTTGGGATTCTGGGGAGAAAATGAAATTTCTCGTTTCGAAATCCTCTCGTATATCGTACAAAATTGATTCTGGATACCGAGAATAAAATTGCCTAGAGCCACGTCTCATTCGATCACCGTTGCAATTTCTCAGTTCATGCCCGCACAGCCCGGCGATATATATTTATTCAAAAGAACCTTTCCGGACAAGACAGCTTCGAGGCTCTCCATCTCTGAAAAACTATTGGAAGCTTTCTGTACTGTTGTTAGAATCCTCCAACTCAGCTAGCATTCTGCGTGAATTTTTCTTTTGACGGCTGTCAATGATATGTTGAAAAAATGAAAATCCACTCGGACATGGCCCGTTTGATGTTCGGAGAGAAAATGTAACAGCAGAGTTCTTCGATCGTTCGTGCGTAAGAAACTCAGCCAGCTGCATCGATATTTGGGGCATCGTAGGTCAAGAAGTATAGATCAAGCTTCGGATTTCAGTCGCGGTGATTATTATTATTGGAGGGAGGTCCAAGGCACCGAGAAAGTTGGAGTCGAAAAAAAATGGTGCACTCGAAATTGAGTGCACTCGAAACGGTCGGTTAAAGGCCAGAGTTACGCGAGGATGGTTCGCCGGTGCTATTTGGGGATGCTGGCCATCGTAATCCAGTTTTATGGCTGCGATCTCGTGTGCTATACGTTTTAGGGTCCCCGGAAGTGCATTTTTTCTTTAATTTTGAGTGGAGCGTGGAAAAAAACGGCGGGGGCGGGCGGGGTCACGAGTCGATGTTTTTCCAGCATAAAGTAATGTCACTGGTAAGTCATTAAGCGATTAAGGAGATCCCGCAAGATTATTTCCGGTCCAGTCGTTTCGTAGGTACACCTCATAGAGAAAAACCATTTTTTTGAGTTTTCGTTCGATTTGCTGAATGTGGGTCATCATCGGGAATTGAAAAATATTCGTAGGAATGGAGTTATGAGTTTCAAATGGTTAATGTTTATGAAATTCGAATTAAATAGTTTTTCCCTCGTGCCATTGCCAACGCCGGCATGTACTTCAATTTTCTTTTGCAGCCAAGATTGTCTTATGGAAAAAATATAATAAAAGAGGATTAGTGGCAATTGAGCGTTGTTTTTGCAATATTTGAAATGACAGCAAAAATCTTTCGGTTACGCAGTTAGTTCTGCTTCTATCGCATCTCGGTTGAGATCCGAGCGGTTCTCAGGTGGTTGTTGCGGATGGGCGTCAAGCCGTAATCTCATTTTGTAGTTCAAATTGAACCGTGAAAAAGGAAACTCAGAGACAGCGCGGAATAGAATAAGAGATTCGGGGGAAAAAGTTTTTCCACAGGCTCGCGTTAAAAAATTCTATTCCCGTACGGATACAGGGTAAAGCCATCAGCAATCTTCTTCGTGCCTCCAACCCCTCGCCGTGCAACATCGAGTTTTTCGGTGACCCGGATATATCGGCTTGCTTTAATTCCACTGACTGTTGCGTATGTTTTTTTCTCAGCCTCCTCCCAGCCTACGTCTATGTTTTTTTCCTTTCCCTTAATTTTTTCGTTATTTTTTGTTGAATCCTAATTTTTCAATCGACGTCATTTCCATGTCTTTTCTTCTGTAATCACTGGTTTTTTTTTTCTTTGCTCTACCGCATGGACGCATTCCAAACGGCAAGAAGCATCTTGCCAGTAGAAAGAGAGCATTTTCGTAATTGCATTTCATGATTACTAAGCGAAACGATTACTTAAATTTTCATTTACAAAATTACAGGTTCTTTCCTTATTTCCGTGTCTTGTTTTCTCTGTCCAAGAGTTTTTTCATCTTTACTTCTTTCTTACTCGTGTTCCATTTCTCTTGACATATATCTGTCTCTTTTTTTCTTTATCCTTTCATAAGCGCCAGCCGTTCTCTTGAGACGAGAAGCTTCTGCGATTTCAAAATCTGCCAGGTCACCGCTTCGGCGTTTTCGCCCAAGTAAATAATCCTCGTAGAAGCTCAAAGTCTGCGTCGATCCTCGGCGAACAATGACCTACCATCCACTAAGCTCTGAGCTGTGAAAAAAACTTTGGTCAGCCCTCGAGTTACTCGTTCAGATGAAAAAAAATACTGACGTTCTCTGATTTTTCCTGAACTTATGCTGCACTTTGGAATAAGTTACAATATGCGAAAATGCGGCGTGAATCAATTTTGAAAAATGCATGAAAATTTCCGAACTGACAAAAGTTCAAAATTACAATTTTTTTTTCGTTTGGAAAAATTTGCAACAAATGGAAAACGACTCGGAAATTCAACGAACGGGGTTCGAAAAAATTCTCACTCGTTTAAGCCAGTTTCAGAAAAAGTTTTCAACTCCTTACGCTGTAGATTTGCCACGATTACGGGAATTCGTGGAGAACTGCTTCTTAAAAAGCCTGAAAAAAAGTTACGAATCTCAAAACGCGGGAGGGCTAGATAAAACGATTTTTCAATTCAGTTTCGTTTTTCGTCGACCGAGAGCCAGAGCTTTAAAAGTGGTGGCAGAGAAGATGGAAAAAGGCTTAAGATATTTCGTGAGGTTGACTATACGAGTGGGAAAAAGTTTGGGTAAACGGTTCACCGCGGCTTCGCGTGCAAAGGCAAAAGGAAAAAAAAAAAGAAAACTGGAGTAACGCTTGCCAGTTTCCCAAGGATTCTGCGTCATGGTGAAGTGTTGCAGACACCTCGAGACGTGGACAAACGCCATGAAAATGTACGTGATGAGAATGTTGTACAGGTTCTCCTGACAGAAACTCTTCTTCCCCCTCCTTGCTTCTAAAACTTGTACACACTAGTTCAAAGGCTAGACTGATTATGAACTATACTCGCGTGACCAAATAAGTGAATGAAAAAAAGTTCTCAACGCTTTTGCTTCGACGTATCGATGATTGATTGTGTTGGGTTGTCAAAATCAAATTTCGCACTTTATTACTGAATCGAGTTTTGTGGCAGAACGATTTGAAAACCTGACAATGCGCTTGATAAATTTCAATTTAGAAACGTCGTCGTATATACCGTTCGGTGGACGTGTTCGCTAGAAATACTCACAGTTATACGTTAATAATGAATAAAAATGTATTCCTCCGGCGGTCAATCATAATACCGATTTTTCCGCGAACAGCGGCCATTTTGTAGAGCGTAATCCGGATTGAAAGAAAAACAGGTATCCGAAAAAAAAGCGGGATGCGGAGGACCATAATCCCGTCTAAGCCTCTTCCGGATCGAGGAAGTGGAAAAGTTTCCTTTCGAAATATAATAAAAGTTGGTATCAAAGTACTTGCATATTGATAAATCCACGTTGTTAATAAGCCTCGTTATTTCAGACATTGGAGCATAGCAGCCAAATTGGCAGAAGGTCGAAATAATAATTAGGCAAATTGAGAACGAGGGAACAAATTTTTATTTTCAATTTCTTTCGCATATTCAGTCATTGCTATTCTGCGATTTTTGATCGTGAGATTTGCCTAAAGGAAAGACGGTTCCAGCTGCTTGGAGGTTGACAGAGCATGAATTCAAAGAATTCCTGTATAAAGTGGACACGTAGAGGCTCGATCGCGTGTCACGAGACATATATCAGACTGTACACGACGCGGTGGGTTGAGCCCACTTCCAGGGTAAGTCAACGACGAGGAATACGCGCGAGCTTGCGATGCGTACCGGTACTTTGGGGGTTACGAGTGAAGAGCACTCCGTGGAGTACGAGCAGGTGTTAGGAAGTCGAGGCGAGAAGATGCTCGCGAACGTAAACAACCCCGTCACTCTCGTTATCGCGAAGCTCGTTGCATAATCTCCTGATGGAGCTATATCCGTTTCTACTTTACCTCCCTTCTGCCTCCATACCCACTCGGTGAACTCTTGTGTAAACAGCCGATAAATTTCAACTTTGGATCAAAATATTTTTCGTCAAACGTTACAGGGAGCTCGAAGGACTTGCACTGTCAGCCAAGAGTCTCCAATTCGTGTTTGAATTAATGATGAATATCACTCTGAAGGTTTTTTAAGGGCTCGCAACTGTCGAGACGGAAAAAAAAACTAAAATCCATACATCGAAATTTTTTTTTTCATTCCGTAATGTCGCCCTTCGTATATTATCATATCACTAGGTATTGAAATCCGCGAGGAAAAAAAGTTTGACCCCAATTTTCTCTTTCTTCCCTTCTCTCGATTCCTCTGCTCAATGCTTGCTCTTCCTTCTCAAAGCTTCCGCGCGCTTGTAAAGGTCTGAAACGATCGACCAAGGCGATATAGCTCTCTCGACATTCGGTGCATAGAGTTTGCATTATTTCGAAAATTTGGGTTGAGGTGGATGGAACGGAAACGAGAGAGAACAATGAGCAATTGTACATATTATTAGATCGCTTGTTACGACGCTGTTACTTCCTTCTTCCTCTCATTCAGACCCTTTATCTATTCCCCTTTACGTTTCCTATTCCCCGATCGCAATCGTAATTTCAAAAACTTTATAGAACCTGCTCCATTATTATTCTGAATATCGAAACCATTTCGGCGATAGAAATCGATTATAATCGAATAATTATTACTCGCAATTCCCCTCGGAACTACTACCGACCTGCGCAAATGTGTTCTTCGCAGAGCGATTCCTTCACTGGAAATGAAATTTTGTTAAAAATCGTCGATATTTTGTTGAATACGGTCAACCAAATATTTATTGTTAATTTCAAAATTATCGTTATTTTCGCAGTATATTTGGTTTCCAATAGAATTGTAAGCTAAATTTACGATTGGAACGACAAAAATTTGCGTCCGAAGAGACTTTCTAGAATATTTCTTGCTGCGATGACACAATTTTTTGGGTTTAGGTAAAAAAAAACGTTTAGTTGAACGTATCGAACAAAATATCGGTCTTTTCCAACAAAATTTTGTTTTTAGTGTTTCGGCTTACTCATTGATTTTCCTGGTGAGATCGCCGCGTAGCGTTACACTTTTGGAGGCTTACTCGTCATAATTTGTTCGATTCGTTTCTCGACGTCCAAGCTCCCTCTCTTTTCATTTGGTGACCTGTGATTGTCCGGTGGACTGAAGTTGCCGGCAGGACTCCAATCATCTGCGGATGACGGGTATTCCACATGGAAAACTCTCTCTTTTTTCTCCCATTCACAAGCACGCCCACACACACACCAATACGAGCTCGTATTTGCCTTATTCGCCAGATTTTCCATATCTCCTGTTTTCCTATTCGTAGTAAACACCACATAAAAATGTATATGTCGGAGCCAACCATTCGTACAACTTTCTCGTTTCATTTTTTTTTCATTCGAGTGGTACACAGAGGTATTCAGAGGGTGCTGCTCTACCTAACGCCACAAAAAAGTCTCTTTTCGCCTTCCCCTGCTACAGAATCATCCGCATTCACACCAGCCTCTAATATAATATCTACGAACTAGTTTCTATCTATAGCATCGCGTTCAGCCTCTATCGGGACAATGGAGCCTGATGAAAATTCTCTTTCACAAATATTCCTCTCTGTCCCATGGTGGACACTTTTTCTTGCACGCTTCTCTCGCTCCCTCTTTCCCTCATCCTGTTCGTTCTCATTTTTTCGTTATTACTCTTGTCTCTGTATAGCGACCGCGTGTGCGGTTATTTGGAGTTACTAATAATAACTAGACGCCGTGGCTTTATGGCCAGCTACGCCTAAGTGGAACAGATTCGTGGATTAACCAATTCAGAGTCGGGAATCTGACTTTTCTCTCGATGCAAACCTTCCCCGAGCGAATATTATTCGTTTACGTCCAATTTCGAATCGTCATAATCTACAAAAATGGACGAGCCCTTCTGGCAAATATGCGGGTCCGATCAACTTTTACTTTATAGTTTATTTCTCTTTCGTGCACCGAATAGAACAAAAAAATTTTCTTCCTTGCCTTAAATTTACTCCGTCAGACTTGGTCCCAATTTTTTTCCTGGCTTTCGTCGTTGAGCGAGTTACCGGAGAAACATCTGAAAATTATTCCGATCAAAATCGTTCCCAGCCAATTGAAATCCGTGAGTTCACTTTTTTTTTGAAATATTTTCCTTCAGCCTGTAAATAATCGGAATCATTAATGACGGTTACATAAAATATTTGGTCACTACTGTTTTTCATCCCAACATACTGACGCTATTGTCGTTACTCCGAACAAAAAAAAAAAGCGTGATATTCGTTGATCGCGTTTCGCATCAAAGCTACAGCGTACGTTCTCCCATCACTTTGATTTTCTCGTTGTTCCAATTTGCTTTGTTGTCAACGCAGTATTTCTCTGTTTTCTGCTGACCCTGTACTCAGCCTCTAAATAAATTGGGCGTCATTCTTGCACGATTTAATTTCGACGCGTTGATTACCGCTCGCAGGTATAACGCCATCGATATCTCAATTTTTTCACCCGTATTAAAGCCTCCATCCAATTATTGCCCATCCGCAAACTCAAGCCTGTCATTGTGAAATAATTATTCAGTGAATCACATATGAAACATGTCAAATGTTCTTCATCCCGGAAGCGCAGAAAGATTAATAAAAAATATCGTTATATATCGAACAATGGAATAGCGTTCGACCGATAAACTCCTGATGAAACAGTCACAAAAAAATGTTGGTAATCATCGAAAATAATGAGAAGAATAGGAAAAAAATGTGCAACATTTTCATCCCGATAGAAACGGAGCTTGTTTTGCTATAAATATTGATATGCGTGTTGAAACCGTTGCGTCCCGTGGTTTTCTCACCAACTATCTAACTCATTGCAACCTCTTCCCGTTCTCGTTTTTCTTCCTTTCCCTCCCGCAGTCTCGGGCTCGCTCTCCATCCCTTTCTCCCTTTTCCTCCCATACGTACAGTATATTCTCGATTTACGAGCTATCAACTGCATTTAAACGTTATAACTTAGAATATTGTGCGCGTACCGGCAACCGCTCATAGATCGTTACGTGAGTTATGGATGCGGCTGAAGGAGGATGGCACTGTATGGGATGCTGCAACTCTCTCACGCCCACAGCCGGAAACATAATTCGTTGCTCCAGACACAGAGACCGTTACAGTCGAATCGGCAGTTTGCTTATATATAGCCGCGAATATATATACGTCGAGCCTCTGTACCGATGCCAAATCCGTTGCTCCACGCCGCTCCGAGACTTCATGACTATTATTTCATCGAACTAAATTCGACAGTACGGAATTGAGACGATGGTCCATTTTCCTATTGCGCTTTAACATTCGCCATCATCACTGAATTAATATTCATCGTGTTTTGAGCGTACGAGCCGATAGCTCCACTTTATTCCAGAGAGCCATAAAATATAATAAATTACACGGTTCCGTATACCCATTGAATGACGATTCAGTTATTGACATCATTGAATAATAAATGATGGCATACCAAACACTTCGGTATGAATATTTCGTGGAATGGATACGTGGGAGTGAGCAACAAAACGAAAAAAACAATTGGCTTTTAAAAAATCAATAATTCTCTGGCTTAAGGTATTCGATACGTGTGACGCAGTTACAAATTCATTCCCAGCAAATACCGATACATCGAACGATTTGATCGTAACCACTTCGAAGGATTTTGAACTTTTTTCGTAACAAATTAATGCGCGGATGAGAAAATGGAATTGTCAATGAAGAAAATTAGAGCAAGTTTGTCTTCAACTTTTCACTCCGTCAAATTCCTGTGTCGTTTCTGTACTTTTTTGGTTATTCATTGCATTCATTAACAACTAATGGATAATCGAGTCAGATTATTTGGCAATTGTTCAAATAATGATCAGTTCGGTTAATTACACGAGGAATATTCATTCTCAACGTTATCAAAGGCTCAAAGAATAGTGGAAATTATACATGGAACCGGCGATAATTTATATTGTTGAGCATGCACAACTTAGCACTGTAATTAACGGCGGGCTCTGGATGAAGGATTGGAATTTTTTTTTTCAACAAATAGTGAACATGCCTCGATAACTAAACGCTGTGGAATAACGGTGGCGTGAAGCACACAGATTCTGTGTCGTTAGGCCATCCCGTGAGTAGAATATATTGATTTATCACCGTCTATCCCCACGCTGGCTCCCGGTAGCCACCCTCTGTGTGTCGCCTTCGTGGCGACATCCCGGCATAGCAAAATTTCCCGATACTGTGTAGAGAGTTCCATTTCTCTCGACAAGCCCGAATATTTTTGGGTTTGCCCGGCCAACAAGAGCTCAAATTAAACTGAATATACGAATCAACACGATATTCAAATCTCGCACAAATGTTTTTTCTCTCTTTTCATTTTCCTTACATTTTATTATTATCATGTTTTTTTTTCTATGTTTCGTGGTTTATGGACAGCTAGGGTTTTGTTGACAATTTCCATCTCTTTACTGCACAACCTTTCGGGGTGCGAGCACGAAACTTCCTCACGGTTGGATTGTTCAATATTTACGAGCATCGGGAATTTATCGTGCGCTGTTTTCTATTCGTTTTAAACGAGGAACCGAGGTAAAACAGCAAAGAGAAGAATTTTCATTCACACAACATGCCCTTCCTCTCGCATCATTGAGCGGATTGAGAACAGTTTTCCGTTGAATTTTTTCTCATCTGCCTCAACAGAGATACAAGGGTGAGTACAACTCCCGGAAATGGGGGAAGATTCAATACCGATACCTCTATTCGAATGGGAGTTTCCAACGAGCAGAGATACGTTTGAGGGCGAAATAGCTGTCGAGAATCCACCGTATGCAAAAGCTGTAAGTTCGGAAGCCTAAATAGTATAGAGTGAAAATAGAAAAAAAAAAAACAATCGAATCCCGTGGCAATTGTCTGTGTTTTTCGCTGACAATTATTTTCCACGTTTCTTGCCGTCACTGTTTCCCGGGGGATGAGATTATGCAAATTTATTTCCAAGGGCCCCAATCGAATCTGCAGGAACGAATAAAAAATTGACAGATGTAGGAAAGAGCACAATGAATCGAACAACGATCGATTTTTCTAATCTCGTACCCTCCGAAAGTTCAAGAAATTACAAAATTCCCAGTCAATTTATTTATCCAGGAACTGCAAGAGAAATATTCGCTTCAAAAAACATGATTTCCGGTTCGAAATTGCACTCTCTGTCTTTGTCTAAACACATCGACAGGCAACCACCATAATTCTGCAACTTTTTACTTTTCTAAACCAAAGAATTTCATGCGAATAATGCTCAGCGTCTCGATTACGAATTTGTGTTTATGCACAGCACGTTTTCCGCTTGGAATCCATTATATTATTACTCACATTCGCTCGTTTTTTATTTTTCTGTGTTTCATATTTTCTCCTCATCGTTCGCATCTCTGTATACATCCGTTTCAACCCCCTCTTTCCCATCTTTATGGAGGGCTTGGTTCAGAGCTTTTTATCATGCCCGAATGATGCATTGAATCCATAACTCAACAACTCGCTCGAAATACTGCAAATTCAGCTAGAAACGTGATGGGCAATTCCTAAAATTTGCAAAGATGAGAGGAAAGCTCATTTCTAATTTTTTTACATCAGACCGAAAACCAACGATCCATTCTGTATCCGTGGATCGTTGAAATAATAATTTCTACATTATTATTTTTATAAATGATGATGGAAATTGTGGTCAACAATTACTCTAGGAAAGTTTCAAGAGAAAGTATCACAATTCTTTGGTATTCATCCAGGAGTGACCATTTCTCATTATGTGCCCTTCGGTGTCATAGTGACTGATGAACAGATGCTAGATCTCCAACCTTGTAGTGGGTTACTCACGATAACCAAGGCTCCGTGAATGACGAAAAAAACGTGGCCAAAGACATGCACTCGCGAAAAAAAAAACTGAAAGACGACATCCCTCGCATCTTTTCATAACGACCACGTTTTATCCAACTGCTCTACTTCGAGCTAAGCTCGCTTGCTGATCCATTAGTAGAAATGGTCGGCGCTTTGTCAGACACGCTTGTAACCATTTTGTGGTACATCTCGAAACGAGAGTCAATTCAACAGCGAAATAATGTCGCTTTTCGAGTACGAATCAAACTTTTGTTTCCAGAAAGACCACGAGTTCCAATAAGTAGTTTAGTCTGTTAAAAAAAAAACAGTATTTGGAAAGCGGATGCGATGAAGAATGAAGTTTCAAAACCTTTCCACCGGTGGAGGTGACATTTTTAATGTAAAAATATTACTTTAATTGTAATGTTCCTTTATTATCGTTGATGAATAAATAAATATTCTGAAAATGAGGAAAGTTTAGCATGCAGTGTCTATTATGATCGTCGGTAGACAAAGTGATGGCTCAACCTTCAATGAAACAGAGGATTACATCACTTCAATGTTTCACTCGATTTCCAGACCGAGGCAATTCAATCTCAGTAATGGAAGCGTGTGGTGACAGGAGAAGGAGCGTATGTGACAGAGGAACAAATTAAATTGATATTAACGGAAGAATCTGATTGAAATTATTCGCGAAGGTGGCGGTCGACGTTACTAAGGCAACGACGACTTAATTTGCATTCATGTCTCTTTATTGTACCACGTGATTTCGTGTTCTGGGAAGAAATGCTTCTACGAACAAAGCCTGGAATAGGGGAGCGAGAAGTTGGAAAAGGCGAGAAGAAAAATTGAAGTATAAGCCAGGGTGAGAAGAGGTCGAGGCTGATGACGTGTCGAGGGGTGCTGCTCACGTACGCAATATGTCTAAAGAATTCCAACATCAGCTCCTTGTTCCATCTCGTCATAAATAATAAAACCTTCTTCCGCTCGGAAAAATTGGATTACGAAATCCTTTTTAAGATGTATTGACAATTTTCGTCCTGCACCTTGAAAAAATGCAGGAAGCGAAAACAAGAGGAATCGAGAGGGATTATGTGGCCTACTTATTCACCATAACAACAAAACCTGTTAGTAGCTTCGTACCTATGGGACGATCAAATATTTGCTCCAAATTTCTCGAGCTTCGCGATAGAGGCTTAACCTGCGAAATTCTTCCGGGTCAGGTTTTTGCGCGGAAATGAATTTGAGGGACGCTGGAAGAAAATCGGTCCAGCAGTTTTTTCAGTTTTTCTCTCTTTTCTCTCTCGTTCCCTCTCCTTCGATTTTTCTCTCTTACGGTAGAGGTCTGTAAATCGGGACAACGTTCGATCATCGTCGCTTGATGCTACCGATGGAAGAGGAGAAGCGAACTGCGGGCCATGGCGTCAATATGCTGATGAGAATTTAGTTCCACGTCACGCTTCTGTGGTGTCTTGTCTAGGTCTTCTAGCTCCTGGCTTTCCTCGGGCTCCTGTCGCCTCCCTTCCCTCCTTGCCTCGCTCCGTCTGTCACTTAACCTATGCAAAAGGTCTATAGTTATAATAGCTGGAGGTTACTTGTGGTTCGCCTCGTGAGTTCAGTCTAGGAATTCGTCGATCCTCCTTATCCCATCAGCAGCATTAACCAGCCGACATCTGCAGCGATCCTCTTTCTACTCACACAAAGCTCATCTGGATATACCTCCCGGAATCTGCTACTAAAGCCATATTCCCTCCCTTCATAGCTCCAGGGTGACCTGTTCCTCCACCAATCTCTCGTCGTACATACATTTCACATCTCGATTCTCCACTTGACTCCACACCACTTGAATTCGTCCTGGTCTGGCGTTATACCACCCTCTAGGCTTGCCTGAATTCCACCCGCACTCAGCCACCGGAAAATTATTCCATGTCGTCTTGATACGATGTACCGAGCGTCGCGTAACGATAAAAATCCAAAGATTGTATAGATCCTCTGCTCCTTCGAGCCAACGGCTGTGCAAAAAGAGTTGGAAAAGAGATAACAAATTTTTACGCAGAGATATACGAATCTCATGGCACCTGGTACGATTTTAAAGTTTTCCTCAACCTGCACCAGAAGCGATTTAAATCTCCCGAATATGGCTTTTTCCATTAAATATGGCGGAGGTTTCTTAATTACGTAATAATCTCAATATCTTATAAGATTTATCAGCACCTCATTCATATTCATAATCTTTCCGGAAATCATTAAGATATCTTTATTAATCTCGGGCATTCTTCGAGACTGATCAGAGTGGATAATAAAGGTGAAGAGGAGCGACAAGCAGTAAGAGTGCATCTGTTTTGAGTTTTACGTGCCGTGAAATCCGCAGTTTCTGCTCTGGAAGTTTATGCAAGAAATATCGCGAGGAACGTAAAGTTTAATTTTATGCAACTCTTGCTTCTCACAGTCGGAATAATTCATTAGACCAGGCTATGTTAGCTACGTGTGTGTGTGTGTGTATTCAAGTGTCTATGTTTCTAGAGTCACCATCGGAAAATCTCCGGAGAATAGCGAACCGACAAAAGAAGGGCCAGTAACTTGCAGACTTCCTTCCGCCCGACAAGGCAGTCTGCAAGGCTCCAAGACTTTTTTTCCGGATGTGATAATTTTCAAGCTTGGTTCCACTTTTTCCCGCTCTCGCTTCATACCTCGCTTATTTAATGCTCTGCTACTGCTTGTGTCAACAGTACTGCCGGCGAATTGTGATAAAATCCATCTTTTTAAATTTCTTTTATTGTACTGAAAGGAATTGTGCTAAAAATTTTGATTTCCCTCGATTCTTTGTTTGTAAATCTGTAAAAAAAAGTTTGGAAGTCATTATTTCGTAAAATGCAAATTTTTCCACAGCTCAAAAACGCAAGAGAGGCCGAGCTTTTCCTCGTAGATTCATAACAGAATTTTTACGGTTTCTCTACCTTGTAAAATTATTTTTTTGAAAACACTTGCACAAAATTATTAACTCAACATCGAGGCAGTGATTTCTCAGCGGGATGTGCAGAGATATTTCCTCGCTGCACGTTTATCTCAAACGCCGTTTAAAAAACCTCAAAAATTCTGTGGGTAGTATTAGATAATAAGAAAACTCGTAGATCCTGTGCACACGCTGCTCATCCCCCGGCATCTACATTGTAAGTTTATGTATGAAATATACGTATAACCCGTGTGGACGTATCGTTCATCCGAGGCTAGAGCCGGTTGTAACTTTTGAGCTTTTGCGAAGTAATAAGGAGAAAAAATCTTTCCGTATATTCCATTGCACGATATGTGATGCAGTAAAGTCGAACAGAAGCGAAAGCATAAATATCAACGTTTTCGGCTGATCCTTGTAAAAAAAAAAATTAACCCTATTTCGAAAAACCGAAAAAATTATTTACGATATATTTCTCAGTTTTTATCGAAACTTGTAGTCGCTCCAAAGGGGCCGTTCGAGTTTCCCCGTGCGGCCGGAAAAGATGATGGTGTTCCACTTATTTAGAACGTGACTTTATCTTTTAAGCATTTTAGTACGTGAGTGGAAAGATAGTTATTTCTTTAATTATATTCCGTCTAGACATTTTATTCCAGAATTACTTCCTGCTCCGCTGCGAGGATAACGTCTGACTTATGAACCGGAATTATTTAAAAGCGCAAGAAAAATAGCGGTTTTACTATAAAGACAAAAATGTCTTGAATTGTCTCCATAAATATGACCGAAACCCTGAACCCTGTGATCAAAAAAATTCTCCAGCCTTTTTTATAGCAAAAAATAAACTTTTTCCGACGGAAGAGATATGTGAATTTCGGTGGGAAGCATCCTGACGTAACATTGCATGATGCAACATTGTATCGTTATCACGAATGTGTACAGGTTTATAGTGGAAACAAAAAAAAAAATTGCACGAGCTCCCAGCCGGCAACGGGTCCCGCGTGTCCTCTCTGTCTCTCGCTTGGTGATCCAGTTATCGGGTTGCCGAGCCAGTGAATTTCGTTCCTAACCAACGAACAACCCCTCGCGTTTTAACTCGACCGTTCTCGCTTTCAACCCTCAAGCACGTAATTCGTGTTTAACCCAACGACCTTTTCTACTCCTTGTTAGAGTTTGGGAGCGCAATAGCGTGCTTACATATTAGCACCTGTCTCGCTCCTCGCGAACGAACGGCTCGTATATGAATCGCGAAATCCGTGACGTCATCGTTTCAAGAGCAAATTTGATGGTGTCGTGCGACACCATAAAAAGCACAGGCAGATCCTCACAACGCTGCAAACTTCAAACAATTATTTGTGCACTGCATTCACAGGATAAAACGCATTTTACTGTCTGGTGCGATACGATCCTCAAGAGATACGAAATTCATCAGTTCCAATCGCGATTATCTGGTTAATGGCGTCGCAGAAGCTTTCACCTACCAACCTCATTAGCCACGTTTCCTCACGAAGAAGTTGTTGAACTTTACTGAAAAAAAACGCGTATTTGCTTATCTACTTTAGTTGTACAAAAATGTAAGCGCAGGAAGTTTAACTGTTCCCATAACATATGATCCGAGGACAAGCGATGGTAAACAAATTAAAACAAAAGGAAATAAAATAACGAAATGTGACTGAATGTGCATAAATTCATTTTCCGAAGAGCTGTTAAACTGTCTGATTGCATTATTTTCCTTTTATAACTCGTGAAACACTGAAACAATTTCGCCACCTCATGCAAAGGACTAACCACGATATTTATATTTTTCTTCGGGAAAGGTACACGGTACACAAGTTTCCAAAGCTTGAAAGCAACGACTTGATGAACTCTCTGTTTGGAACCTGAAAACTAAACTTCCACGTTCCTCTTTCAACTGCTTCTATTAATTATCGATTCTGCTTCGAGAATACGACGTAGCCAAATTTCATCGTCACGTTGGCATTAAATTATCGGAATTTCACGGGTGAGAGGTCCGTCGGAATATAATAGGCTGGGGATATTATTCTTTGAAGAGATGGATCAAAATGCATTGAGGATTTTCTTGCCATTCTCTGAGTTTCAATGAATTTCATCAAAAGATTTATTTTACTCTGCGTCCGTCTGCCACGCATGTTCGCCAGGTTGCTTCATTCCCTTTTTCCCTGTTGTATAATGTTCTGACGTTTCTTTTGAAACCTCAACCGCGAAACAACGCAGTCATACGATTAATTGTCAGCAGGTGAGTACAACTCAAACGTGTTAAATTTATAATGAATTTCCAGATTTCGGTTGGTGGCTATCGCGTTGGGAACTGCGCGAAATATGAATGACGGGAAGTGGGTCAGCATGATTGAAATCGTTGTATTAATTACTATTGGTTTTTACATTTCCCCGAAATCAGATTGAATGTTTACCGTGGGCAGCCAATTATTCACCGATGTCCAAACGACTAAATTGCATTGAATGTCAACCCCAACAAATGGATATATAGCAATAACTTTTTGAATTCTCTCTGTGGAAATGAATCGTCCATTCCCATCGTGGTTGAGCTTGTTCTCGCCATAAAAAGGATCGAGAGCTCTGCTAAATCCTGGTGCATGGCTCCCTCTAGCTCGCATGTCGGTTAAATCATTTAAAAATATTAAACACAGTTGAACGTCAACGCATATTCTCCACTGGCTCTGCTCAAGTTTTCATATGGAACGTGGCAAAATAAATTGCATTCAAACTTTCCCGACGATGAGGATTTACCCAGTTTTGACGCGGTTTGTCATAATTCCTTTCGGATGCACTACTCGTAAGCTTTCAAAGAAACGCTTGATCTCCAACCAAACTTGATGGATTATCTGGTTTTTCTCTCAATATTTCATCTTGGACAGCATCTCGGGGAAAAATGAATCGCGGACAAGTATTCTTCCGAATAACTTTGCGATTCATCCTTATCCTATTAATCTTAAACGTAACTTTCG
Organism: Hyposoter didymator; assembly: GCA_037952995.1. Lineage (NCBI taxonomy): Eukaryota > Metazoa > Arthropoda > Insecta > Hymenoptera > Ichneumonidae > Hyposoter > Hyposoter didymator. The sequence continues at coordinate 20,041,974 of JBAJMU010000002.1, forward strand.
GCTTTCTAGATAGATCAACTCAGGTCTGTTCAGTTCGTACTCCAGAAGTATTCTATTTCATGGGAATGAGGGAAAGAGAGTGAGAGAGAGTGAAAAGGGGATGAAAGGAACGCGAACCACCTCCTGAGACCGAAATGGGCTTCGATGTTGAAAACTTGAAAGCGCCTGGGATTACACCCACTGCGAGACGACGAACCATGAATATATATCCAGCTGAGAGGGAAGGAAAATTTAGCTTGTATGTGTCGGCGGAGAGAAGTTGTATTGTCTTTGTACACCACGTACACTCTCGGAAGCTTCCACTGGTATTGGTGTATACACGTTACTGACTTTTGTCCGACGAGGAATAACCAGTCTCTCACAAACTGTGTCACGAAATGACGTACCGTTTCCACCCCTATTCACGAGCAACGAGACACACCTACATCTCGTACCGCCTATTATCATTTTTAAAAACTCTACGCTTGCGGATTTTATTCATCAGACTGAATCTTCCACTTCGTAACTTGAATCCACTGGCGTTATATTTTTCACGAACAATTTTTTTTTATTTTTTCCTTTGCATTTCATAATTCCGGCGATGGTTCAAGCGAAAATTGTATTACCTGTGTTATTTCTCTTTAAAAACAAAATTGAAGACTTTTGGTACTTAAAAACTAATTTATCTTAATTCGACAGAATTTTAACTTTTCCGCGCGATAAAATCAACGTTTCTTACGTTGCTATCCTGTTCCATGTTCATCCCATTTGCCCGAATAACTTTTCTTAGGTACCCTTGACTCGTTTCGTGGCCCCATTACCTTTATCTGTCGCGCTCCCCCCAACCCTCCTTCCCAGTCGTTAGTGGTCTAGCAAGGACTTTATTCGCGGCATACATTAGCATCTTGAAAATTTTTATGGGTCTGGGGTCGCGTGGCATTCCCGGAAACTCTCCGAACCTCCATGCCTTTCTGCTCCGATGGGGGACGCTTTCAATTATGTTAATTCGCCTATTTATCACGTGTGGTCTTAATAGCGCGAGAGCAGCGCAGCAGATGTTTTCGCTGTTATCGTATTGAGTGTTTTTTTTTTATACCAATGCTATAACATATTGAAAAAAACTTGCCGAACATTGCGTACATTCACTGCGGCCGCTGTCGATATGAAAAATTCATTGAATTGTGTAAATTGATTTTTTAGTATAAACGATAATTCTGCGCAATTAAAAAATTTATTTTCGCTGGAATGGCACGTGAGCGCTGCCTTTGTGTCTCGTCGGTTTCTGTCATGAACGTAAGCTTGACTTGAAATCATAATTAATTATTTCCAAAGCCCGAGACACCAATCTGTGGTGAACGATAAGAAGCTTAGGATAATTTTGTTTTTGTTGGCTCTCGCATGAATTACCAACGAAAATGTCAATCAATCTCGTCATACCTGTGACGAGATTATTGAGTTTATTATCGTGGAGCTTAAGCTCCATTCCCATGAAAGATCACGGAACAACATGCCCCGGCCTAACGCGAATATAATTATTCCATCATTTCGAGTAGCATGGAAAAGGTTGACAAAGTCAACAGCTTAATTATCAGATTGATCACCACATTTTCGTGTCGGTAAATTTCGTATTTTTACCAAATTTTCTTGTCCCAATTAATTTATTTAACGGAAATTCGTTGATTTAATTATTCTGTTTCACGACGCCGCTGAATCGTCCCAACAGTTGAGTCGGTGTCAATGAGGCAACGGCAAAATAAAATAAAACATTTATCGCCGCTAGGGATCGCTCGTTCCGATCCAGGCTCCCGTCGCCTTTAATTGTGCTCCAATTTTTTTGTCAAACAATTCTCTCAACACCCTAGAACGGCGCTACAGTCGCGACTTCCCGCGGCGATTATCGACGGATGCGGTTATCGCACAAATATGGTTGCTACGTTTCAATATGTGCCTCGATTTTCGAGAAAGATGGCGCAAACAGCTCGCAAATCTTTGTCGATGCGATGAACTCATTGTATAGAGTGCTTGCTCCATGCAGTGCTTCAGGACACAATGATACTCTTGGAATTCATCATCCTGTGTAAAATCAGTCGAAGCACGTGCAATATTCGCTTTCAACTTTTCATATCAAACATTCTTCGTATTATACGACATACACGAATCGGAGGAGTTAAGTCCATGCGTGCAAGTCTATTGTTGGTGGTAGCGCAGTAGAATCTTCTCTACCCAAGGGGCTTGCCAGATTTCACCTGGAATATTCTACTATTCACGACGACTACGTGTTCTCTTGAATCTGAAATATAAGGCTTTTCTCCTAGCTATACGACCCCCGCCCTCCGACTGTCTTTCTCTTTCTTCTTCTATCCATTTCATTTTCATTATCTGAAAAGCATTTCCCCGGAGGACTCTTTCTTGGCTTCAATACCTGCTCTTCCACCCCTTCAAACGGGCATCTTATTCCTAGGCTGTTCTTGCCCCTTATTCGCTTTCAATTCATCCCCATCTCTGCCTCCTGCAAATTTTAACTTTCAACGATGTATTGAAATCGTTATTAATTTTTCCCTTTAGTTCCCGTTTTTTCGTAACAGTGAAATTATACTTTTCGTTTGAAATTTTTTGAGGTATTGAGTTCGTTCAATGCTATCGAGAATTTATTTCGCAACAATGAATGATTGTCGGAAATGTTTTAATGGTCGCAGTCCCAGAAGCCGAGTGGACAATCTGTCAATTTACTTTTCCTGTTTAGTTTTCATGATCGATTCGTATTTTATCGAATGTCAACTGATCATCCTATTGGCGTCAAACAAATGCCGTTGTTTCGCCATGTCATTTCACTGTTTGGAATCGGACGACTCCGTCCGTCGTGTATAACTGGGACGGACAGCCCGAATGTTCGAATGCAGTTTAGATGTCAGGAATTGTTCTAAATCCGACAAACATTGGATACCATCAATTGCCATTGATCACCGACGTACATTTACATTGCTACAGACACATCTCCGGGGACGTTGGGTCTGAATCAGCTTAAATCATAAACAGGTGTGCTCGTGTGTATGTAACACTCTGATGAGAAGCTGTGGACTGATCGAAAGGGCACAGTCCTGCGTGTGATCACTTCTCGCACGATCGAGTGCCAATCGAGCTGACTCCATCGATCCAGAGAAATCACCGCAAGGAGAATTCCTGTTCTTCGACGTCAATACACGTTCGATGCAGAAGCCAGATCATGTATTTACATGTATATCTCTCCACGTCTATTTGTATGCAAATTTCGCGAGTATCGCAACCCACAGGGATGCGTTGTGCCTTTTGATACACGTGATTATGACATGAACAGTAATTGCAAGTGATCGCCACTTGCACTCACGTGACAATTGCAATGTAAACAAATTAACTCCTCCTCGCTCTCTTTCTCTGTCGCCGAAAAAACATCATCGTATGGCAAACATCGTTTTTCATGTTTGGCATAATAGTTGATTCCATAAACAGTGGAATGAATCGCTTGGCAAATATTTATCTGGGGAAGATGGATAAAATCTAGCGTTTAAATGGCGGTGATGTGGAAGCTAGAAAAATGTATTCATCCTTGAAATTGGTGTTATGACGTAGCTGGCATTTATTCGAAACAAGTTTGACGTCCCCTATGATCGAGCACTTTTTCCCCAAAGGTGTAACCGGTGTTTCTGACGCCGCGGAAATTCGCGTGGAAAAAAGAGTAAAAAAGGCGAGATAGCGATCTCTTCCCTCCTATATTCGCATGGAAGAGTAACACGTTTGCCAGTTGAAACGGGACGGATTTTCCATATGATCGATTGCTATTCACCGAGAGTCTGAGACGTGTCATTTTTGTCAAAATTTCGAATGACAGGTGCGCAGGTTCTTTTTTTTCCATTGGAAACGAATGGAAAGAGCAATGGAAAACAAATTACCCTCGAAGTTACCTTGTGAATATAAGAAATTATCGGAAACTGTCAGGAGAAAAACCATCCACGGAAGATTAATTATTCCAAAATGAACACATTTCCGAGAAAAAAAAATATAAAAAATTCCTCATTTTTATAAACTGTCAATATTTTCAGTCCCATTCGATATTTCTTCTACGTCCTCTAATAAAAAGTTCATGGGCTCAAATGTATCGAAATATCGAATCCATTCTTGCCATTTTATTCGTGCCGTGATTGGTCGGTCCGTTTTCGAGTCCCGCTGCCAGTTTCACACTCGCAGTTCCGCTGTCATTTTGACAGTTGCGTGTATACGCGTGCGGTTAGATGTTCCTTCCGGAATGAAAGGAACATATATCACGCGTCGGGAGGCCTCAGCCTCCGTTTTTTTCCCGGAAATCGTGAATAAAAACTTTTTGCCCCGTGGTGCCGAATTTCTCGGACGCGTTTTCGTAGTTCTGGCAATTCGAGGAGATGCAGGGAGTCGCCCTGCGCGTCCTCGTGAAGAGTTTTCGTCGATAGCGTCGCTGGATGATTTTTTATTCGCTATTTTCGAAAAAAGTGATTTGGAAAATTTCGACCCCGTGGTGCCGGGAGACCAAGACGCATTTCTCATTGGGGTTCGGAGGGTCAAGTTTGTCGGCCGAGGCGAAGCCGAGGATTACATGTGTTCTGAGACTTTCCTTATTTTCCTGCCCTAGGTGTGTAATATACTATTTTTACTGCGGTTTGCAAATGAAATGGGACCTTTTATTTTTTCCCTCAGAATTTTTTTTTTTTCGAAGGGGTTTATCCACGATTTTCGGGAAAAAAAATGAAAAATTACTGGCCCCTATGGTGATTCGAGGCGATGCAGGGAGTCGCCCTGCGTGTCCTCGCGAAGAGTTCTCGTCGATTCCGGTTTTTAAAAAAAATTTATTCACGATTATCGAGAAAAAAACGGAGGCTGAGGCCTCCTGACGATTTTAGAGCCGTTCTTCTCATCGAACAACTTTAAAATAGATTGGCTTTAAGACGCTGTCGTATAAGTTCAAGTTATCGCGAATAAAAGGAGCGCTGCAGCGCCACCAGACAACCGTTCGCGCGCGTTAGCGCGCGTGATGCACCCTAGTCATTATTAAAAAAGAAAAAGTAGTCTCAAATTCCCAATGCAATGAAAATTCCATCTAAATTAAAATATTGCAAAATTTTTTTTTACGACTATATAATCGTCGCCACCAGATCCAATAAAGTACGTGACGCCCGATTTGCTCGTCTCTCGTACACAAATTATAATTATACGCACATCAGATCAATCACGAATTACAAGTGCATAATTACGCTTCGTTATATCGGTGGACAGCAACAATATTTGTTTTGGTCCAATGCGTGCAGATTCGGTGAATCAATTATAGTCATGCACGTATCGAGAGTATATAGCAAAACATCGTGTTATTCAATTTCTATCCGCCTTCCGTGATACGAAATATTATTCAGTATCAATTCGTCTCTATATTTGTAGAAATAAATCTCTAATAATGACAAAACCGTTCGACAGGGAAAAAGCTAATAATCTACGACAAGACTGAGGGTACGCAGCTGTTCGATATATTGTTTTTTTTTATTTTTTATTATTGTATCGATGGCAAAAAAAACATGCACATAGAAAAAACTTTTTTTTTTTTGCTGCAAGGACGTAGCACACATCGAAGAACCACGATCAATGGAAAAACTAAACACCCGTTTAAGAGAGATTCGAAATTCAATTAACTAGAGATCGTTATTCGGATCATTTTCATTCGGCACAGACGGAATTATTCCCGGATATTTTATTGTGTGTTATTAGAAAGAATAACTGATGAAAAACGGTAATTCGAAAACTTTTTCGATCCTGTGGACATCATATTGATTGAAAAATCGGATCGTTCGATTTTTTTCCGGAATAGCTGTCCAACAAAATCAGAAAATAAAGCAAAAAATTTGATGTTTCGTAATTTTACTCCGAATTTAGGGTGAGACGAGAAATCATAAAGAATAATGAAAAACTAAGTGTGACGTATAATAAGCCGTTGAATTTTCTTCAAACGACATCTATTCCTGTCGGTAGGAAACCTCCCTAAGAAAGAAAATGAAAAATAGATTCCGCAGTTAATGGCGCTGTGTCGTGCAACTAATTTAATGAGAATGAACTCGGCGGGTGTTCTAGTTTGCTCCGTGTTTTGTTTTCCTTTCTTTTTAACGCCGATACTTCATCGAAAAATGCACTTAAATCAGTAAGTGCTTGGTCGTAATTACTAACGGATAGTGTGTCGGAAATGAAATACGAAAAGGGTGGATAATTTCTCCGAGGGAACGAAGCAAGCAGCGCGAGAGATAGGAAAACGACATGGCACTGAATTTTTCTCAGCAAAACTTATCTCGTTACCCGCGTGAGTTATCCCGCTTCTAATTGTTTGCTGTGCTCTTGTTTTCGCGTTTATTCTATCTAGTAATACACCGTGAGTCATACACTTCGGATGTGGCTCAGAAACGCGTGGGCGACATAAACGACCACGTCATACGGATAATTGATGAAAAGTTTAATCATCTCATAAATCATCGCAGAAATTGATTTTATTCGAGCATTAAGTTGTTTTCCGACGATTTTTAAAATTCCACTTCATTCTTGTTACAATTTTTTATTTATTTAGAAAACATTGAATGCCTGTAAACATGGAATAAACGGAAGGAAGCGTGCTGTGTACTTTTACCAAGTTACCGTCCCGAAAGAGATACTTTTCTCGATTTATTTTCATGGCTCCGCATGAAAGAAGGTGCCGCGATGATGCTTCGCCACAAATAAAATGGAAACTAATTGAGATTGCGCTCAAGCAGAAAATTCAACATCAAGAACATTCCTCATTCGGACTTTACCAAAGTCGTTTATTTCACCACAGACCGATAGCAAATCTAATTCCAAAATCGTTCACGATTCGAAATGTTAGAGAGGCGGGGTCTTCGTATAAATACGACGCTCAGCTCACTGTGTGTATCTCTCTCTCTCTCTCTCTCTAGCCTTTCTGAGTGATATCTCTCACAGTAAACCTACTCAGAACTCTCGGAGTATTTGTCCATTTCCTGGATTTGACCGAGAATGGACTTGAGCAAATTCCAGGTGGCATCGATCTCGTCATCGCCAGACTCAATCTCGTATCTCCAATTTTCGTCGAATTGCGTACACGCCAATCGCTCTTTGGAATGGATGCGTACAAGTTTCACTACCGATCGTATAATTGAGGCAAATAAACACGAGAGCCTAACTTCATTTCCTTGATTAACCTCTAATCAAATCGGAAGGATAGACGTTTCACGGGGTTGAGTATTTATCGCTGATTGCGAATAAAGAGTCGAAAAAATAAAACAATTTGATTCATGAATCGGCATCAAAAGTAAGGAGCAAAAAAAAAGAAAGAAAAATTCCAAACCTTTTACCGAAAATTACTTTTTACGAAAAATTTATTTCCCATAGAATATTCTTCCCAACAAAATGCGAGATTGAGCACGATTCGCCGCTCCTTTCACGTCTCCCGTTTTTTTCCGAACAATTTGTTGAAATTTGATTAAATCTTTTGTCATGAGATACTGAGCTCCAGTCTAGATACCGATTTGCGATGTAATGCCGTCATTCAACGAAATGGCGTGTGAGTAATGATCCATCTCAACAACCCCTCAGGGAGTTTTCAACGACGACAATTTGGTAAATTCCTTGTCTCTCTCCCTCACCATGTCCCTCGGTTGCTATCTCATGTGCGTCGTACGTTAACCGGACATCAGAGAATTCGAGGGATGTGCACCAATTCCTGAATACAGTCATGGCATGTGACGTGTCATCTATCCACGTCCAAGCTCCATCTACGTTCACCTTGTAATCTTAAGAATACACGTGGACGGGCATCAATTACGTTCGATTGTTCCTCAACTCAACCAACCGAAATAAGTCCATAAATAAATTCGAGGAAATTCATTATGCGAGGGAATTTTTATGAAGAAGAATGATGACCTCGTTTTATTGAATAAGTTGCAATTTTATTTTCTCTGCATTCGATGCAATAAAAAAAACAAAGGAGGCCATTGAAGTTTCGTATACGAAAGTTTAATCTCGAAAAGCTTCCAGGTTGGAAAATCTCTTGGAAAGAGTCGCTTCGAGTTCACAGAAGAGAGGACAAACATCACACACATCCTGTGCACGCTTTTCGAGCCTCAATTCGTACATTGTGTCAATGTTTGCCTCCTGAGGAAGCCACAAAGCATCCTATGATTTTCACTTCTACCCTCTACGACTGTATCCTCATTTGCATCAACATATATCATTGGATACAACCTCAGGCTGCCTCTCCGCCCACGTATATCTTTAACCCGTTGGTTTTAGGTCATATAGGCAGTTTGAAACAAAGCCTCTACACAGCCAACACTTTTTACCATTATGAAGCCCAACTCGTGGAGATTTATCCCCCTGAATATATGACGAGAACTTGTCCCTCCCGCTTTTCCTCTCTCTCTCTCTCTCTCCCGCTCAACTATGAAACTTTTTCGCTTTTACTGATTTTCGTACTTTGTCTCGTCGTGGAGACATATTTATAGAAAATAAACGAAATTGGAAATAATAAATACTCCATAAACATTTTGTATTCAGTTACTCTCTTCCTCTTCGTCTCAGCCTTGCTTCCTTCTTATTAGGTTACTCTAACGCACCATTTTAATAATATAATGGAAAACGTCGCGAGATCTCAGTAAATATGAAATGCATCGGAGATTGCTCGTGTGGGAGTATGGAAAATTTGAAAGCATGCCGTTTGGGGAGGGAGAAAGGAAAGGGAAGAAAAGTGGTATCAAGGTTGAGCGAGAGTACCAGGGTGAATGCATGACAATGGAACGAGAATTTGGGCACGTGAAAGAAAGCTGTGCCAAGTGCGAGATCTATTGTTGCACGTAAACGCTTCGAAATTAGAATCTTACTAATTTCGCCCAGTGGAGCGATATTTTCACAAAATGCACCCAGCACTCGTTGTGACTTTCTAGCTCAACCCTTCGTACATGAGAGCTTTAAAGAGGACCCTTTTGAATGATGAAATTATCATTTACGTACACGAAACGAACTCCTCATTTTTGGCATGAAAAATGGCCAGAAAATTCATTTAAAAACGAAATTTGCTCGAACATGAAATTTACTCTAAAATTCCCCCAGTTCGCACTGCAGCGATTTGGAGCTAATTGTTCCTTTCACGAGGATATGTGCGTTTGCGTGCCCTGTACAATGCGTTATTATATTATAGTCATTTCCATACATGCGAAGGGAGATTGCATCCAGTACTTTAACGAATGAACCTCGAACTATATCCACATTTGCACTTTTCGTTCCGACCGTTGGCTGCGACTCTCTCTCTCCCTCTTTTTTTTTGCAACTGCAAGGCTCGAATTTCACAGCAGGTGCATGAATGGGCGCAATTCCGTAAAGTGAACAATTGTATTCGCGCTAGCGAGAAATTTACCCGGTTATCGATCAAATGGAATTTCCTCTTCCACGACGTGCTGGAACCATCGAATGTCTGCATTTAACACCTGGATGCGATTTTAAAGTGACATACTCACACTAATTCCTACATAGCGCGCGTATTTATATTTATAAGATTGTTTGTTAACTTTTTCACTAATATTCAAGTCCCAATTAGTGAAAAAATAATTCTCCTGAAAATCTTGGGAATCAACATAAACGAACAGCTATTTGAATTAACAACGAAATATTTATTTGGTGAAGGCTGCCCTAGTTTTTACCTCCCTCTCTCTCTCGCACGCTACTTGATGTTGACAGCATTCGTTCTGAATTTTTCCTTCCACTTCATTTACTGTTGACCGATTGAGCTTTTGAAACGCGACGGGCTCATCGGGAGAACCGTAGCACCAAAGTTTTCGAATATATACTACGAACGATGGTATAAAATGGTAATTTTTCATTTTGTGAAAGAAAAAATACGACGTTGAAAATAGAATAATAAAATAAAAGTGGAATCCGTCAAATTATGAGCAAGAAAAATATTCGAAATTTGTCTTCTCCAGCAAATTGTATTAGGGCTCATGGCGAAGAAATGCTAAGGGATTTTCTTGGGTTTCGGTGAACACGAGTGAGTGAGAACGAGAAGCATGACGGATGAAAAAGAACCGGATATGAATCCATGAGAAAGAAAAGTTTTCCTACGGTATAATTAGTCGAAAACGGCCCAAAGCTTTACAAAACATTTCAATTTAAAGTTTGTTCAACCTCGCCCTTTCCCTCCCTTCTCTTCCATTGCTCTTCATCTTTCTCTTCCCCTCTCACGCCGTCTTTCCATTTTTTTTCTTATATTTTGTGAAATGCATGCAGCGGTCGTAACCAGGAAGAATGAAAAACCGTGCGCTCTCATTCAATGACAAACTTCAAGTTTTGGCTGTTATTTACTCCACGTGGTTTTTCTTTCAATCCTGCCTTTTCTCCTCCTTCTTCTTTTCTTTGTCGCTCTTATCTCTCTGCCTATTTTTATTCCTTTAAATTTGAATGTCAAACGGCATTCTGGTAAGGAACTCAATTAGGACAGATTCTACGGAATCAACTTCCGCGAATATTCATTCCGCATTTCGGTCGTTATCGCTGCTTCTCTCAGCATCGAGAACGAACATCTCATTACTTGTTTCATTCAATCGCAGCGATTCTCTGAAACTCTCATCAATTGATACGCTCTTCATCACGCATTCAAAAGGTTCAGAAGAGTTTATGAAAATAATTCCACAGCAAATGGAAAGGAACTGAATGGAAAAGTTCGAAAAGTGTTTGCAGATTTTTTTTTTTTTTTTTCAAGAGAGACGAACAAATGAATGAATGAATTGATGAGCAAAATGTCCGAAGCATCGGAGGGCCTTGTTAGCAATATTTTGTCAAGAGATAACTCGATACGGCGTGTCCAAGAGTTGCCAGGGTTCGAGAAGTTAATTAAACAGAAATCCGATACTGCTAGCGGTTGAGGCGACGGGTCAAGGCAAGGGCGGCAAAGCCAAATAGTACGAAGGGAGTTGTTTGTTAATTTCTACGAATGAGCCTTCTGTACCGTATCCACTTATTTACTCTTCGCTCTCTTCAACTGCCTGATTCTCATCCCCCGACGACCACTTCCTTGGCAAGAACGCTTTGCTCTTGTTTCCCTGACTTTGTACCTGAGTAAAGAAAAAAATGCAACCGTGTTCGGTTGAAAATCTCTGCATGATCCGATGGATCATAAGCATTTCGATTCACAATCGCTTTGCATTTCGATCCACTCTCCGCTTCGTGAATCATGGAAATCTATTCGGAGGTACCGCGACGACTGTGTCTGACACATTGAGCCTCAGATTTCAAACATTTACTAATTCGCGGTCGCTCGATCAGTAACCATAAAGCGAAGTACACAGATTTTCATGGGAAATCCGATTAACCACTTATCGAGAGATCGGGAGGGTCGCTCGTCCTCTTCTATTAAGCCCGAGTGGTATTATGTCAACAGTTGCTTGGCAAACTGTACTTTAATGTATAATATCAATAGAATTGAATCCGGGGACTGTACGGGTCTCAAATATAAATCGCTCTGTAAATTTTCACCGAGTTCATTGAGGAATCATCATTTTACATCGATTTCGCGAGAGCTAACTGTGAATTTTAATTTAACAAATCGCCTTCAAAGGACATTCAAAGGCCCAGGTGAACCGAGCATCAGCCAAATATTTTTCTCTACAGAAGCTTCCATTTTTCTTCAACCATTTTTAAACAATTTCATTTTCTAAGGAAGTCGTTAAAAATATGAAAAGCACGAAAAAAAATTGGGATCGATAACAAATATTTGTCGAAGCGGACACGCGAAATGATAATGCATTGTTGGACATGATCAACCGTCATTAACTGGATCAGCGTAATTTTTCCCATGAAATTGGATTTTGAGTTAAAGGGGAAGCTCGCGGCCTGAAACCGCAAGATGAAGATTCCACTCACTTCGCGCTTGTATATAATATGATGTTAAAAAGAGGGTAGAAGAGGCCGAAAAGTTGCGTCCCAGCTGGAGCATTTACGGTTCACGGAGCATCAACTTTGAACCCGGGTTGCCTCGACGTGCGGCAAAGGGGTTCGCGGTCAGCCCGTTTATCACTCCGAGTGTAAAAGGTTTCGCAGCCTCCTGTATTTGACCCCTTTACTCGCGGTTCGACCACCAACATCGTACGATCTCTTCCACAGTCAACCCTCGCCAAAATTCTCCGAGGCTCCTTTTACAACTTCCGAGCATTGACAACGCCAGTGAGTTATCTGTGGAACGATATTTTTTTTCACACAAATAACATTTCGTTCCTCCGGTGACGATTCTCAAACATTAAGGGCTCAAGTGGTATCCAAAGTTTCATCCCTCGTATTAGTTTGCACAGCTTTTTTTTTTTTGTTTCTCTTGAATCGAGACTTTATCTGTAACGTACAATATCGTCGTGGTTTTATAACCATGAACCAAGATTTTGTTCATTTTGCTGGAAATAATGGCGAGGACTTGATTTCTGTAATTTTTCATGAGTGTGATATGGCACAGGTCACGTACTCACTTCGTCCTATCGCAGTATCAATTCTTTATACGTTCACTCTCCGTTCTGGAGGACACTGATAAATTGGGAAAGTCATAAAGCCAAAAGTACTGGTAGAAACGTTGCACTGCTTTGGTCCTTTGCACCGAGCAGAACGAACGACGACGATCTTTTCTCGATATCAGCTGATATTTACGACGGACTCAATTTACTGTATTTATAAATCACGGATGAAAGGCTGCTATAGCGAAATGATGAACGATGCGATTCGGTACCCGGTTTATAGGATTTTTACTCGCAGTGTGTCAACCAAATCATGTTTTTTCATGTTTTAGAAATTGCAATTATTTATGATTTCAACGATGTGCTCCATTTTTTCGTCGACTCAATCTCCTTTTGTTGCCCGGCTGCATTCTCATTCTGAATCGATCTTCATTTGTCAAACAATGCGCGTCGAGCACCAGAATTTAAAAACTCAGACAAGCGAAATGAAAAAATTCTTCGTCCCGTAAAATAAACACAAGACCTGCTACTTCTTTAGATGGAACGTGCTGTTGTTCTACTCTTTTTGCCATGGAAGCATTCCAGCAACTGTGATAAGGAGGACGAGGTCGAAAGTTACAGTCCAGGTTGGTAGGGATGTGACAAGGGCGAGAGCTTCCTTATAATCTCAGAAGAATGGCCAGCATACCGAGAAGTTTCGGGGAACCTCTCGTCCAGTAGCACAATCTTGCTCTAAAAGCCAAAAAGGCGAAAAGCTCCCAGAACGTAGAGCTTTTAGTGCTCGGACGTCTCGTTGCGAAACTGGCTGTACAGAGATCTTTATATTCTTTACTTCACATCGCCTTTTTCCCTCGGCTGCTCTTACCTAACAGGAGAAAACACGTGCATGCATATCTGATGCTTTTCTGCTTTCTGTAGACACGCTTGAGTGTCGGAACCACTTGGAGCTGCGATGATTTGCCATTTTTTCACCGTATTCGTAATTTTCCCATAAAATGTCGGAATGTTTTTTGTCACAAGCAACGGTTTGATCCTCGAGAGTCAGGGCGTCAGCTTGGTACAATTTTTGTGTCGGAAATGAATTAAATTATTGGGAGGAATGGTTTGTCGATACATTAGTTGACGAGGGTCAACTACCCTCGAAAAATGACTTGAAAAATTCTGCTCAGTGCCTAAAAGACTATATCTGGGCCAGCTACGGTTAAGCTGGCATGGAATTTTCCCTCGTCCCGTATATAGTGTTTTCTTTCAATGTTTTTCTCGTATAACGAAAACGAAAAAAAACCGTCGGAGTCCTTCTGGAAGAAAGAAAAGACTTCGGAGTGGCGACGGTTGAGCGCAGGAGAGTTTACGTGAGAAGAAAAAAAAACGTTCCACACATTCTCGCGTATTCCATTCGTCAGGACTTCGCGAGACAGACTGGAAAACGTCGAAAGAATACTGCAGCCTGTAAGTTCTCACAGAGTTAAACAGTCGGCGGGGGAGAGCGAGTGCTTTTTATTCTTTCCTCAGTCGTCACTATTCTTTGCCCAGTTTTTCTTTAGTCATTTTTCCTTTCAGAATTTATAGAAACACTCTAAGTGACAGGCACGAGAGTTTAACCTATTATGGGTCTGCAAAAACTGAGAAACGACGTGGAATTTGAAGTGCCGCTTGGAAGAGAATCGTTGCAAGAACATTTCATTCGCTACTTAGGAGATGAGGGCGAGTCAAATTTTCTCATTTAATCTCGAATCTTGCTCCCTTTCTTCTCCGTCCCTGATGCGTCGTTCTTTTTCTGTATTTATTTGTTAGTGTTCTCTTTCTCGCTGACTCTCTCTTTCCATTTTTGGCGTATCCAAAAAAAAACTCCTGGATCCGTCATATACTGTTCATCTTTTTCCCAAGGAGCTGTTCCTGCTAAGAGATTGTATAATCGAGATAACGCGTATAATGTCATTTTCGCATGAACAATTCTAGCTGAAACGCTCTCGGTGTTTTTTGTGTCATTAAACGTGGCCGTTACAAGATCCTCGCGTTCTCTTGATAGTCGAACGAAGGAGCTGAGAGATTTATTTTCTCACTTGCCTAGCGCTATTCCCGCTGTGCTCTTCTCTCTCCTGTTCCTTTTTTCGCTCGCTATTTCGTGCAAACGAGGCGAGTTTTGAAAATTTCTCTGATATCGTGTGGAAAACTAAACTGCTCGAAAGCTCCTTGCAGCAGTTCTTTTTATCGTAAAACTCCAGCGAACGAAAGCACTGCCCCAACGATCTCCTAGTGAACAACGTTCACGAGAATGACCATAAATTTCGCATGATCGGTGTCCGACAAGAAGGTCATGGGGAAAACTCCCCAAAAAAAAATCCCCATCATTCAATTTGTGTGAGTGTCGCTAGAAATGTATCAGAGCAGTTCCTTGATTCTCACTGAAACGTGTTGCTCTCGGTCTAAACATTTCACAAAATACTGTTTGAGAAAACTCGTTCAGACTCAGAGGTCAATTAACATGCGGGTGAAGCATTTGCATGTCGTTAGGAAATTACAACAGTCCACAAGCTGATGATATCTAATGATATCAAGTTTGAGATATGCGTTTCCAAAGTTTCGAGAGCCTGTTCAACTGTTGATACTCGCGGTGTCGGTATATTGCAAGTTGCGGTGGCACGTTTGGTACAGCTTCAACTGGCATCACACCGCACCATCTGGTTACTATTTGTCTTGACGTGGTTTATGGATGCCACAACTGCTGACAAATTTCGTCAGTGGACACTGACGTTGGTCCTAATATTGAAGGAGGTCGCGGATTGTACATAAATACTGGGATCTGCTCCGCGGTGTTATTTTGAACTTTGAGTTTATTTACTGGCACATATTATTCGTTGACTGCTTTCGGAGCTCCGATTCATATGGAATCATCGTCCCATCACTGCCTCGCGATATGTTTCATTGATTTTTTTCGGAGCAGTTGAATAAAAAAAAGTTTTTCTATTATTTTTTTTTCTCATCGCCTCGACAATTTTTTTCTATTTTCATTTTCCCGTCCCGCATTGACGATTGGTCATCCGGAAAACTATAAATTCTACAATTCATTTGGTCCAGATTGGCCCAGATTGTCGCTGACTCAATAATTAATAATCCATAAATCTCGTGCAGGTATACGAGAGAGAAAGAATGTTAGGCATCTGGAAATTCGTGCAGTCTATCGAGCCGGATGATGGCAAGCTTAAACTTTCTGTACGGCTGCTCATATATAGGAACATGATACGAGTTGGATGCTGAAGTGGATTCTCTTGCAGAGTATGGAAGCCACGGATTTTCCAGACCGGGATTCCATACTTGTGACTCCCTCGAGCCACAATATATGAATGTACCACGAAGGTTCGGGCTATCCAACGCAATTCACAACACACGAAGGCAATCGTAACGAGCTCGCTGGATATAAACCGAAACCCGAACACTGGGATATTGCACACACGTAGCCACAAGAGTATCGAGCTACCGGTGCAATTCCTGCTTTTCCAGAACATATTTTTCTGTGGAGAATAAATTTCCTCTGTCCATGCTGTCGATTTTTATGATGGAAAGGTAATCATTACTCATCAAGCAGAGAAAGATTTTTCTATGAATTAGTTTCGTTGCCCGTCAGCCATTTTTATTTCGTTCTGAAGGCTAGAAAGTATCGGCACAAGCACAGAAACATTTATGCGTATAAATCTTTATACATGTCGCATATTCAGTGGTAAATATGAAAAAAAGCAATTGTCGTACAAATGATTCTCGTCTTTCGTCGTGAAAGGCGTTACAGACTAGCGCTCGAGTGTAAGCTCGACGAGTCCTTCGCCACTTTGGTCTGCATCGCGAGAGTTAATTAAAGCCCTTGCTCCAACGAATATATCTGTTCGTCTCGAGTGTGGCTTGAAAAAAAGTGGCATGTGCCTTGATTAAAAAGTGAACGCGTTATACCTAAAGCTCGAGTATGACGGAGATGTTGAAAATCCAGAAACAAAAAAAAAAAAACGTTAAAAACGCTTGGGCCCCTAGAGTAGAAAATTTCATATGCTGGCTGGAGGCTACATCTTACATTTTTCGAAACAAGTTTTTACAAGTTCGACAGTATACAAAAAAAACTTGAGCTTGGAAAATTAATTATTTGGAGGAAAACGAAATATTTTTGTGAATAGATTGCGGACCGCAACTCGTTAGTAAACATTGCCTACAAAATGGTCCACCCGAAAAAATCTACCGAGTAATTAAAAGTTTTTTTTTTTTTCTATTTTCATTCATGCACCCTTTCAATTTGGATTTTTTGGGCTACCAAGACCCAGCGAAGGGGCGGAGAATGACGGAATTGAAAATCTCGTTTGCATCATTATAAATCGTCGACGAACGTTTCACGTGAGTCCGATATATACCTTCGATGTACCAAACTGTATATCCTATATTATACGTTCTCGCAGCACGTCATCTCGGACGGAGTGACACTTAACTTTTCCGTATTGCTGTTTGAAATTGAGTTTTCGTTGTTCAAGCAATTTCTCGTATCCTCGAGGGCTGTACTCGTAAAAAAATGAGAGAGAGGAGAGCTGATGGCTCACTCTGGTGAAGAAGATTCATACCAGTTTGGTGAACTCTCCCGACACCGAAAATATCATTTACTCCTTGTGCATCGAGCAAGCCCTAGTCTGCATCAAATACGACCACAGACGCATATCCACTCTCGCGTGTATGGATATAACGATATTCTCTTGCCGACCAGTATGAATTCAATCGTCTCGTTAAGTTTAATCGAAACTCGTCGGGCACGACAATCCACTCGAATACACGTGTTCAGCCTTCAAGCTCACGAATTATTAATATTTTATGAATAAATTTCCTACACAATTTATAGCTTGCGGTTATTTCAACAAACTTCCGATTTCCAATTCACCCGGTGCATATATTTTAACTCTTCGATAGAGTTATTTGTCGTTCGAACAAACTTTTTTCAAACAATTTCTCGGTGCATCGGTGATCCAAATATATTTCAGATGCGAGTGCATTCGAAAATGAAAAAAAAAAAGAAAAAAGCATTTTCCATTCGTTTCCCAACGCAGTTATAACGACTTCTGATTCTCGGCACAGTCGCTCTGTGAGCTTTTTCATCGTGCTTGTATATAGTCAAATAAATAAATCGATTAATACTTTTTGTGAATTAATATTCACTCGCGTGAGGTGCTTGAATATTTGTAGATTAAAAAAAAAAAAAACAAAACGTGTAGACGGTTATAAATTTTCTAAATGATTCAATCTGTTGTTGAAAATACGAATTTTCGGCATAGAATTAAAAACATTGGGTTATTGAGGAATTTCGGAAAATATGAATTCTTCACCCATAAGTTGTTCGTATACGCGGAGTGCCTCAATTTTTGAATGAAAATCGTCGTCATCGTGATGAAATGACATGTTTTTGCAACGAGCACGTCACGTGTCGAATCGACAGGTATCAAGTTTTATGGTCAAACAATGTCGTATCACCGGAACAAATAACGTTATCAAACGAGGCATGCAAACCAAGCGAGCAGGTAGACGTGAATTCACACATGCAATTTCCATGAAATTTATTGCTGCACGATACTCGAGTTTGCAATTTGGTCGAGATAGCAAAAAATTTCTGCCACCAAGTGTAATTCGCCGTATAATTAGTCGAGGTGTCGTATTACCGAATTAATCAATAGTTTATTTTGTACACAGAAATGTGATCACACCTATCATCGGGTGTTTGGCGAAATGAGTGAAAAAAAAATGCATCCAATAAATCAATGCATCGATTCCACTCGATCTCCTTATAGATAAACGAATAAGAACAGACTGAATGAATTACATTTCAAGATATAAGTCAAATATTTCTGCGCAATGTGATTTTTTGACATATGAAAATTGATAGCAACATAAATATGGAACAATCTATAAATTTTCGCTGAATTGTCTGACGTACAACGAGAGATGAGCTATAAAGTTAACTCTTTTGTCTTTGCGGAATCCTGATGGAGAATTTATTCCTATAAGGCCATCTTTTACCACGCTACGATCGATTGCATCCACTGTGTGAACACGAAGGTGGGATGGAATCGATGGATATGTGGATATGGATATATAACCACACACATCGTAATACATACGGTACAGACTATAGAGCGAGCGCAAATAGAGGTTATGTTCCCCCGGGAAACGTACATCGACGTATGTACATACGTAAGAGCAAACGGCTTTGGAATGTAATAATCACGGAATGCGATGCACACAGAGCGTGCATTGCACACACTAGAGCGAGCTAATATTACGAGGATTCGTAAAATATATACAACTTTCTATACGTGGCGTGCATTATCGAATCCTCCACTCTGCAAGGTCGTGATTCACATAAGACTCCACGAATAAAAGAACTAAACACGAACCGGTATACAGGATATCGTAATGAATGGTGTCTGCTCCGTACGCAACCCTCTCGAGATTTCAGGACCCAGATGATCGCGGAGGAAAAAAAATGGACTGTAAATTTTACAGTTTTTTTTTCTCGATAATTTAGCGCTCGATTTTCGTTTCCGATTATTCGAATTCTGAAGGTTGGGTAATGAATAATCTTCATTCACTATAATTGCAATTTTTCAACGAAACATTCTGATCCTTCTTGCTAGAATTTGTAATTCGATCGATTGAATAGATCGACGATAAGTCAAAGTGAAATTCTTGAGCTACTTTGTTTATTGCTGTACTTTATAGTTGAGGTATTTATTAATAACGACAGCTCATCCGGTATGTGGGTGAGACATGCCGTGCGGTGGAAGGAACGGGCCACGCCCACCACCAAAGCCAATCCCGTGCAGCAGGGTGAATCGCAATTGGGCGTTAAGCATATTCGCTCCTATAATATTGTTTAAAAATACTTGAGCAGCTCGTTATCAAACCCCAACATAGTTTAGAACTTTTTCCTCAAGTTTCCGCTGTCTACGGATTTTTGAACATACAGTTTCATAGGCACGTCTGAATATATGTCAAGATGTCAAGCAACTATACTTTTTTCTTGACATTCCTGAGCAACCACTCCTTAGAAACGTCCCACAGGGACGAAGGAAACTAACTTGATCCGGAGTCTGCTAACGTTTGCTCCTAATACCAAGTTTCCCTATTTCAAGTTTGATTTCCCAGTAGCTAATATTACTCGCTTCAAATATTAGTGAACCTCCTTGTCGATGTATAATGGACCAGTGCACCGCAAAGAAGTTGTCGAATCAGTTTGCTAATAAGATAAAACGTCAAATTTACCCTGCAGAGTTTTGAAGACTTGATCGTTTCGCGGAGAGAGTTTCGGACGAAAAATCAAGATTGTGAGATCGTGGTGAGCGTGTGTTTTTCCATGATAAACGTAATGAACGCTCGCGCTGACAACGGAGTCACCGTATAAAGTCTAAGATAAATCTTTCAATCGAAAGGGACAAACGTGTTTAATTAATTTTGTGTGAAAAACTGAAGCTTTGAGATTTGCGAAGCCTCGAATTATATTCATAATGAATCCTCTCCTGAATCCGTAATCCCTTTATCCACACGCTCGTTGTCCCATCCTTCGATAGCAAGATCTGCTGGATGATTGCCGAGTTTCAAATCACGGGATGAGCTACCGCCGAGGGCGGGACGGTCTTGCTCTTTCTCATTCGTGCTGGAGGTATCGCTGAAGGTTTTAATAAGCGAATATTAATAATTCTCAAGACTCTGGAATCTCAGGTTATTGAAAAACCCGTCGACGACTACAACGATTGCCTGGAATTTGCAATTCTCCTGCGGCTTTTATTGTCTTCGGAGAATATTTTCGAGAGCTTTCTCGTCATAACGAACGAAGCAGGGTGCACATTTTACTGGCGCCGTCAGATCCTTCAAGGCAAAACGATTTCCATCTAATTTTTATCAAAGTCCGCTTCTTTTCACGACGATATTCATTGACAATATAAAAAATAATCAACAAGTACACATTGTCATTTTTCCAACTACCTAATCGACGATTTTGAATAATTTTCTTGTCCTTCTTACTTTTATAGTCGGAGACGCAATTTCCTGATTAAATTTACGTAACCCTTCGTAGCCTCATACCCGCGCGTCCTTTTTTCTCTGCCTCCGAGAATAAAATATGCTTCATCGAAGAGACTGCGCAACTGGAAAGCTTTGTGTGTAACGGAAGTTGGACGAAATATAGTCCTCGCTGAGAGTACTTTGGAAGTTAAGTCGAAGAGGGTGAGATCGGAAATTGCATTTCCACTGCACTTGCTAAGAGTCTGAACGAAAGAAAGGGAAAGAAGAGGAGGAAGAGTGAGAGAGAGAGAGAGATAGAGACACACACACAGATCGTCGTATTTAATACAATTGTGAGAATAGCTAGAACCGAGCTCTTCCAATCTTTCAGTCTCATGAAATAACCGCAATTCAGGATGAGATTTCATTTCAGTCATGTAAAAGGACTTTTGGAAAAATACTCAACGACATCGTCGGAGACTAAAACTTAAAAAAATGAATACTAAAAAGAATTTTCAACTTTTTTGTTCCAGGCCGAAATATGGAGCGTATTCATCGCCATTTTGAGGAAAAGCGTGCGCAACTTGCAGGCCTGCACAGATGTCAGTCTCATCGAGCACGTGTTACATCGTTTGTCCCGAGCGGAAACCGTCGTCGCAGGTTTTTATTTACCCCAATTTTTCTGCCTTGAGTTGCAAGAATTACAACAGCAATTTTCACTCATGATCTACTTGTGATGAAATGAAATTCAAATCGGTCTTTGGAATTTGAAAGATTTTGCCTCTTGTCTAGACTCGCATGAAAATAAAAAAAATAAAAAAATTATAATGAAAAAACTCGTAAAAAACGTTTGAATCATTTTGCAGACTTACTCATCGACATGTTAGGCGTTCTCGCGAGTTACAGCATAACGGTGAAAGAATTGAAGCTTTTATTCGGCGCGATGAAAGCAGTAAAAGGAAAATGGGTAAGCTATGATTTTCGAACGATTATCAATTTCTCAAATTATTCTAATTAGCCACCGCAATCAATGCTGCATAGAATTGTTAAAAGAAAAAAGTATGAAATAAAAAAAAAAATCATTGATAAGCTTTTCTCGTATAGAGCTTCCGGCTTGAACGATAATTCGTGTGTGATTTTACAGTGTAACGAAGTAATAAATGATTTCCAGCCACGACATTCAGCGAAATTGCTGAACGTACTCCGCCAAATGCCTCAACGAAATGGACCTGACGTGTTTTTTAGTTTTCCCGGCAGGAAAGGATCGGTGAGTACAGAAATTTGTGCACGAGCTTGAAATGCGAGTGCAAATTCGAAATAAAAAAAGTCACAACGAGATATAAAAAAATAGTGTCTGAAATGGTAATGACACAAGTTTCGAATGTTCGATGGCGTAGTTGAGGTCCTATAAGCATGTACGTAAATACAAGTATAGCCTCAATGAACCTGACGTGACCTGGCAAACTTTCTGAAGCATGACTCGTCAATTAGGCTTGCGGTTATAACTTTACGCTCGTCCTCGTTACCCAGGCAATTTTATCACGCTCGAACTAACCAAACTGATGGAAACTTGAAGCTTTCGATCTTTGCAAGATTCACTCGATGCTCTCAATCAAGAAGAACGGTTATCGCGCGCCTAAGAATTATTTCGATGGACCGCTTAAGGAGATAGACACCCTTTATCGAGTGAAAACTGCGTTAAAATATTGAAAAACAATAAATCAATGAATTATCATAATCGTGTGGATTAGTAGCGGTATCGATATGATAATCAGTGGCTGATCGACTCGAACATAAATCTGTTATTTTCTTCATTTTTTAACACAATACATTTTTCAGGCTGTAGTTTTGCCACCAATGGCGAGGTGGCCACACGAGAGTGGTTTCACTTTTACGACGTGGTTTCGTCTCGATCCTATAAACTCGGTTAATATCGAGAGGGAAAAGCCGTACCTCTACTGGTAAGTGCTCTTTTGTCAAGTACCAACACAACCTCATACACTGAATTTCTTCAAGAAGCTGCTTTTAAGACAGCCCTCTCCTTCGAGAGTTGCTCTACCCAACAACTCTTCACATCGTACACTTTCTTTCAAAATCTTCTTACACAACAAAACATTTATTTTGCAGCTTCAAGACTAGCAAGGGCGTCGGTTACTCCGCCCATTTCGTAGGGAACTGCTTGGTCCTTACTTCGATGAAAGTTAAAGGCAAGGGCTTCCAGCATTGTGTCAAATATGAATTTCAACCGCGAAAGGTAATTACGTCACGAACAATGTTCTTGTGTCTGAAAATATCGTTCGATCTTCTTGCCACACCCGACAGAAAACAAATAAACACATTTTTATGAAAGCTCGATGACTCGTCGAAAGTTTACAAATTTATTTCCGATTGGATGTTTCTGCTCCATGACGTTTTGAAAAAAACTGACAAGTATTTCAAGATTCTTGATATTTCGAACGATACGAAACAAGATTGAAAATTGATGCTTTTTTTTTGTTGGAAAAAATCCATTTCGACGAGCTGGAGAATAATTTTGAATCAATTTATTCCAGTGGTACATGATCGCCGTAGTGTACATATATAATAGGTGGACAAAGAGCGAAATTAAGTGTCTAGTTAACGGGCAGCTAGCTTCGAATACGGAAATGGCGTGGTTTGTGTCAACGAACGACGTGAGTTTAAACGATTGATTGAAAACTCGAAGAAATAACTGTGTTATTTCTGTATTTTTGTTGTTGTAATATCAGACAATGATGAAGACAAAATTTCCCAACGTTTTCAGCCCTTTGACAAATGCTACATAGGCGCCACGCCGGAACTCGACGAGGAGAGAGTTTTTTGTGGACAGATGAGCGCGATTTATTTGTTCAGCGAGGCTCTGACGACTCATCAAATTTGTGCGATGCATAGATTAGGTCCTGGCTACAAGGTAAATTCCATTTTTCAAATTTTTGTCCATCTACAAATTATCGAAAAAACGTAAATCGATTTTTGAAGAATAGAGTTTTTTTTATCGTTTTGGAATTACAAGAAAAACGTCGATGTGACAAATGGCTTATAATTTCAGAGTCAATTCCGGTTCGACAACGAGTGTTACCTGAATCTACCCGACAATCACAAAAGGGTGAGTGACGAGCAGGAGCTCGCGAGCATGGTGGACCAAAGTATGCAAACTGTAAGCATTGATTTAGTTTTATTTTATTTCGTTTCATTTTATTTGAATCCTTTGTCTCCTCCATATCTGTGACTCGAAATTTAGTAAATTACCGTGAGCAGCGGTCATAGCCACGAAATATAGCGAGAGAGGTAAATTATTCATGCTCACCAGGCAAACCTTAACTTTTCCAATTTGTGCATATTCAAACTCGTTGGATCTGACAATTATTCTCAACATGTTCAAGCAGTGATGCATAAGAAATTTAGTCAAAGAGTTTGTCCTTCGTTAGTATTCCCAGGGAAAATATGTAGATGAATTTTTCATTTTAAAAACATTTCCTTCGCGGCAACGTCGTCTTTGATTTGTTTTATTTGTTTGTAGTCGCATGTTGAACGACAACGAATAGCCGCGATTTTTTATCGAATATTCTTGCACGTTTTGTTGCGTGTTTGCAGGATCAGCATCCCCCCCAATTATTCCTCCTGTTATTTCATCAGTTCTCTTGTTTATTTTTCCTTTCGTCAAATTAAATTACGTTATGCTTATGAATATTTAGTTTTCGTTGGCCTCGTCGTCGTTGCTGTTATTGTTTGTTGTTGTTGTTGTTGTTGAATAGTCGCTTTTGTAGTCGTTGCAAGTCGTTCCCGTTTCACGCTGTTCGACACGAATAATTGATATTCCTTTGTAATTTATTCAGGTGCTTTATGATGGCAAGCTGTCCAATGCAATTGTGTTCATGTACAACCCGGTAGCAACGGATTCTCAACTCTGCCTACAGAGCGCACCTAAAGGGAACGTCTCTTACTTTGTACATACACCACACGCGCTTATGCTCCAGGTACGTTCCTTTTATTACTTTTTTTTTACCATTACCTTTCCACCTCGACAATAATGCAATTTTTATCCACTTATACAACAATTCCCTCTTTGCATTGTGCAAAAGCATCATCATACCTTGAACTTGTGACCGGAATAGATTTCGCGTACAGTTGAATTGAAAAGAAAAATGTTTAGTTCATTTTTTTGACTCTCCAAGTTTTACAGAGAGATTTTCCGTTAACCGGCGCTTGAGGAATTACATATTTTTCCGTTTGATAGTAAATCCTTTGATCGGTGTAGAAAACATTACGTGAAAATAAAAATTCATTGATTTCTTGGATAGTAGTAAAAAGTTGTTCGAATAAACTCCAATTACGTTTGACAAAATAAAACACTTATCAGGCCATTGAATTTCTTCATGAATAATAATTTATAAATGCATATTTTCTTTAGGATGTCAAAGCCGTCATCACTCATTCAATACACAGCACACTCAACTCGATCGGCGGAATACAAGTACTTTTTCCACTTTTTTCGCAATTAGACATGCCTTACGATTGCATAGCACCGAACGACATCAAGCGAGATCCAACATTATGGTAAAAATTTAAATTGTTGGCCAATTTGAAAATATTCCCAATGACAATGTTAATTGAGGAGATCGCATTAGTTTTACATTTATTTGTAACCTGTACAAATTTGAAAATTTATAACACTGAGCTTTTTTCCTTCTCATAGTTCGAAATTATTGGGTTTTATTTGCGATCTTGTGGAAACATCGCAAACGGTCCAACAACATATGGTACAAAATCGTGGATTTTTGGTGATAAGTTTCATGCTTCAACGAGCTAGCAGAGATCATTTGACGACCGAAGTTTTAGCATCGTTTCTCGAACTAACGAAACATTTGGTCACCTGTCTCAGCGCCAACAGCGATCTTCTTCTCAAGCAGGTAAAGTGTCTGAAGCTTTGCTTATTAAACAAAAACAAAGATTTCACCAAAATGCACAATTTCGACGATGTGTCGTCTCTCTGAAATCCTGAGACATAGATATGTGTATTTTTCAAACATTTATAATTTTTTCGTTCATTATCGAGGACCCGAAACATTCGATCGTCCATGGCAAACGTGGGGTAGTAAAAAAAAAATCGGTATTTTGCGTAACGATGATGGACACATGAAAAGACTTTTCATGCTGCCAAGCGAAAAAAAAAAAAATACACATATGCAAATGTTTCGATCTTAGCATGTCTTTGTACCCTCTCAGCCAATTGAGATTTTAATAAATTGATCAGCATGCAATCTACCGACTTTCCTTATACCGTGTTTTCGCACAATTTTTTACGATTTTTCTATTCACAAGTTTGATCGATTTTCACTGCATGAGAAATATCAAGTCCATTTTAATATTGAGCACCTTTATTAATAAGACTCTCCAATATTTTTAACACGAATGTTCGATGAAAAATGTTGTTGGTCGCAGAGTTGAACGAGTTTGTCGAATCGAAGAATCGATAAACATTGTCAAAGTTTTATCAAATATATGGAGATGGAGTTTAAGAGATAATTGTTAAAAGTCGGCTAGATTGTCGTGCTCGAAGAACAGGCAGATAAATGGTGATGTAGATGTTTTATTTTTCATTCCTAACATGGCAGCTGTTGGACCACGTTCTCTTTAACCCTGCGCTCTGGATTTACACCCCGGCACCGGTACAAACGAGACTTTACTCGTATCTGGCGACAGAATTTTTGAGCGACACGCAGATATATTCAAACGTGAGACGAGTGTCAACCGTTCTTCAGACCGTACACACCCTCAAGTATTACTATTGGGTTGCCAATCCACGGGGCAAAAGTGGCATAACACCCAAAGGAATGGGTGAGCCATGCTCTTGAGAGCAAATGTTGCCTGACTCATTAACCTCACTCGACTGTTCGACCGCCATTACTTTCCTACTCACACCACGAAATTCGTGTTTAATTTTACTCCTTGAGGCTTAACATTCGCCGGAGGTTTTGAAAATGGCCTAAATTTCGATTTTTTTTTTCAATACTACACTAAAATATCTCTGCCCATTTGAAAAAGCATTTTTCGTGGTTTTAAATGAAAAGTTTAACGAGAAAAAACAGTTGAATGAGCTGTGGATGTAATTTTTTAACTAAAACGTAAATGAGAACAAAAGTTTCAAGATTTATTCAAATTTTACTCAAAAATTGTTTCTTTGAGATTGAAATAATTTTCTCACACTTGAAATATTTTATCGATTGCTCGCAGTTTTAAAAATAATTATTTCCGAGCGCCGACTCAATCAAAAGTCCCAAAATCTCGTTATTTTTCTTTAGCCAGAGTCACGTGATTCCATTAGGCAATTTTCTCATTTATTCCAGACGGTCCGAGGCCGCAACAAAAAGACATACTGACGATAAGATCGTACATACTGCTGTTCCTGAAGCAACTGATTATGATTGGAAATGGGGTTAAGGACGATGAGCTACAGAGTATCCTCAACTACTTGACGACCATGCACGAGGATGAAAACCTTCATGACGTGCTGCAAATGTTGATATCACTAATGTCGGAACATCCCTCGTCGATGGTGCCAGCTTTCGACGCGAAACAAGGCGTCAGAACCATCTTCAAGCTGCTCGCCGCCGAAAGTCAATTGATAAGATTGCAGGCACTCAAACTTCTCGGATTTTTTTTAAGCCGAAGCACGCACAAGTAAATAATGCTATTCGACGATAAAATAATCAATTTATTTAACATACGGAAACTAGAAATGAATTGCTTTTTTCTAGAAGAAAATACGATGTTATGAGCCCACACAATTTGTATACACTGTTGTCCGAGAGATTGCTACTTAATGAGGAGACCCTCCTGTTACCAACTTACAACGTACTCTACGAGATCATGACCGAGCACATTAGTCAGCATATTCTTTACACGAGACACCCGGAGCCGGAGAATCATTATCGCTTGGAAAATCCGAGTGAGTATTCGTCCGTGCTTTTGCAACATGAGCGGCAGCAGCAGCGCGTGTCTTTCTCGTCGTTTGTTTTCGTCCTCGAGCACAAAAGTTCACAGCTAATTGGGTTTCTATTTTTAGTGATTTTGAAGGTCGTCGCGACGTTGATAAGACAGTCGAAACAAACGGAACAGCTGCTCGAAGTGAAGAAGCTTTTCCTCTCGGATATGACGCTCTTGTGCAACAACAATCGCGAAAACAGACGCACGGTTCTTCAAATGTCCGTGTGGCAAGAATGGCTAATTGCCATGGCTTACATACATCCGAAAAACACCGAAGAACAGAAAATCTCTGACATGGTTTATTCCCTTTTCCGGATGTTGTTGCATCATGCGATTAAACACGAATACGGAGGTTGGCGAGTTTGGGTCGATACGTTGGCCATCGTTCATTCCAAGGTCAGAAAACTAGAAGAAAAAAGTAATCAAATGCGGAAAAACGTTGCGCTCAAAATTTTAAAATCCCTCTGACGCAATTATTTCATTCTCTCAGGTCTCTTATGAGGAATTCAAACTCCAATTCGCTCAAATGTACGAACATTACGAACGACAGAGATCCGACAATATAACTGATCCTGAGGTCAGACAACAAAGGCCAATCAGCACGATATCAGGATGGGATCAACAACATTCCGGAAACAATGGTTATAGTCGACCTGCTACTTGGACCGTTCAACCTAATCAAGAAATGCAACATATAGACAGAAATTACAAGGTAACTTTACTGCTTCACTCATGAGGCAACTATGGTGGGTGCATCATAGTTGGCAGAGCGTCCCCTTGCTTCTTTCTTCGAGTTACAAGTCAACGAAAATTCAATTTTCAAAAACTCCGAGATTTTCATAATTTTATGTTTTGCTTCGTTCGTTAATTTCTTCGCAATTTTGTTCAAAGGAATCGGACGAATCGAACGACCGTCTCGAGGAATCGTGCAGCTGTGACTTGAACTCGATCGATAACACAGAGAGCGACGGTAGTCCATCGATGATAAAATCTCGCAGCGAGACCCTCGAGACTCCACAGTCGAGCGAAGTTATTTCGTTGGATTCCCGACTGAGTGAAAAACCCGACACTCCGACAACGGCCCTCGAGAATCACACGGAAACACCGACGATATTGGAGGAAGCCAATAGCGAGGCTATTTCTTTACCGACGACCACTCAAGAGACGAGCGAAATTCTATCGATCGAAAGCTCGAGCGACTTGTACAGCGAAGTGAGAAAGAATGGCTCGTCCAGTCCGGAGTCTGTCATTCGCGACACAACCAAGACCGGGGAAGGGGGCGAAGTCGGCTCCTTGGAGCACGTGAATAACGTTGTCGTAACGGTAATCGAACCACCGGCCGTAACAGACGATTCCGAGTCCGAAATCCCGTACGCAGAAGATACAGTAAAAAAAGAAGTTGCGAGTCCTGCGGAGACCGGAAAAGAAGAGCTCGTGGAAGATGCAATAGTCCCCACGGAAATGGAGGCGGTGACGGAGCATCAAAATTCCGAAAACGAACAAGAAACGTCGAGTGCCGAGAAACTCGTTGTACCTAGCAATGTGCCGGAAGGCAATCCAGTCACCGAAACCGTCGAATCTACCAAAATAATTGCGGAAGAGACCAAGGACGTCGAAAAAGAAGTGAACGATGAGGATCCGCCGGAAGAAGCAACGGGGGAAGATACCAAGGTTGCTGTAATTACCGAGGAGCAAACTTCGAGTACCCCCGACGATAAGAACGAAGAGTGTGCCAAAGAGAAAGAAAACACGAATCAAGAGGTTGCAGCGAAATCCGAGGAGAATCCGGAAGCCGAAAAAGTCGAAGAACCCGAAGCTGTCAACGTCGAGGCCACGGTGCCCGAAGAGACGAGGGAAGAATCCGCAGAAAAAATTGTTTCCGAAGTCGATACGTCCTCGCCTACGCTCGAGGCTAGCGTCGCCGAAGCAGTGGTCGCCGAGTCGTCGATAACGCAGGACCATGTGGAATCGGTTGAAGAAGTGAAAAACGAAGTTTCAGAGATTACCACAGCGCTGCAACCTTCCAAAGTCGATGAAGAAGAAAATCCGTCGAAGGAAGAAAAGGTCGAAGACCTGGAGGTGGAGCTGAAAGTCGAAGCGTCGGAAAATTTGGAAGAAAACAAAGAAGCCGTTGTAAGTACCGTCGTAATTGACGAGGAAAACATCGAAGCCCAAAACCACGAGGAAAATGACGTTAAACCGATCGAGGAAAAATCCCATGAAGAAACGAAAGTCGAAGTGCCGGAAGAAACGAAAGCTCCGGAAGAGACAGGAGATGGAGAGTCCAATAAGGAGTTGGAGGAGAGTAATGATAAGGTCGAAAAGGATGTAGAAACCAATAATTGCTCAACTAGCGTAGTCGAAGAGACAGACGATCGTCGTGACCAGGGCGAAAATGTTGCGGTGCCGGAAGAAACAAACAAGTCCGATGGCGACGAGACACAGCAGCAGAAAACTGAAGAAAAGGACACGATCGAAACGAAGGACAGTGAAGTTTGCGAGAATAGTGAATTAAGCAACGGCGTGTGTGATCTCAATTCTTCGAAAGACGATAAAAGTGGTGTTATTATAAATGATAATAGCCACATTGAAAATACGACGAATGATGAACATTCGAGGGTACCGTCCAATATTTCTAATAGCGATACAAGTGATAATATTAAAATGACGAGGGACGCTGAGGCGATTAACGACGTAAACGATGTTGTTAACGATAGTGTTTGTAATAGCAGCAATGTTCAAAGTACTGTACATAACGAGACTCAAGTGCCAAATTCAAAACATCAAATACCAACAATATCTACGGTCTGTGATGCAACTAAAAGTTTACCCGACGGTGTGCCTCATAACGTTAGTAATAATGCGATCGAAAGGGACGATCCTGTTTCGAGCCAAAATGTGACTCAAGAACACATCGATGTTCATCGCAGATCGAGCCTACCCAATGTCAACACCGACAATCTCGTCGACGACAGCCCATCCGATCAACCACCCTCGTTACCCATACCTCTCAGAAAAAATTCGTCACCCCAAAAAAGACCACGGAGTGCCTCTACGTCCACCCAAGTGGATCCTAATCATTTTGGTAACTTTTTATACTTTTATCTTCGTGATACCGTCCCGGTGTAACAAACAGTCAAATCCTTTTTTATTTATTTTCATGAATTAATGAATTTTCAATCTTTTCCTTCTCGTAAAATTGTTCACCACTGTGAAATGCTATACAACATAAACATTAGCGCCTCTCTGATCCCAATGGTTCACTCTCATTATCCGTTTGCTTTACAGAGTCGAAGAGAGCCAAACAAGGAAATCCCTCGACAAGGCCAATGTTTAGTCCAGGCCCAACGAGACCTCCCTTCAGAATACCCGAATTCAAATGGTCCTACATACATCAGCGACTTCTTTCGGACGTGCTTTTCTCCCTCGAAACCGATATCCAAGTCTGGAGAAGGTACAAATTTTTATTCGTATTTTTATATGAATTTTTCGTACTTCTCAATCCGAGAAAACTGTGATCAGAGTCGCCACGATCAGAAAATCCATTTTCTCAGTGCATCCAATAATCTACTCAACATTTTTTCCAGTCACTCTACAAAGTCAGTACTCGATTTCGTCAATAACAGCGAAAATGCTATTTTCGTTGTAAACACCGTTCATCTGATATCGCAATTAGCGGACAACTTGATAATTGCTTGTGGTGGTTTGCTCCCGTTGTTGGCTTCGGCAACATCCCCGAACGTAATTTACTATTTAAATTGCAATAACGATACACAAAAATGTGAGCAAATGAAATTTCATGAATTTCTTTTATTTTTTATTTTTAATAGAGCGAACTGGATGTGATTGAACCAACACAGGGAATGCCGATCGAAGTGGCAGTGTCGTTCCTTCAAAGGCTAGTCAATATGGCCGACGTACTTATATTCGCGAGCTCGTTAAACTTCGGGGAGCTCGAAGCCGAGAAAAACATGTCGAGTGGTGGAATCTTACGACAATGTTTGCGACTGGTTTGTGTTTACGTTTCGTACTCATTATTCACAGTATATTAAGGAATATTTTCCTACACATGAACAAGAAAACATAATTTTTCATAATTGAACGAATAATGTAAAAAAATTGATCATGTTTATAAATATTTTTATACGGAGCTGATAAAAACTGGAATAATTGTTACGGAACCAAACCAGCGAACAAATTTGAATATCGAGTAATTTTTACACGCAAAATATAAATTTTTCTGGTAAAAAAATAGAATTCCATATTTCTTTGAATCGATTGGCGCGGAAACTTATTTGCTGCATCGTAAAAATTGTTCAAAATTCAATGTTGTTCGAGGTTGCTTTCCCGAAACGAATATTTTTCAGTTTTTATTTATGCCGTGCGTGTACTACCGTCATTATTTCACTGGCAATAACTTTGTGCACCAAAGATTACGAGTGAGCCGTATAGCTGAGCAAAGCAATAGCTCGAATAATAGAGTATTTTCGATTTTTCTATTATTTCATGTTTTTATTTATTAATTTATTTATTGAAAATTAGTTTGTATTAAAATAATCAAAGTAGAAATCACCCGTTGCAGTAAAACATATCCTTAACGTTGATTCAAATTACCACTCACAGAAAATACAATTTTTCAATAAACGTTTTAGTGCGAAAAATAATGAATTTCGCTAGAATCAAGAGGAAAGATGGATATCATTATCGTGTCGTACACTTTTTATGAAATTTTCATAATCACCGAATAAAAATGCTTGTTTAGGTCTGTACTTGTGCTGTTAGAAACTGCTTAGAGTGTAAAGAACGCGGCAGATCGTACAGCATGTTAGGTCGGCAGATTGGTACTAGTAATAAATCACAGCACATACAATCCCTCATACGAGGAGCACAAACGTCGCCCAAGGTATGTCTTTTTTCTACTCGAGCAGAGCTTCTTACTCTTATCGCCAATTTTCGTTTAACCCCCGCAATAATAACGCCCTTCATGATTATTCGTAAGCGATCTTTTGCAGGAAAAGGGAGCGACTTTGCTCGTTATTTCCGAGTATTTTCTAAATTCAAATCCACGAACAAAAAAAACATGGATTATTAATAAAATCATAGAAACGTTGACAAGATCCAACTCTTTGCACAAGATCAGGTTTACGAAAAGTTGAACTGCTGAAAATTTACATGTATTTCGACGCATAATAGTAGAAAGACGTCACGTCGATTAGACGAACCCTGGAAATTAGTTAAACGACTACGATACGACTAGATTATCATTTTTTACTCAAATTAAAATACACGAGTTGTGGTGTTAGAGAGTATTTTCATAGTTTTATGGGGTTTGACATAGAGTCGACGAAGAGAAGTAACTGTAATGCGGTTTTTACATAATTATCATTTGACAGAACATTGTGGAAAATTTGGCGAATCAAATGAGTCCAGTTAAGGATCCTGAGAAGCTATTACAAGACATGGATGTCAATCGTCTCAGAGCGGTTATTTACAGAGATGTTGTAAGTACTAATTGGAATGAATTATTTAAACAAAAGTAATTATTCGTCTGGCAATCCAAACGATTAATGAATAAAAAAAATGTTTGTATATTTATGTGACGCTCGGAATTATGATTGCAGGAAGAAACCAAGCAGGCACAGTTTCTGTCTCTGGCTATAGTTTACTTCATCTCTGTACTAATGGTCTCGAAATATCGTGACATCCTAGAACCCCCGATTTCTCAGCGTCCACCGAGTCCTGTGCAAACGATACAGACGAACGGTGCAAATCTGCGAACGGGTAGTCCTTCCGGTAAGAAATCCAACGAAAAACAAATCTTTTCTCTTCGTTACATTTTTATGCTCTTTTTTATCCTGATTTTTTCCAATAGCGACTAATTCCCACAAAACTTATTACGATACGATCGATTATTGACGAATAAAGGAAATCAATCGATAAATAACTGACAGCGAATGGTGCATCACAGAGAGAAAAATCGCAAACAATTTTTTTCAATATTTGAAAAGAATCCCCTTCCGATTTTTTCTCAATTTTTTTTGTTCACACTATTCCCGTTGATCACCTCTTCGAAATCGAGCAGTTTCGATACCGACATTATTTTCCTTCATTCGATGAAAAATCATCCGCTCTCCTAGCGAATCGGTGCAACCAGAGAGATCGAAAAGGTAGCCACTTGTTTGGCAACACTGTGGGACGTACGGGATCCTGACGATGAACACAAGCGAACGGCATTGTTGCGACTAGAGCCAAACGACGTAAAAGTAACAGAGAGACGGACGGAATATTTCGATATACCATGTGCCGTTCTATTATCGCTGTTTTTCCGTTCTCTGTACGTTCTGAACGATAATTTCCAAATCCAGAAGCAACAGAAAACGGAATATGTGGTTGTAAAAATGAGAAAACGGCTGCATAAATCCGAAAACGGGTTGTCGTGCCTTTGGAACTGAAAAGCAACCGTTGCGCCGATTCTCTTGGGTTTCCCCATCTTTATATTCGATAAATCACTGTTTATATTATTATTATCTGATATATTTTTGTATTTTCTATTTCGATGATGTCGGTCCATTGCCAATTTGTAGAAATTCGCGTTTTTTATATTCAAAACTCTTACGTGTCAGATATATTCGTGTTGATAAATATATAAATAAACAAATACATATATGTACACCCACGTGATGTATAATATATGTATTTTGGATAAAGCTCGCGTCCGGAAAAAAGAACGTCTCCCCATTTGATGAAACTTCATCCGAACGATCGAGTTTTATTTCATTCGACTTCTTGATTAAGATACACAATAGAGCATGGTTTCATTTATTTTGACACTTTAACAGCATGATGAATCAAAATGTTCCACGATTGTGAGCACAAACCATAAGATTATTATCGTTTGACTAATTTTCCAGAATATAGTCGATACTTATTCTTCTTTTTTCTACGATTACGAAGATCGGACGATGGAATTTTTTGTGGAGCTGGAAGAAAATCCATTGAGACTTGCTCGATACTTCTTTTTCGCGAACTCGAATCTTATTTTTTCTTTTTTTATTTCTTGAAAAACATTTTTCAACATTCTGTTGAAGAATTTCGGGAACGACGCGGGCGAGTAAATAAATTCTAAACAAATTAAAACGGTCAAACACTTCACTAAAGCATTGTACAAAACTGCCTTTGACTTATGTTAGCCGCAGCAATGGCACCTCACGGAAAAAATGTCTATTTGTCTTTGAAAAGTCTCAAAAAATGCATTTTAATTAGAAAAACGTGAATTTCGTTGAGTGTTGGTTTTTGAAACTGACAAAAATCTGCTTCCCTATCGAGAGAACATTCCGGACTTATTTTTTTCGTCGAGGTTCGTTTTCACCACCTTGTAGCAAAGCATGTGTGGTTGCACTCGTGTAGGCAGTAATGATTAATTATTTGTATCTGACAGTGAGAGTTTTGATGTTTGTCGAATGTGTTTGCACCACTTATCATTAGAAAAATTCACATTGCCGTTATTATCGACGAATTGGTACGACATGGAAACAACAAAAAAAAATCAAACACTAATGGTTATTATAATGGAAGGTATTATAATAAATGGTGGCCTTTTTTCGACTTATTTTTCGATTGAAAAATTCGAATCACACTCGAGATCGTTCTTGAGAAATATTTTCACCCACTTTTGTGATCCAGTATTTTTTTTTTAACGAATAGGCAGGCAGACTTGAATAAAATGAATGAATTCATACGTACATCATTTGTATCCATGAATAAATCGATAAATCATGAAGGCAGGAGATACTGTATCGAAGCTCGGATCATTCGTCAATCGAACGTCAGTCAAATCGAAGTTAGTTTTGATCCGACTACCCACTGTGAACTCGAGCTCAAGACCAAATTCCACCTTTAAAAACTTCCCTTTTTTATATTCCTAATTAATATGCGTCTATCGTGAATAATAAAATCAAGCATGGGCAGTCCGAGCCGAAGGAGCTTAAGAAATATTTCTCAATTGTGTCTACCATTCGATATTGAGGACTCGAAATCTCATCGA
The DNA here is from genome assembly GCA_037952995.1 of Hyposoter didymator. Classification (NCBI taxonomy): domain Eukaryota; kingdom Metazoa; phylum Arthropoda; class Insecta; order Hymenoptera; family Ichneumonidae; genus Hyposoter; species Hyposoter didymator. The sequence goes on from JBAJMU010000002.1 coordinate 20,077,542, forward strand.
AGGGAAATTGGTCTAAATTCTTGATTTTGTTTTTCAATCATTATTTCCTCGTACTAACCGCATTAACTATTTTTGGGCTTTGGAGTCTGTCACTAACGTTTTTCCCAGCCCTTAACTCCACTTTTTTCGGGGTTTTCGTAGCGTTACGCTTCTCGTTCAAATATTCCTAAAAAAATAAGTTTAGGGGTGGAAACTCGTCCCTGTAACCCTGAAAAATATAAAAGTCAATATTCCGGACCTGAGAGAAGAGACAACGAGTCAGACAGAAGGTTCAGGCCCAGAAATTCTTGAAAGGAAAGTTCTTGAGATTTGAGAACTCGTAGAATATACGCGTTTAATAAAATGCGAGGAGTGCAAGACCCAGTTTGCTTTCTGAGTGGATTCAAACACAGTTTCTAAGTCATGAATTTCTACGGAAAGAATGATGCAAGAAAAATAAATCGGCAAGGACTTTTCCGTCAAGATTTTCCATGGGATTGGGCTGCATTGTAAAACTTGGCAACTGCAAAGTTTCCCCTTGTTGTTCGGGAGAAAGATTGGAATGCATGGTAACGTGGCAAATGTGGGTTTTCTCAGGAGATGGGAATGGTGGTGGAGGAGGGCGGCCATTGTTTCCACAGTGGTCACACCACGTGTATCCTCAGTTCCTCCCGGGTACTCACCCCAACGCCAATGCCAATGCCAATGCGAACCACCATATGAGCCAGCACCACCACCAGCACCCGCTACCGGCTGCCAGGCACTCTAATCGCCAGACCCCATCCAGCTATTATCTCCCGAATCATCACAGCAACCATTACAATAACCATCATCCGAACAATTATAATTATCATCGTCACCATCATTATCATCATCACAATAACAACAGTCATCATCACCCGCTTCAAAAACATAACGAACAGCCCCGAAATCTCTATCATAGAAACTCCGGTGTTGGTCTGCAAGGTAATTTTCATTGCTCGAAACATTAACAATGAAAAATTATTTAACGAACGAAAAGGAAAGCGAAACGTACGAATGTGAAACTGCTTATTTGCCTGACTCTACGAAGCACCCCATTTTTAACGTTGTAGCACTCTTTACTCCCCGTTCTTTTTTTTTTATTCTCCTCACTCCAATTGAAAGTTGTCGTTCAGACCCAATTATGCTTACACCCACGTTATTACACTCACGCTACTACACCATTTCTATGCTTTTTAACACCCAATTATTATTTCCTATCACTGCTTGTTTCTTCTTCAACACCCTTAACTATCGAATCCTTCCTGGGCATGGTTATTCGTGATGGACAATCATTTCACAAATAATTATTGTCCTGCAAGGGTTCGCCAGGTAAAGAATCACGTACAATGTAATCTTTCACCAAAATGTGTACGATCGAGAAGTCGTTGGAAATTACTGAATTCGTCTTTTTGAATGATTCTCTTCATTTGTGTCTTCGTAAATCTTCCTTTCTATTCAGCATCGTTACAACTGATACTTTTCACATCTAAAAGGCCTTCGAACTGTATATTTATTATTTTTATGGGCTGGCTCGACTCTCTTGCATCTTCGATTGCGTTATCATTTTTATGATCTTTTACTTTTTTGGAAAATCGTGCAAATTTTTTCTTTCAATTACGTTGCGCAGATTTTAAGATGGAAATTTATCGCACAGGTCTGGCGAATAAAATTTTACCATACTTTCAAATTTTCGCTATCAAATTTTTTTTTTAAATTATTAACCACGAATAAAATAACTTTCCTGTGGTCTCAAAAAATCAGCTTCTCAAGCACTTTGCAAATCTTTTGAAATATCCTTATCCAGGTCAATGAGACTTTACGAAGTATGAGCAAGATTTCCTGTGACTAGAATCATTTCGACTCCCAAAAAAGTAGAGACTGCTGAATTTTTGTTTTTACTTGCCAATAGGAGCGAAGCCAATGTTGCGTCGTAGCTGAATTTATTTGTCTAAGCTTTCATGAATATTATTTTGCAGCATGAAGCAGAAAACGAGTATTTCTCATCGGATTTTTATTGTTCTCGACCGAAGTAAAGGGTCGGTAACTCGCTGCATGTGTTTTTACAATTTGATCAAAAAATAGCTTTGAAGTTAGACGTCGATTTACACTGAGGCGATCAGCTGCTCAAACGTTATTCGTATTGCCTTGAAAAACAACGATAAAACATTGTTCATTTTTTGTTCCGAGAGACCAAATGAACTGGAATGCATAAGTGACGTGAGTTATTTTCAGGAAGCGGAGGAATAATAAGCCAGTCAGGATCGCAGGACGATGGAGAGTACGAAGTTATTATCGTCGATGAAAACAATTCGTCGATCCTTGCTGATCACGATGTCACCTCGTCTGGACCACCTTCGACAAAAGTGAGTCAACATTCTGCTCGTTAATTCCTTTTCATGATGAGAAAAAACTAAAAAATCAATTTATTCTGGAAAAAATTCAATCACCTGGCTCTTGTGCCAGATAAATTTTTCCGTGCAAACTCTTCTGGCACAACGATCGATTCGTAAAAAACAAAAACAACTTTATAAAATGACGAAACGCTTTATTTCCTGTGCCATGGAAATATGACGAATTTCAGAATGTTTGGAAAACTCGACTACGAAATAGAGATCAGGAGTTTCTTTTCCAGTAGCATTAGCATGAGACATGCACGCGAGGCAAATGCACGCTCACGATCTTCAATTCTCCTTGACAACGTTTCTGGAGAACAACCATCTTCTCATGGTTCCATCCATCTCTCTATGGTTGACCCTGCAATGTTTGGCATGTCTATTAGCTGATTACGATAATCGATGTCCTGCATTCTATTAGCATTGAAACTTCGTACTTCAATATTCTTCGATATTCTTACCAATCAGTTGGACTCAGAAAATCTTTTTTTTTTCTCCACCAAATCATCGTTCTTTCTTCACAATTTTCAAGCAAAATCGTTCTCTGGAATGCAGTGTTCCGAGGTGATTCCCTAACGTTTCCAGTTGTCTCTTCCAATTCTTGTGAATTAATTCATCGATTCTTACAAAGCACGTACACGCTGCAAAGGAAAAAACTTTGAAAATGCATACCGAAAAATTGTTTTTCGGAAAAAAATTGAGAAATGAAATCCTCCGATCAAAAAAACAATTATTTTGACATAAGTTTGGTGGCTTTTTTGAAAAACATTGCAGAGGAGATTTGTACAAGGTTGAACGTCACTTTAGAAACTCGTCACCAAAATATTGTGGTCGCAAAATTGAAAAGCAATTGTACGAGAAATTGGAAGTGTTCTCATTAACCAATTTGTGTGCAAAATATTATGGAAAGCAACTGGGACCGTTGGAAATGTTCGGAAAATCGTCTCTGGAAACTAAAGATACGTCTTCAATCAAAAACTTGTGCTCAAAAAAAAATGTGCTCCACCATTAATTATCCGGAGTTGACCTTTTCTGTGTATTTATAATTATGAAAGTTATTTCACTGAGGAGATTGCAGAGTTGTTGTTCCCACGTAACTATAAACAATAATTATCCCACTGTGTCAAATATAAATAAATTTTTCCAATATATTCAATTTTTTTCCAATCGATAATTATCGAAGCATGAAGAAGTCTATTTTCCTGTATTTCTCAACGTTAACCCTCTCTCTGCTTGCATCGGCTATGCGTACTAACTACTGGTTCTGAAGGGGGGTCACAGTGGTGTACCTCGACCGCGGACAATCCTCGAGGATTACGCCTCGTCGGAACAGACGCTCGGCGCTTTGACGAGGTCCGAGCCAGTCGCACGAAATATTCAGGTAAAATCTCGATAAAGATAAAAACAAAAACCTCGTAAAGATAATGAGAGACTCTAAAAAAATTTATTCGCGTCTTTGGAGAACGGGGAAACAATGAAATCACGATAATCGAAAAAATTTCAACAAATATCATTCCGCTGTTGATTCTGATTTTTTTATTTTTACGTCCCGATATTTCGACTCTCTTCTTGCTGTCACCGCTTGGGATCACGGATGATGAGCTTCGTTTTCTACTTGTATCGATATTAATAATAATAATTATGATAGAAGATTGCGTATTGAGTAGTGTATATCGATATTTGCATGCCTCGATTATATATCTCGTTTTGTCGTCAAGTATTACTGGCCAAACACGCTCTGTCAAAGAAACACTCGTGCCTAGAAATTGTCATAATTTTCTTCGAGATTCGTACAACCGCTAGAAAATCCCCAATTTCACTTCAAATTCCCTGGTACGACGACATACTTCTTTCCGAAAAATGAAAACGTTCATTTTAATGAAGTAAATATATAATAAATTTCTTCGTTGGTATTTTCAGTGCCCAGGGTTCGCTCTTTCTGGGCTTCTCTCCTGCTTTTCTCTCTCCCAATAAATACATAATTATTTTTCTCATACATAGACAATGGAATTGAAATAGAAACAAGTTCGTTATTGCAAAGACGAAAAACAAGTACTTGGAAATTTTGTACCTAAACGTTTTTGGTGTTGAATGTATTAACAGTTCGTGGTTGAGAAAAATATTGGGGTTTTTCTAGCGAGTAGGTAAAAGAATTTAAAAAAAATGACAAACATTTGTTGAAACAGAGAGATTGTTTCTAAATCGACGTGTTTTGCCTCATAGCTATTGTTATCATTGCTATTGTCGATAAAATATTATTAAGAGAACTCAGGAAATATCGATTTACAATAATTTTTGGTTATCGTTGGGAATTGGTAATGTAGGAGTTAATATAGAGTCGAGGAGATTAGTTAGTGTAGCTAAAATGAAAACTCTATACCAAAGTTTATTTAGTTTAATCTGAAACTCAATTTACGAGTCGACATTCGTATTAGGAAAATTCTTGATCCACTTTGCTTTACCTAATCTTTTACTCTCTGCAGAAAATGACATTGGTACGAACTGTGATTGAGTGTCATGATTGAGAGAATACATAAAAATAAAATCGGCCTCTCAGCCGTGTAGAGGATGTTGTGTCGCGATCGAGACTTCCCAAAGTTAATGCCTGCCGGAGGCAAGAGTTTCGTACACTTTGGTATGATGCTCATCGTTCTCTCTCGAACTTTTTGCAAATTAACATTTTTCAAACGTTATTCAATTTGCTTCGTCATTTTGGGTCTGAAATCCTTTAGAAACTTGGCAAGTCCCTCGTTCAATATTTCAAAAAACAGTTTTCAAGTTGCACGCGGTTCTCTCTGCTCCTTCTATGCAGAATTTATTTATCGGAGCAATTTTGTCGAAATATTTCGCTAAGCGACGATAATAATTTTTAAAGCAACGTTTCTGCAATATTTCGGTGCTTGTGCAAAGTTTTATTGCATAATCTTCATTACGAAGTAACGACACAACATTCTTGACGGAATGATGAATGAAAAACATTGATAAATATCGGTGATGACTATTAAGCATAATAATCGAGGAAGAAACGAGATGAAAAGAATGAGAAAGTGTGAAAATCACCGCGAGGAATCGAATCTATTTGTTACTTGACCCCACAGAGCAACGACTCCAGCGAAGAGGCGATGCAACGCAGCAACATCACGGCTGATCCGAGTCCCTCTGACATTACAACCGACAACGAGAACAAGCTGAATTCCTCCGAGGAGGCTTGGACAGACGTTAATCTCAACGAAGACGGTGACAATTTACCAATAACCAATCCTCGTGAAGATCCAAGAAACATTCACAACATTGCGCATGTTCATGGTAAGTCAATTTTTCGAAATTTCAATCGAGCCATCGAAAATTTATAATCGTTCGGTCGATCAATGCAAATTTATGAAACTAAAGAACAATGCCTCAAGGTCCAGCATCGTTGGGGTGAACGATTTAATTGTTAAATTAATAAATTTAATTTTGCTCACTCCTAATTATTCAGGCGATCCGGACAGCGAAGGGAATGTTCTGGACCAAGACAATCTTTGTGATCCCGGACGTGGGGAAAAACCAGCAGCCGAAATTTCAGTCGTTCGCGTACCTGACAGGCTCGTAGTTACTGCAGCTTCGCCCCGTCCCGACGATTTACCGATCAAGGGCCTCGTGGAACACATTCCAGTTCCTACGCCTTCTCGCGAAGCTTCCCTCACCCAAAAGCTCGAAATGGCACTCGGCTCCGTTTGTCCATTATTACGTGAAATAATGGTCGACTTTGCACCATTTTTATCGAAAACCCTCGTTGGATCACATGGCCAGGAACTTCTAATGGAAGGTAAAGGTACGAGAAGGCAATTAACTTGTATTTCGCAATATATGTGTATGATGTATCGAAACTTTGGCTCGAAAGGTTCAACGTCCAGGTCAAGATTTTTCACCACATTGAAAGTTCCATGGCTGATTGATTGACGAAAAAAAATCCGGTCTATCAAACACTGATTTATTTCTATTTTACGTTTCGCTCCAATTTTCTCACAAAATTCTTTCATTTTTCACTCCAAAAGTGTTCAAAAATTCCAATCAATAAAAAAAAATTTCTTCACTGAATTTCCAATTATTTCTCGATTGGGACGGCCAAACTTTCGAGCTGGACTGTACCTGCATATATCGCGAAACGTCAAGCAAGCAAACGGAATAAATCAATCGATCAAGCGATTAATCAATTGAGATTAAAAGATAATCGTCTCGTCGATTGAAAGTTTTCTCAGATAATGAAAATCTGCAACGTGGTTATAATGAATCGGACAATGATCTTGTCGATAGTGGAAATTCTTATTCCACGCGAAACTGCACGAATTAGTATTCCGCGAGCTGCACCCGAGTATCATTCAATCCTCGTCTCGGAGAAATATATATGTATATGCATATGTTCTTTCCATGGAACGAGGATTAAATTATAAACACGTGCAGATGTATCGAAAACCATAAAGCAATTGAATCACCTCTGCACCTATTTTTATCCCATTACAAACGCGTGAGTGTAAATCTTGGAATCCCTACCACATCGCCCAGCTCTCCAACGACAATTTCGTCTGTGCACTGAACTTTTACACCATGCATACATTTTCGATTAAAGGTTTGACGACCTTCAAGAACAGCAACTCTGTCGTCGAACTTGTGATGCTTCTGTGCTCCCAGGAGTGGCAAAATTCACTGCAGAAACACGCTGGGCTCGCCTTCATCGAACTCATCAATGAGGGAAGGTAAAATACATTCCATCGACGTTGATGTGGCAAATTTTAACCTCAGAGGGCGCTAATTTACGCAGAAAACTATTTATCACAAAATTTTGTTCCAGATTACTTTCCCACGCGATGAAAGATCACATTGTCCGAGTGGCGAACGAGGCAGAATTTATACTGAACAGAATGCGCGCTGACGACGTCCTCAAGCACGCAGACTTTGAGGTTCGTATCAGTCTTGACGAGTCTCTTTTCCTCGGGTTTTAGGTTGAGACGCTACGTGATAACGATTTCATTTATTTATTTATTTTTACAGTCTCAATGTGCCCAAAGTCTCCTCGATCGCAGAGAGGAAGAAAGAATGTGCGACCATCTCATAACCGCAGCAAGAAGACGCGACAACGTTATAGCCAGCAGACTGTTGGAAAAAATTCGCAATATACTGTCGAACAAGCATGGAGCCTGGGGCTACATGGATCCAATGGCAGCCAAGTGAGTGAACGAAAAACATTACGAGTTTTTACACGGTATGAAGGACAAAGGACTGAAATTGAAAGAGTTCGTTTTTTGCTTTAAACAGATTGGCTGAATATTGGAAGCTCGATGCCTGGGAGGATGATGCACGTAGACGGAAGCGTTTCGTTCATAATCCCTTGGGCTCGAGTCATCCGGAAGCTACGCTCAAAGCAGCTCTGGAGCATGGTGCCCCGGAAGATGCGATTCTCCAAGCACGGGAGGAGTTTCACGCTCATTTGGCAGCGTCGCGCGCTCACCAGCAACAATTGCAATCCACCGACCTCATGGACGACAGCGAATTGCTCTCGGACGACCGCGATCTCGACAACGATCTTACCGGTTCGTCAATTCCCTTGCCTCGATCCTCGCAATCTCAAGACAATGAGAACGTGAGCAATAATTTCAATCCGACCGTTTTCAGGCCCAGTCAATATCAGCACGAAAGGCAGAATCGTTGCGCCTGGTATCGTCGCACCTGGCATCGTGTCAATCACCTCCACCGAACTCTACTTCGAGGTCGATGAAGAAGATCCCGACTTCAAGAAGATCGACAGCGAGGTAAGTGACTACGATTTTTTCTCTCAATAACGAACAGGAGATTTCTTGAAGATTTTCTTTTATCTGAACCTTCATTTGAATTCGCCAACGTAACAATTTTGTCGTCGTGGGCTTTGAAGACCCGATGGATGCACTGGGAGCTTATTTATGATGCAAATGGCCAAACCGTTTAGATTCAAAGTTGCTGGAACGACTTAGACTGAAAGTTGCTATTTTTAGGATCAAATATTTTTTTTTTCGCTTCCTCAATGAATATCAACATGGAAAGTCCAACAATCTAGAATCTTTCGTGGCTGAAAGTTGTCTTCCGCTCGACACTGGTTAACTCAATTATTTTTTGAATTATTCATCGCGTCACACCCGCCATTTCTCACGTTCTCTCGGTCCGTGCGAAGCAGCAATATCCAAGGCATTCACTCAGATACCAAAGTGGCTGTTCAGTATTAAGAAAAGCCTATTTGATGTATGAGAACTTTGCTCGTTTCTGATGAGGTCCGGCAGCTCGCTCGAGAAAACACGCGGCTGAGTCTTGGCATCGGGTGGCGGATAAATAACGAGGTAAAATAAATCAACGTGACCCTGGCAAGCTTAAAATTAATGAACGAATGTGATCCATAAGTGATGAGACGTGGCCGAGAGCTTCCATTCGTTGGACGCGATCGTTCCGGCGAGTTAGGAAGCTTCCTCCGTTCTTTCCGCTACCACGAACTTGTAGTCGTTGTTTTAATTCATACGGACAAGTATTTCTCTTACAGGAATTTCTATAACGATCTCGTCCGCCTCTCGAGAGAATCAACACCTCGCAAATATTTTTATATTTGTTCCTTCTCTCAAAATCTTTCCTCTGCTTTTTATTTCTCATTTTTCTCTCAAATTTCCTTACGTAATGATTTTCCCACATGAGCCCGGAAGAAAGTGGGGAAAGGAAAATCTGGAACTAGCTCTGCAGTCCAGGAGCATGGCTCGTTTATCAAGATTCTCAAACTTCATCCTTTCTTCTCTCTCATCAAGCTCATCGCACTGTGATGGTGCGAGATGCGATAAAACTTTGGATCGCTCGACAACGACCAAGCTCGTGAGACGAGTCCGAAACGCCACAATCCTGACAAGATCATACGGTCGGTACGAACGAACGTATAGAGAAGGAAGTGTTGGAGAGCGAGCGAGCGAGAGAGAGAGAGAGAGAGAGAAATGGGAGGCTGAGGAGCAAGGATCTAGCCGGGGAAACGATTATCATATATCGGTCGTAGATCTTGCTTGGTTTGTATAACCGAGGAATAAAACAAACAGAGGTATATAAGGCCCCATGGGGGCCTGGAGTGATCTTCAGGCTCGGCAATTATGAGCCTCCCGCCGGGCCCTACCTCTTTCCACTCTTTCGCTCTATCCTCCACTCTCAATTCTCTACACCATAATCCACTTGGAGTTTTACACTCTACGATCGTAGTTTAGATCCATATGAATATATTCCCAAGTTTTCCTTGTCCCTTGTTCGCTCTCGGCTTTCTCCTCGATGCAGGAATCTTGATCTTTATCAAATTACTCGGATAACCCAGTTATTGGCTCTGTTACGATTATCATATTTCCTCAATCACTTGTTTTTACTAAAATTTCGACTTATCAAACAAAACTTCACGAGTACAGTGACTTTCGTGACAACTTTTAACCAACATCGAATTACCATGAGTTTCTTTTTTAGTGCTCAGGAGTGTTGAGTGAAATCAAGCTTTTCAACGAGTCATCGAATCTCGCTTCATGAACAATCTTCGTTATTTAGGGAGCCTTGCCATTGACACGATAATCCAAAGAGCTCTACCGTATCAAGCTTCGAGAAGTTGTCCGAAACAAGTCCCTGGCAATATTGTTTTTGCAGCGATAACAAAATGGCTTGTCAAAGTGTAGGCTAATGGCCAACCGGTTCGACAAACATCCCGAGAGAATTTCACGGATTTTTCATTATAAATAAAACAGAAAGTGGGGAGAGAGAAAGAGAGACGAGGAGAATAGGACGGATGGATTATCGGTCTGTTGGGGGACGATTGGCTCGTGAATCCGAGAGCTCGTTAACGAAATCGAGAATGGATAACCCAAATTTTCTCAAAGTTGACAGGTGGGCCAATTAGCTCTAAACTCTAAGCGTCCGTATCTTTCCACAGAAAATATCCTACCATCCTGGGATTTGCACTGTGCCATTCGTACCGGAACTCACCGACAAATAAAACAAATAATCTAACCAGTAGAATTTCAAGCGATGAATTACTCCTTACTCGAGTCGAGACTTAAGCGATCGTAATGCGCGAGCAGTTGGATCCAACGTAGAGTTGTTGCCCTCCGGGTGAGGCAATGCATATCCTGTAAGAAATTTCCCCATCATGCACACTTAAAATGCATTTCGCGTTCCTCTCTCTCTCTTTGTCCCTCTTCCTACTCGCTGTTGTGTTTTGTCTTTTGCCTTCTCTTGCCAATCACAGCGCTCTTTAAGGGTTTGTATTTCTTCTTTCTCCATATCTCTCGCTCTCGAACTTTGCGAACCATCATTTTTTTCTCTATCTCTCTCTCTCTTTCTCTTTCTTTATCCCCATCTACCGCTCTCCTGTTATAATGGCTCGGGCAAACGTATTTATCGTGATTTATCGTTTACACGGGCCTTCTTTCCAACAAATATATCTACACATGCACACACCTACTCGTGGCTGTGTTTACATATGAATAAGTGTGTGTGCATACATATATTTGAGTCCCATAGCTTTAGCCATATTAAATACCCCATAGACCGTAGAATATACAACACAAGCGCCGTTCGATTACGTCCTGTGAATTATTGATAGTCCATGGATCGCATTAATATATAAAACAAATAACGACCGACACACCAAGCTGAAAAGTGATTTTTTTTGTCTGCCAATGCACTAGCTTCGAGATCGTGCCGCAGGTGTGCTTGGCTTTGAGGAAACAGCTCAGTACAATTTTTATATTTTTCAGATCGATATTCCAATCGGAAGAATTATTTCTTTAACTTTTTCCTCCATTGGATAAATTTTGGGGAAAATTGAGGAGTTTGTGGTTAGTGTTGAGAAATTTCGTTTGCTCAGCTTTTATCGGATTTTTCTTGAGCCTTTCGTGCTCGCATTAATATTTTACTCTCTCAGCAAGTTTTTCGTCGTTCTTTTTAATGAAGAGTGCTGTGGGGCTCTGCAAAGTTGTTATTATCGAATGAACGACCGAACGAATAAATAACGAGTGTTGTTTCAATGTGAGAAAATGTGTCCGAGCGACTGCAGGGCGAGATGCACAGCAGCGAGTTATCTCGGCTTTACGCACTCAACACTTTCTTCCTCGCTTCTATGCAAATTTATGCGCGATATGACGCACGCTCCATCTTTCCGAACCCGACGGATCGACGGTATCGTCGTAATAATGCAACTATAATTAGGTCTGAGTTTACCGAGCTCGAAAAACCGGTTATTAAAAATTTACAAACACTGTCGTTCGAAGATGGAAATCTTCCGGATAATGAAAAAAAATGTTCATTGATTTTTCTTATTTATTAATCGGAAAAAAAATTTACATGCAAAGAGAATCTTTTCGCGAGTCATGCAAAAAAAAAATGACAATTTTGTTAGTTAGCCTTATCGGCGGTTAATTGTTCGTTATATTGTCGGAATGATTCGGCGGTATTAGGTGAACGGAAAAAGACTGAATTCTCGTTTTCTGAAATAAAACATTGAATTTAAGGAGCTATGGGTGTCGAGGCGGGTGTATTGAATCGTGGGACATCTGGTACGTCTCGTCGTGGCTTCGGTCTCGACACAACGCGCTCCTTCGCATGCTTGTTCGGTTCCAACATCACCTTTATCTTTCGTGATCTCAAACTCACTCGGAGCCTCGCATGGTGCTTTAGCCAATGTTCCAGCGGTGATAAATAACCTCGATGCTACTTTCCTCGTGTGTAATACACTTATCCCCGTACGTGTGGACTCCTACCGTTCCTCAAGCAACAATACATTATTTATTGTTACGAGAGAATGAGAAAATATTCTGTACCGCGCTTTCCTCAACCGCGCCTCGGCTTATCTCGTCTCGAATGCATATTATTATTTCTTCGTATTTGTCGAGCATTTGTCTGTTGTTGCGACGCCATCTGCGGACGTCCTATGCCAAAAATTTGACAGTTTGATGGCGCCAAGAAGGCACATAATTATTTATTCATAAATATTCCGATTAGGCATTGAAAACGACAGAAACGCCAGCTCGGATTAGATGCAGATTAGAAAATAGCGATTGGACGATAATTGACTGCGTTATTCGACCATTTCCGAGTGCCCGCGTGACTCCTCTTTCCAATCGTTTTCGTTAAAAGCTGCCCAGATGCTTCCAATTGAATTTCGAACAATGAATCGTCTCGAATTGACCTCTGCAATTTTTTTCGCTCCGAAAAATCCTCCTCCAGATCCCCCGTTCGGTTTCAAAGTAGCTGTTGAAATTGACTCGGGAGATTTCGAGCTGAAAGACAGAAGTAAAAAAACGATAAGCGAGAGGGCAGTTAGTTCGGTAAACATCCATCAATTGGTGGGCAGGGAATTATACAGAGCTCGTGGCTTTTCAAGATGTTTCGGGCTGCCGGGCAGACTCTCGTACGGATTTCAGTTCGGGCCGAGTGAACGGGCGTGTTTCACTACTTCCCAACGAGCTAACGTAATCACTGCTATTAGCGCGGACATTACTCCGGTGGTCCGCCAATCTCATTTCTCAGCTCGTTCCTCCGTCCTTACTTTGTGTTTCTCTGTACAAACAACTAGACATCTGATTACGCACGCTGCTTCTTTTTCTCCGCAATGCATACAAACACTCAGAGAGCTGTATCGAGGAAAAAAAAAACGACAACAAATAAACAGACGGAGATTATCATTTTTGAAAACTTTCGTAACATTAATTTGACTTTTTTACAATGAAACAAATTCACACGATAATGAGGAAAAAATAAGAGGAATTGATTCCCGCGATCTTTGCTGTCACGAACAATTATTTCAGGAACGTCGACGAAATCTTTAATTTTATAAGTCAGAAAATATATTGGTAGGAAATTAATGTGTCAAAAATGACATTTCAACCCATAATTATACGCAGATAAATATAAACACACACTTAAGGATAAATCTTGATGATAATCTTTCACAACATAATCATGGGCAAAGTAGTAACACGAGGGAATTCAAGCTTCGTATATACATATTCGTATCTATATAAACAGCATTTAAACGGTCGATGAGTTTTTAGTGTGTGATTTATTCGAGCCGTCCCTCAAAAGCGGTGGGTTATGGGCGTAGTCGTCAAGTTTGTTTCGACTATTTCACGAGGTGCGAGCCACTATTAATCCCTGAAACGGGAACGGGCCGATGATTGATATTGTCCGCTCGAAATTTCGGTCTCGTGCCAGGATCAGCGATATAGCGTCGAAATTGTTGACCAGGTGAACGGCCCAGTCCTCTGAGTGTCATGTCCAGGCAAAACGAAAACCAAATTTTCCTCAAATTTATTTCTATTCGTTTACTTGCCTTCTCCACAAATTTTCAAACTTCCTCGTGAGGTCCCTCTCGGCGCATTTACGATACAATTTTGTAAACTTTTTCATTCGCGGTCTGGACGAATATTTTTTACTCAATATTCAAGCAGAAATGGATATTTGAGAGCGACGAATCTGATTGTTAATAAAAGGAGAATAAAGAGTGACAGGAATGGAGGAACGAGTGAAAAAATGAAAAAAAATAATAAAGGCGGATAAGTTGGAAAATTGAGAGTGAAGATTTACATGCGGACCTACAGGGAAGATGCGATAATATAACACATTATATGGAGTATATGTGGTTTATACATCGTGGTATATAATATATTGAATAGCGTATATATAGCGTCACGATACATCGCGGACGGTGAATTATAGGCGGGGCACTCTGGCGGGTCCGTTCGAATCTCTGGTGTGTGTGACGGATGGCGCCCACCTGTGGATTCATTCACTAATCTCCTCGCTAAGCAAACAGCCCGACCCCGCACCCCGTCATTATCGCTGACGGCGTAAGTAGCGCCCTCATTTCTCCACCCCCTCCAAATCTTCTGGTTCGCGAACCCCCTCCTTAGTCGGGATCTTCCTTTTGGCTCGATATTTATCGTGAGGGGGCCAAAGCGAATTCAAGTTTTCGCCGCTACTTTGATTCCAGTCGAGTCTCTTCTAATCGAGCCACAATTCGCCATTTTTTTCTCTTTCGTTCGCAGCCCCGATTTCCGATTCCGATTAATTTTCATTTTTTCCATTCATTCATTATTTCCATCGAAAATCTTTTGAAAAATGAAACGACGACAAGAAAATTGAATCAATGCAACGATTCGCGCTGTAAATTTACTCAGGACCCGTAAATTCGATCTTTTCAACGTATTTTTTCCTGCAATTATAACCCTCGCTGAATTAGTTAACGGGGACTAATTCATCGTTGCGTACGTTAGCCGCAGGTGAAAACGAAGGGAACCGCGGCTTGTTTAAGCAGACGATCGTCTTCAACCACCAACACAGGTCGTAACGATAAAAAGGCTGAATCACCGATCGCTCGCGTGTACAATCGATAGAGTTAAGCCTTTTCGTATTTCAGGTGAGAATATTTTATTGTTTATGGTCTCGCGCAACACGGACTCGGGCACTGTCACGAAGAGGACGAAAGGGAGAGTTAGAGAGAGGGAGTGTGTCTTTAAACCCATAATTACAGCTGCATCTGTGCGTCGTTACTTATGTATACGAGTGCTTTACGTTCGAAATGCTGTGGGTGTCGGAGAGCCCAGCAACTTTATTTATTTCATTATTTTATTAACCTTTTTATCAATTTTATTTATTTACATGTTTTCCTGAACGAACAGAGCACGTTCCATAAAGCATTACATACGAATTTCTATAGCAGCCGATTGCAAAATGGAAGAATGTCGTTTAATGACTTTACAATCACGAAGTACACCGTTAAGGCTATTCTCTATCATTTTCAATTTAGTTCAACTTTTTTTTCATCTAGTATCACGTCACGGAGTAAGATTTTTATGCTTACTCTTGAAATCAACATATTCAAAAGATACAAATCTGAATCATCCGAGAAACATGATGGCAACATAAAAAATTTAATCAAGTGTCGCTAATGGGGATTCGCTCGTAGTTCGTCTGTTTCGTCAGACTCGTCGTAATTCATTTCTCGATCGCAACATTGAGAATTTACGATCCCTCGCAGACGGTTCGCATAGGAATCCTCACCTCTTTCCGCGGAATAAATAAAATATAAATTGAAATAAAAAAAAAACAGAAATTAAAAAAAAAAATACTGGAAAAAAAAACAATCGTTAAATCGCGATTCGCTGCGTATAATTGCAATGATAATTTATTGGCAACTGGGATGGGCCTCTCATCTTTGATGATGGTTAAAACGATTATTTTCTACGTGGGTTTCAATGTCTGATGACAGAACCTGCAAGAGTATTTTTTTTTTCTTTTCCAGTATCAACATTTGTCGATCACAATGACAGTTCGAAAATGGCACAGAAATGATGTCTTCCTGTTGTTAATGATAATCTTCGTTAATTAATAATTCAACAATTTTGCGGAAAAGCTTGTTCGATCGTTATTCATCATTTCGCAGAAATTGTTTTGTGATCGTTGGATGTAACGATGTTCAAACTGAACAAACAAACAAATGCAATGGCTAATGTTGGAAATATCTGGAAGAAATGACAAGAAAAAGAAAAAAAATGTGTGTAGATTGAATCTCGACCTTAACGGCAGTCTGTCCAAAGATGTCCCCTGGAAGATAAAGCGAAAAAGTTTGAGCGGAAATAAAAGGACCCTTCGTCATTAAGTTTGTATCTGGAACTTTTGGGTCTAAAAACTGTACAAAATTTAGTGTATTTCGAGGCCCATAGCTCCCATAACTTGGCGATTATTTTGACAAGGGTATGATCTGACAGGTTCCTGGTTCCTCTCGGTCGTTTCTTTGCGCTTTTAAAATGTAAAATATCGCTGTTTAAAGAGTCATTTAGACTTGATTCTATAGCCAGGAGGAAGATAAAGGAAACTTGTGGTCCCGAGCTCGTGCGATGAATTCCTGGCAATGATCCCCGCCGATTGCACGATCAATTTTTCAAGAGAGTTCAAATTTTTATGAGCCCTAAAAAATCTGCCGAACGCTCGACAAAAATCGATCGCAAATTTCTGTTAAAGTTTCGTGTAAAAAAAACCAACGACCCGCGTGCTCTCTTTTTCCCGTAATCTCCAGGAACGCCTCCCCGCTAATCCGTTTAGAAATGTTTGATCGCCTAAAACAATGAGAATGTGACTTTGATCGCGATTTTCCGAACGCCCTGTATAACGAGGCAGATTTTATGAGGAACCGATGGATAAACTGCGGACACGCGTGTCCGTGAATATACAAATACCCCGAGGATTATAGTCGTCAGAAAAGGATGGAAAGAAGGATCGAGATGATCGGAGAGCGGTGGCGTGCCTCGTGAAGGAGGGAGGTCTGCCCGCGGCTGGAGACGCGACGTACCTTGAGTTATGGCGCAGGTTAATTATACAAAACATTCAATTATACCTCCCCGAGAAAATACCAACACAACGTTTTCTTGCCTATACGTTTAAAACGAGATTCGCACACTTTGCAAGTGACTCCTTCGCAACAAACCCGTTCACGAGATGCACGCATACACCGGACCGCATTAGATATAGCGACTGATCGAGACTGTTAAATCCAACCAGCATGAGAGCTCGTATTAGTTCTCCTCGATCAACGCGCATGAATCGGGATCGCGGTCTTATTAAAAACGGATATTCGGCGACGATGCGCTTTCATTTTTTTTCGCATATTCATTTTGGCCTCTGTTACTCTCAGACACAGGTGCACTTCATTTTTTTCTTACGGTTCGTTGCAAAGCATCGCTTCGTCTTATCAAAGGTCGGCCCTCGGAAAAAAAAATAAATAAAATAAAACATACCGTCCATTCAACAAATTTACAAGCAAAAATGTTTTCAATGGCTTTAGAAAAAACTGGAAGTAAAGTATATTCGTGCTTCAATAGGATCGTCGAGAATTGATTTCTAATAGATAAATCCGACGTACGGAAGATGCTAAATTAGAGACTATCGCTGTATCAGATCCTTCGGAATTTTGAAAAACGTCTGGGACCTCATGCGTACCTTCCCACGTTGCGTTAACCCATAAAGTAGAGAAAAATAGAGGGACAGAAGGACGGAGGAAGCAAAATAGAGACAGTAGTTTTTGTATGAGCTACTACAGCCAAAATCTTCGAGCAGTTAATCAAAAAATAATTTCGCAAGTTATTCAAAGTGTCCAGAACGTCGACAATTTTTTTCTCCGATTTCTCGATCGTCTGTTTCAGTTACGAAGAAAATTTGGAAGATTACAACGTCGTAAATTTTTAAGATAATTAGTCATCGAGCCGGTACGAAATCCGAATTACTGACAATCTCTTTGCTATACAAAACAGAGGAAATAGATCACGGAGTTGACGTGGAACGGTCCATATGTAAATCCTTGTTAACGGCCAAGAAAGTTTGTCCGGTCGACAAAAAAAAAAACAAAAAAAAAAGATATCCCGTGGCGAAGTCGTCGTCTCCCAAAGAGAGATAAGATTTTCGAGGTATATTCCAAAGCTAGTGCTCAGATCTATCCGGAGTCGCTCTCACTCGTGCGATCTCACGATCATCCATAGGCTCCGTCGCTCTTGGCTCTTGTGCATGTTTGCACAAGAGCCTGTGTCACCAGGTCGGCCATTGCGACGATCACGTCCGTTTAAAATGATTGGTGAGTTACTGGAATCGCCAGCAGATCGGACACAGCTAGATTCGGGTTATGAGAAACTTACAGTAGGATCTTGATTTCGTTACTCAGTTGGCTAATCCTTTACTGCCGCAACAACGGTGAGCGGAGGGCGCGCTTCTCCAATTATCGCGCCAACAGACCCGCCCAGAGGGTGGTGAGGATTTCCTCACACATCAGAGAGTGCGGTGTTGAGTATTGTTCGGCTACCGTTCAATGTTCTTGCCTTTGGAGCTGATTATTAATTGGGCGAATAGCCTTGAAGATTTACTTGTATTTCACATGCATAAACGAACCATGTGGTGCCAAGATTTGCGTTTTTATTCTCCGAGAGAAACGAACCAATAACTGCATAGCTGGATCGTCATCATCAGCCATTGTTGGACACTCTACATTCTCGAGCATTCGCAGCAGCGCAGAGCTCGTCAGTAACCGTGGGCGACCATTTATCATGGGCTGTGGTCCTTTGGGAGAAGCTTGAAACAAAAGCCATGGGAGTTTTTGAGGAGGGTACGTTTTATCTTTCGATGAAGGGGACGTGGGAAGAAGAATAAGAATGAGAAGAAGGAGGAAGATAACGAGAAGTGTGAGTTGAAGGGAGAAGGCGAACTTTGGTACTGTGGGTTTTAGGCGCGTGGGAGGGATATAGTCACTGCCAAAACCGAGAGCGAGAAGAGAGAGAAAGAGAGAGCAAGATATAGTAAAAAAAAATGGAGAGAAAAAAAAACAGAAAGAGAACGAAAATTTAGTGAAAGGAGACGAAGACGAAGAACGAAGCAGTGAGAAAGAGAGAGAGGGAGAAGGACGGAGTAAGGAAGGGAGAGAAGAAAAGAGATTGCCATAACGCAAAGAAGTTTACGCGCCGGCGCCGGCGCCCCCCGCGGCCTCAGACGCCGCAACCATAATACCAAACGAATCTGAATGTCATAAGGACCAATCTCCGAGACTATCACTGGCGCCTCTAAACCAAAGAATCTCACTCATTTATGCAGGCTTCTCGCCCAGAGCACGCGCTCCTTGCAAACTCAGAAAAAAAAACGGAATTATAATTTTTCAATTATGACATTTTTTCTCATCAATTCTCGCAAAATCCAGAAACTCACAGTCTGTCTTCGAATTTCACGTTTTATCCAGTAACGGACTAGCGCGCTTGCATTAATATTTAGATCTCTCATGACGACCTACTAATTATGCCGTGAAATTCAATCAAATTCCCGGATATATTTTAGTTCGATTTTAAACAACAATTGTTCGACCATCAATAATTAGCCCATGGTTTTTGATGAAAAGGTAATTTTGATAACCGAAACAGAATTCATACCTGAGGGTTCCTAGCCCTTGAGTCCTAGCTTTTTTGAAGCCCCGTTAACTGGTGTTTGATCGTTGTTACCTAGGCTACTTCCCAATGTTCTTGAGCCAGGATAAAGCTGCACAGGTCCGAGGACACGCTGAGAAAACTATTCCACGTTTTATGGCGTGTTTCCCATGTTTCCTTTTTCGTTTTTCATTTATTTTAATTTTGATCGTGTAAAACGAGTCTTTTACGTCGGTTGACCGAAAAAATATCATATTTCTTTTCCACGAAGTCACGTCCCTTTTATATAAATATATATTTATCTCTTATAACGTCACTGAAAGTTGGTTCGCAGCGGGGTATAGCGCGATCGTGCCCAGTTGGGTACCAACAACCGAGTACACTGTACACAAGTATGAACCAACTCTTTTACATCAGCAAAAAGTTACGAGAGTATCGACACTGAAATTCCTCCGGAAAAATTCACCATTGAAAATTCTTCTCCTCTAAAACATCAAACCGATCATATTTTCTCGTATTTTCCATTCGTGATTACGAGCCGTATTAAAAGATGACTGCCACATGCTTAGGAATCATTGCTCGTAAAAAAAGATTTACAGCGCAGTGATTCGCTCGCGTAAAGCGAATTGTCCATTGAGCGAATGCAGCCTCATAAATGACCAGAACTTTTTTTTTTATTATTATTTTTCAGTCGAATCACAAATTATTTCAGGAGACTTTGTATTCAAAAATCTTTGATTTTGCATCGATCGGATGAGGCAAGATCAGTTCGTTGCCATATTTAGACAAACTGCAACTAAAATTGCCAGTTGTCTCCATGAATTCCCGGAGCCTCAAATGATTTCTAAAAAGCTTCTGCGCGAACTCGGTCAGCAGTTCACGGAGTCAATTTTTTCACTCGAAGAGAAAAACTTCCTGAATCTTTGTTTCGAGAATCAACACGTGATTAGCGATAAACCTCATCGCCTGATTCTTGTGTTTTCTTGCGAAGCTAGTCCAATATTAACAGATTCGAAAGCTTGTTAGTAGGTAGGCCTGCTGCGATGTATCCATTTATTGTTTTATTAGCAGCCATAAAATACAAGTCGCACAATTAGCGCGTGGGTGTGCGGTTCATCAACTGTTCATAAAATTACGAGTTTTTTTTTAGATTCATTCATTTATGTGTATTTAAGTGTTTTGGAGAACCAAAAATGTGATCGGTAATGTTTTCAAATATTTATTTCGTCGCGGAGTCCTTGGGCACTATGATAATTATGCGACGTCGTTTTATTCTCTTTTCCGGGTGCATGTTCCTTGGCTTCGAGCTTTATATAGCTCGACACGTCGACACGGGCCGAATGTCCGATTGTATCGAGGCAGGGAAGGTCGCGATGTCCTGGGACTCGGATCTTGATGAAAATTCCTCACTTGTAGGTAAGCTGGCACTGGATCTCGTCAGGTAGGATGCGTAGGACTCATCAGAGGCGAAGATACCTCGTGGTCACTGATCCGAGTTGAACGACAACGAATGCGGAGCGAGAAAGAATAAGAAGGACAGTCAGTGTGTGTGTGTGTGCGTGTGTGTGTGATTGTGCGCAGTGTAGCTGGAACGGGGAGAAGATTCGGAAGAGCTAAGACAACTGCAGAGGGTTGAAAAAAATGAAACTGAGTAGCCAAACGTATTGGAGGAAAGAGGAAACTTTCCGTTTGTGAAGTTAGATTAAAACAATGCGACTGCGGAGATAGACGACCAGCCTCCGATGGCGTGACGATTCGCTGTCTCTCGTACGAGTCTTTTGCGATTCGAAAGTCTCCGCAAAAGGTTCGGAAACAAAGAGAAAGAGAGCCAGGATGTGTGTAACCAGTAGAAATCTAGGATGGCCTTAACGAATCCCTCTAATAAATAACCGCGAGGGTTCTCAGCGATTCGAACGGACTCAGCCTTCTTCTCATTCGTCCGCCTCATACTCCTCTTCTTCGCTACGCTGGCTCTCGTATCTTGTATCTCCTCTTCGGTCTCTTTCCTGGGTACCTTTTCTCTCTGAGGCCCCGAGACTCCCTCAAGTTCGGTGGATCTCCGGGCCTCGATCGCAAAGGGCTGCTAAAGGAGCCCGGCATCCTGGCGAGAATGGGGACTGGAGGAGAACACTGAATGGCTACATGCCTGCATGGTGGATATGGCCTCTCTTCCACATCCCGAAGATGGATGTCCTACGAGGCGCCGCCGTCACCTGGCAGACCTTCCAGACTTCCAGTTGCCGAGGGACCACAGCGGCTGTTCCTCATGCCACGGTCCAGCACATAACAAGCTCCGGTGCATACAGGATGTCTCGAAAATCACTTGGAACTTTCGACGACAACAAGATAAGTAAATTTTGGTCCACCGGAGTTCCAGCAGCGTGTACGATTGGATGGGGCTCCATAAGCAGACTTTGAGTAACGTCATTGCGGATGAAGGGGCAGACCGTCCATCCCGAACGCTGCTCCTCTCTCGCGATGCACTCGATTGTCCCTAAGGTTGCGATTAATACATAATCCACAGTGTCCCCGACGAGCGAACGTTTCTTTTTAATTTGACCTCCATTTGGGTCACTTTTGGGTCACTCTGTATGAAGCTCGGCACATGCGTGAGCTCATAGTCGATGCTAAGTCGAGATCGGTCCAACGCATCGGCCACGAAAGAACGGCGCGGTGACACCTAAAGCATCGTAAAACGAAAAAAAAAAAAAAAAAAAAANNAAAAAAAAAAAAAAAAAAAAAAACAATGCAGGGACATCAGTCTCATCTCGATGAGAACGATGAGGTCGGAGACGAGTTTTCTTGCTCGCGCGCCAAGTCGACGCCTCGACCCAAGTTTTTCGACTCGTCTCGAGACATTCGTTACCCAATTGCCGGCTGGAACTGATTGAGCAGGAAAAATTTATGCAGTTCACACCTTTACCGAATGAGGCTTGTTTTTCATGGCGTCGTGAGTCGCTATTTCTTCGGAATATTGTTTCAAAGTAACGACACAAAAGCTGTGAGATTCGTTCATGTTTAAAACATCGAATCTCGCTATTTCTTACCAAGTCCCCTCGCTCCAGCGTGGTACTCGCTCCGCACTCCTCCGGCCCAACTCTCTTTCTTACCTGGTCTCGCGTACACCGCTCGAGTAACATCCGAACTCAAGGATTCTCGACTCGGCTTATCTTCGTCTACCTATCTTCTTCACGCATATTATACCTCGGCAGAAAACAGTGCGGGTAAAGAGAAAAAAAGGAATGCAGCGGTGTAGCTCGAAACATGATTCCCAGCGGCTGTCAGCCCGCCACGACCCTGGGCTCTGCCGCGCGAATAACAGGATCAAGTTACCGGTCTTGAACAAATTTTTATCGGGAGGGAGACCGCGGATAGTTTAACATGTTGTCCTGCATCCTTACGGAGCAAGATCTCGCTAAGTTTTTATAAAAATAGATGCGGACACTTTTCTTGTTCAATGAGTTGGAATAAGTGATGAAGACGCAGAGATTACGTTAGTTTGCGATGATTCGAGTCAAATCCTCAAAACTTTGGTCATTTTGCTGGATCTACTTAATCCTCGGAATCCCTTAAAATGTAATTATCAATTAATCGGAATAAACACAGTCTGAGGTCACGCGATTTAGATGTACCGAGGAAGACGCTCTGCTGCAAGGAAAAAAAATCATTTTGTCCAAAGAGCGCTGAGTCCGGGCCACCCTGGAATGCATTGCTTAGGCAGAAATCTCGTAGCGTCGTTGATTGACGTCTATTTAATAGAAATGCAACTATATGTTGCTTGGACGAGAAAAGAACGGGATATCATTAACTCATCCGGGAGTCGAAGAGGCTGGCCTGCGCAC
Organism: Hyposoter didymator; assembly: GCA_037952995.1. NCBI lineage: Eukaryota > Metazoa > Arthropoda > Insecta > Hymenoptera > Ichneumonidae > Hyposoter > Hyposoter didymator. The sequence goes on from JBAJMU010000002.1 coordinate 20,100,747, forward strand.
GACGGGTGGCCATTGTAGTTGAAACCCAACACAGTGGACTTGCACTCCGCGCGATCCTTCTTTCGTTCTCTCTCCATTTTTTTTTCACTTTCTCTCTCTCTCTGTCACACGCTTGATTTTTTGTTATTTTTTTTCCTCCGGGTCCGCGCCACCAGCTCCCTCGTAAAGTCAAACGTTGACACTAGCCACGGGACACCGAAGGATCGCAGGACTCTTGGTTCTTCCGTTCTTCGTCCCTTCGCATCCTCCAAGCCCACATTTATTTTTTTACTTTTATTTATTTACATTTCGTGTCGTTATGTTATTATTATCGGATACGGGAATGCCGACAGCCGCAAAAAGGTTGGCGTAATATTGGGCCACATAGTACCCAAATACGACTCTGGCTTTTGTGGATCCCTCACACAAAGATCCCCCTCCTCCTCGTCATTACAAACGATTCTCTTTTTAAATTGTGTTAGCTCCCGTTTCGTTTACGGTCAGCATACATTTATCCGGTATTTCACGAATTATATCAACGACGAAGAAATTCCCACTTAATTATAATATTCGCTATCTCGAAAATCGTATCAGCTATCAAGATCGTCTGAGGCAAGCCGTACGTGAAATAAATTTCAAACTCGCCTGGAACTTCGAGCACACGTGGCTCTTTTTTCAATTCATCAAAAAGTTTTATTAATCGTAAATTCACGGGGCCTCTACCTTAATACCAAACATGGCAATGTCCGTCGGAAAATTTATGCACAAATTGCTGAAATAAGTTTTAGCTTTTATGGAACTTCTCGAATTTCACGTTAAATATGAGTTGTAATAATTTCACATCAAAGTAGCAGTTCCTAAGAATCTCTGAAACTTCTCACGGTGCCCAAAAATATGGCCGATCACAACAAAATCATGAAATTTTTCTACTGCCTTAAGAAATGTCTTTTTGAAATTCGCATGTGAGCACAATATTCGCGTGCATCCATTTAGTTTCGGCAGGTCGTTCCTTGAATTAGCAACTTTATGGTTGCGTTTACTCAGCTTAACGATCTAATCAGAGCGGCTTGCGGCTTGACGGAATATTGTGCCGCGGTATATTAAAGCGTTTTGACCAACTTAAAAAATGCCATCCTGACACCCCGTCTCGACGCCTCAGGCTCGAGCAGGGTTGCCCCCAAATTTGCTTTCATCTTCGCCGAAGAAGAGTTCCTAAATTTTTCACCTTGTGTTAACGATTTGTCCAATAAAAAACAAAAAAATTATCAGTTCAAACCGAAGAGATGGAAAAGCGTTTTGTCCATTTTTCCTTAGACGTTTGCACTTTAACATTTTTTTCTCGCTCGACTATCCGATCCATGGTTGAAAAAAATGTGACCTTTACAACTCATGAGCTTTAAGACTATAAATAAAAAATAACAAGTCTGTAAAGACGAGACATAAAGTGAGAACGAATAAAACGAGGCTAGCAACATGGCAAGTTTGACGAGTGAGAGTGAGAAAGATGGCGACAGAGACGAATGTATAGCTCGAGGTACAAAACACAGTGAGCGGAAGAAAGAGAGAGAGAGAGAGGAAAAGAGAGGTAGGGTTTTTGCTTGGCCGGCAACATCAAGGGACCGACACGCCTCCAGACCGCCTCCTCTAATCATTGGCTCATTACTCATTAGTACTAATGAGCCACGCGCACTGTACGGTGCGAAAGAACGCTATCTACTATGCCATATATGACACCCATGAAAAATATTCAACCATCGAATCTCTGGACATGACTAAATTGCTCTCGTATAAATTTTTCTTTTTCATCATGTCCAAAAAATGATTTGTATTTTTGGAAAAATGTTCATTGTCTCGAGATATTTAATTAGATCAAGTTTTCTTGTCTCCACTTGCACTCAATGCTCTGAAATATTTACAAAATGTTGCTTCCATTTCATTCATTGAAAATGGAGCGACATAAAAAAATTGAGCAAATATTTTTTGAGTAATTTTTAGACGAACAAGATTGACCATTGTCGCATGAAATTTTTCAAGGGCGTAGGAGCAATGTGACATGCACCATTGGATAACACGTTCAACTTTGTGTTTTGCGTTGACGTAAAACTCCGATAAGATACACGCAAGATTATTCTGTACAGCAAGTAAAAACTCTTTTGCCTGCGGTACAAAAGGTTGTTTAGTATTTTAATTGGCCTGTGCGATCGATAGAGCAAGCAAAAGGGTAAGACTCGAAGAGAAAACGCGCACTTAAGAGTCCCGTGTGCTTTTTCAACCGAGGCTGATGTTGCGTGGTGGCGCGCCTTCGAGGCAATTGAAAAATCAAATGACTCGACGAAAGCCTCGATGACTTTATGATCGATGACGATACTAATGAAGTGCCAGGTCTCATTTGCCGCAGGAATTTCGTATGGATCATTTTTCTTCTTCGCTCTCATTCTTTCCAGCCTCTAAATTCTTGGAAGGAAATTTCAGGCTTCTCATGCGGCCCGTCTCCTGTCCTAGGGATTCAATTCTCAGCATGAAATCGTTCGAAACGAACACAACTTTCCTCGAGCGTCACCGACCTCAAAAATCGTTTTGTTTGGCTTCTAAACGTTTTTGAACTTTTAAGCGAATTTACGAAGGAATTTTCATTTCGCTCGCCACATTTTGTCAACTGTGCAAATTTCGTTTCCCAGTGTATGCAGCCTCGCAATCTCATAAAACAAACCATGACAACGTGTTCATAGAAGCGAGCACGTGTGACGGAATAGAAAAGACAAAGATAGATTTTTCTTTCGGTGCGACTTCGGTCGGGAGTGGCGGCAAAAGCTCGTGCGTCTCGTTACATCCGTCACAGCCGTTGATCCGTAAAATTAGTGCCACCTGCCACCCTCACCAAAATTCAACCCCGCACAGATAAATTGAACCATCCTAACGTCCTTTCTCTCGATGCTTCTCAATCCTTGTGATATATACTGACTCATCTCCGGAGCTCTAGTATGTAATGCATTTATAATACCGGAGTTAACGACCCCTAACCTGTTCACTCGCCCGGAAGTTATACGAAATCGAATGTCGACTTTTTCGAGATATTTCGTGACCAGCCTGATTTTTGTAACTCATTTTTATGAAAAACAAAAAGAACTGAATAATTTATAATTATTATCGATTTGTCGCACGTACGAATATTTTTTTTGACAAAACTCTGATTATTTTTTGAATCGTCCCTTTTGGTTTTTTATCCTTGAATGTTTAAAATTGCGAGGCTGACTGACACTGAGTAGTTACAAGAAAAAATCTGCCTGAGAATTTTTGTGACATTTCCACGAAACTTTATTTACAAAGTCAATGGTAACGTATCGCGGAAAAATAGAGAAGGGTGTAAGAAATGATACAGCATGTCTGTAAAGCCATGAGCTTAAAATAAATAAGAAATCATTACATTACATTAGTGAACCCTGTCAAGAGACAGAGGGGTGTTCGATGCCTCGAAAAGCACAAGAGGGAGGGGGTGACCAGCACGCGCATTATTATGGGCGATCGTAAAGCGAAGTGTTCTACGTATGGGATGTAATGTGATTGTTTCCGTTCGAGCGAGCGAAGGGTCCAGCAAAAATACAGGATGATTCAAATTAGACACACCAATCAGTTGGATTATTTCGGTCACTGCGATCGTGAGAACGACTGTCTCCTCAGCTATCTTTCCAAATTCGTCGCTGATCTCCGATGGTTCCATTTGAACGTTAAAAAATTTTCAAATCTCAAACCGATAATAATAAATTTAATTAACACAAAGCTGACGGTAAAAAAAGTCAAAAAAAAATTACGCCATTTCGAAAAATTCGATTTATTCATTTATAAATTTTTTTTGGTTCCTCGGTGCGATTGGTTCTCAAAATATAAAAAATTCATAAATTCATATGATGTACGCAGGCCCTTAATGTTTCGGCGACCATGAAGCACTCGGATCATGCCGAAAATATTATTATTATTAACTCATCCCGAGCAGCCTGTATGAATATAGGAAAAAAAATGTTGAGAGTGTGAGGGGATTCGACGTCGTACCAGATCGTCGCATTAGGAATGCTCGATGTTCGGGGTGGTGATGACTTCATCCCCCGTCTGATTTACCAGCAGGCGGGGACAGATCTTCTCTCGTTTCATCAATCCTCGAAATAGTGTCGGCCCGTCCACGCGGAGTCATATTTACCGAACTGAGACCGGGAGCAAATGTGACCAGTTGTTTTGTCATTTCGAACGCGAGCGGATTATCTGCAGGAAAAAAAATCCAACTTCTCTTCTTTCGAGACGCGATGCTTTCGTTTTGTTTCCTTCTTCAAATCCAACGTATAAAGTATCAAAAATATGCAAAACGAGCTGAGTTTCGAAATATCGAATTTTTTTCTTCAGTGAATTTAAACGTTGAAAAAAAAGGGAAAGGAAGCAGAAAGGGAAGCTGTAAGATTGTGATCGAAAGAACAAAGCTGCCCGATATGATCCGTATGAGGTGAAAACGAACGACCATGTTCTTCTTTTGTTCGCGCATCCACCGAACAGAGGGTTCTTCTTGTTTGCGCTTACGGTGTCCTGTTTGTATTTTTACAAACCCGGAGGTTATTGTCCCTCGGGGCGCTATCGGCTTGCACATATTGTACAGGATATTAAGTATATGTTTGTAGATATATATCGGGCATTCTGTGTGATGCAGCAGATATTTTTCGAGCTCGTATTGTCAGAGTTCATGCTTTTCAAACGTCAAATAAAAAAGTACGAAGTTCATTTGTTCTTTACGTTCAATAACATTGAAAAAAAAAATCATCGTGAAAATTAAACTGTTGCTTCATTATTTCGTGTACCGATTGTTGTAAAGAATGTTTGAACAATTATCCGAGCTACGGTTCCAATTTTCATTTCACCATTTAATAGGGCTGGAAAAAAAAACATGTAGCATGGAGAGAAAGGCTTAGCAAGCCCTTAACGTTGGTATTGTTGAAATTTGAATAACACGAAATTTGATATGAGATTGGAGGAAGGCTAAGAACAGATCCGCCACCCCCTCTCGGTCTGCGTATTTTTCACGACGTGAAATTGACCGACGTGGTTCGGTGTTTCTCCAAAGTTTTCCATCCTCCGATTGGACCCACTCGGTCAGTTTCATCGCCTCGAAATGCGTTTTTATATATGGAGAGACGCAAAGATGTGGAAGTACTGCACGAACTTTTAGAATCGTCGCGATCAGAAGACCCCAAGCAGGTATAGGGTTACTCCAGAATTATATATGTATAGATCAACACACGTAGTGGGTACAGTTCTCATCCGGATTAATTGTTGGCAGCTTGTTTGATGCCCCCGAGATACAAGATCCACTACCGAAAAATCTTTTTTTCCAAGAACGCACCACACATCGTGCCTCGAGCTCTCGCCCCTCTCTTCCCCTTTCAATCTTTTCCTCTCATCTCACTCCTTTTCTTCTGTCGTTTGTTTTCGATGTATTTTTTTTATATTATTTTCTTTGATCAACAAGATACGTTCTCCGATCTGCTCGAGAGATTTTCATTTCGAACTGTTGTCGCGTTTGAACGGGCCTGCCATCTGGTCGCTTGGATTTGGACTCGAGAAGAATGAAGGATTCTTTTCTCTTCTGGAATAATAATTCTCGATCGAATTACTCGCCCCGTTTTTGACAAATTTTTTTAAATTACCGCTTTCCTCTGTCGTATTTTCATTCTTCTCAACGCATTGAAATCCTTTGAGTGTTATTTTTTTAATTATCGCTTTTTGAAACCAAAATTAAGTCGCTTTTTCTCTTGCTTTGGACACGGACAACATTTATAACACAAACACTTTAGCTCCGACAGCGCGGCCATACCCTGCATATACATTTGATACGCGTGGTAACCACCGCGTGCTTTTGTGCATTCTTTACCTCGTGAATTCCACGCACAACCCATCCGCTCAACATTTCACGCACTTATTATTATTTTCTCGGACCTGTGCACCCGTGCATTGGTTAGAACGAGGTTTGAATATTTCATTTCGCACACACGTTCCAGACGAGTGACATTTTTCGATTGTTGGAATTTTTTCTCGAATCGAGCGTATCTTCGTAATTTTTTAGTGAGAAATTATTCCATTGTCCTCAACGGTGACGATGATCTTTTATTCGCAAATCTTTCGAACCAATCAAGCATCGTTACCCAATGACTTTGATTTTCTACTCGTTTCGTACGAGCTCGAGAAATATGCAACGGAGCTTCTCAGCTTAGTGACGACATAACTGCCCGACGTGTGATGCCCGTTTCAATGATTTTATTGCGAGAGCTAGAGACGGATCTTTTCCGTATGTATGGTGAACGTCTCACAAAGCTCGACATCCAAACTATAAATAATGCAGGCAAAACATTTATTTATTTTTCTCATTCTCCTGGTAGAATAATGACACGAAATATTATTTTTTATGCGCGTTCGACGCAAAGGAAAGTTTGAGAAAGAGAATAACTGACGGATGGGAAATCATGTTTGACGTGGTCGTAAGTTAGGCCGAAGGATACATTCATTTCGCTGCTACTGCGTTACTCTTCGTTTTCTTTTTATCGTTCGCTTTCTGGCGCGCCGTTTCTTTTTTATTTTGCACGATGATCTCGTATAAATATAATGAGTAAACCATAAGATGTGAGCAATGAAACATAAAAGAGGTTGAAAAATTATTCGATTTATTTTATATCCTATTAGATTTAGGTTCTCAAGTTTTTATCGTTCTTCCCTTCATTTTGTTGGATTTTTTCTTTTTTTTTCGTCTTCGTGGACATTAATTTAATTTTTTTCTTTTTCCTTGTTCCCTCAACGAAATTCTCTCTCTCTCTTCGTCGGAGCGCACCCACGATCTCTACGTCTCCCCCCCCCCCCCCCCCCTGCC